>CAWUFW010018024.1:0-238572 GCA_963921515.1 Calotriton arnoldi
CGATGGCGGGCGGAAGCACCACCGCCGTGCTGGCGGATGCAAAAAGCACCAGTTACCGCCGGCACGCAGCAGTCCACACGCCCGTCCAATTACGATGCGAAAAGTAGGCCAAACACCGCCGGCAAGCCAGCAACACCGTCCGCCATCAAAGTGCGTCCGTACACGTAGCGGCGCAGCCTAACTGACACACACCGTCCGACGAAACACGTCCCGCCCGGCGCATAAATTACGATGCCGCAAACAAACGGCTCCCACGGCCAAGAGATACCGTACGACAAACCGAAGCGGTAACACGGATGCCGAGCACGGACAACGAAGAAGCGGCACCCCGAGCATGAATCCAGCACTGCAGGCCCTCCCCATGCTTCTGCTGATGCACCACCAAGGACGCAACGCACCGCGGAGACGCAGGTAGGCACACACACAACAAGTGCACGCAAACAGCGCACACAGTGCAAGGGCGGAAAAAGCGGACAACCCCCACCAGCGCGTGTACACAACACATCCACCATTGCATCCACATATGACACACAGGCCAAATCGTAACATCGCGGAACACATGTGTACACACCACCTGGGACTAGGAACCAACCACCCCGTCACGGCCCCAAAGCGCCGATGACGCCGCCACACATGCGCACAACACAGAGGCCAACCGCAGCGCCATGCATGCGTCGCACACAGACACAGGGACACAACCAAGCAGCACACACATCAGCCCCACCCCGAACGCACATGACACGGGACAGGCCTGCCACAGACATGTCCCCAACGCCCAATTCACGGACAACACCCAACCCCACACAACCGACGCACACATGTCAGTGAAGTCACGCAACAGCAGGACACACCCCAGTGTAACAAACATGGCGAAGCACACAGCGGCGGCAACACCAACTAGGAGAAGCAGGGCCCCTTCGGGAAGAGGAACGCCAGTACCACACTGAAACACCCATACCACCCTGCACATATGAACAAGACATATAAAACGGAACACCAAAGAGCCCGGGGACCGACAACAGGTGGCCCAAGAATAACATTCACACACAAGGCCCAACGCAGAGCGGAAAGGCAGCCTGCCGCCCACACAAGGGAGAGCAGACAGCACTGAATGACCTTCCATTCCAACTCCGAAACCACAGCCCTACGACAGAAGCCGGTGAATACAGCCATTGTCCAAGAATAGACCAACACAGGCATGCCGAGGAGACCGACCACAGGGCAGATAGCGCATATCACAGAAGCACACAACGGACGGGGAAGAAAGAAGAAAACACTCCCCCATGTCGGCCACATGCAAGTTAATTGGAAGGAGTCACACATCACTGACCTTGAACTGTCTGAGAAGCATGTGGGAAGAGGGCCCGTGTCCTCCAAACAAGCAAACAGAACACAAGTCCTGTCTCCCTACGACTACACAGAGCTCACAGCAACCTCGGAGCGTGCACATTGCAGACTGCACACACAGCCGGAGCACGCCACCACAACGCACCGCTGCGAAATGGCAACCGCAACACACCTACCCAACTACGCCGAACAGCTCAAGCTGTACAAAACCAACCTGTTCCATACATTGGGATGCGATCTCCTGTCCCTGCTGAACGTAAGTTACCGACTGACTTACCGCATCACATTGTTCAGCTGCGTCATGCCCGTCTTCTACTGTCGGAGGTGTCCATACCAGCATCCCGTCGAGATATGCCTCTCCAACCCGGCATGTCTGAAGGCGGACCTGCTACCACTACTCCTCCCTCTGGACGCACACAACAGGGCCTGCTCTGCCTATGGGGGCATGGCGTATGTGGCCAACATCGCACCCGCACTGAAATGGGACCACTGTGCCTCCACACGACGGATCATCGAGAACAGCTACATCGAATGTCACCCAGCATGCCCCATCATGGTCCTCCAAGGGACAACTTACGAACAACACCTTGACAGCCACCATCCGCTACATTGGCTGGCAAACATGTACACCACCAATGACATGGAAGCCCTGCTGGACGGCATCGCATACCTGACAACCTGTAAATTCGTCGGACCACAACGCAGGTTCCCCGAGTGACCTATGATGTCCAACCCTGCACCCATGCTTAGCTTCCGCACGGACTGGCCAGTCACCACCACAACAGCCATACCAAACGACCGGCAACTGTAACCACACCATCAACGACATCGCCATGACATCGGATATGACCGGGACATGCACACTGTTCCCCATCACATCCAGGAACACCGCATGCATCGTGGGAGGCAGTGGCATGGGCTCTGTGTATCGCACCCACATGGACGGAACTGCACGAACAACCAGGACACGACATGGATCCAGCGCCCATGGACACACACACCGCTCAGTGGACATGAATAGGTCGCCTGGAGTCTGTGGGTGCTGCACCCCTCCCACCCCCGCCCCGGGAATCCCATACCAGGACCTTTGCATGGACGACAAGTGCATACAACAACAACACGACCCCAGTGACTGTGACATGTCCAGTAACCACCACAGTGCAACAACAAGTGGCACGCCGCTGCATGCACGCAAGCACATGCCCTGATGTCATCTCACATGCACGCGTGCATGAGGAACAACCGCAGCAAACCTGTCACATGGAACTGAGATGGACTGTGCCCATGATGCCAAGCGGTCTGGTAGGCTACATGTATACCGTCTGTGTCAAAGTGCGCAGCTCCGCAGCTATACGTAAATGTACATTAGCACAGCCTTGGCCAAGCAGATGTCACTCTGAAGCCCACATCCCACATGCAACAGCCAATCACATGTAACCCCACACCCTATCCCATTTGCAATCATGCTCAGTATATCCTCAACATGTATTCCGCTGCCAGTAGTGTCCACTATACTGCATCACAGAGGACAGAAGACTCAATATAATGTTTGAAACCAAAACTGTCTCCGCTGACTCATTTCACAAGTACGAATGAGAGAGGATGAGAGTATGTGAAGTACACGGCAGTCGTGACATGACCATGTAGTCCACTGGTATTGGATGTCAACGCAAATGAGTAGCACTACTGTGGAAGACACACATGTGTCGTGTGAAGTCGTATGGACGCAGTGCTCAGGTGGGTGGGTGCGATGGGTAGATGCGCACATGCCAAGTTGGAGCACGCCGTGTTGGGAGGGGTCATGAACAGTACACCACCGCTTCCCTGGGCATTGTGAGAGGACACCTGTCGGGGGGAGTGAACACGTGTGTGCACAGCAGCCGGGCACACGTACAAAGCGGTACCAGGCGCACCTCAGCCCACCCTCTGTGGACAAGCTGGATCCTGTTGTGCACCCGCCATGCCCCTTGACAAGGCACACACAGCCCCAGTCGACCAGGTGTAACCCCAACATAGTCAATCCGCACAGGCGATACAGGGCACGGGATGGCAGTGGAGCATGGTGTGTGAGAGGTCTCCTCGCGCTCCTCCTGGTCATATCACGCAGGCAATAGAACCTCAACGTCTAGCATGGCACAAGTCAGATGGAAGTGTAGGGGGACGCACCACAGCACGAGCAGCACTGACGTCACGGGAGGTGGCTCGCACCATTCCATCCATTGCCCATCATACCAACCACGCCACATGCCATTGCGACTAAGTGCAAGCGCGTGCGCCACCACCCCCGAGCCCTCCCCAGAGAGGCCAAAGAGTGAATGTGTGGGCCATCAGCCACAGACGGACGCGGCCTGGCCGCAAGGGCAGCCACAGCCACTGGGTGTCGCAGGTGGCGGATCCGGAAGGCGAAGACTGTGATGCATAGTCCATGCAGGCCGGGTCTCCATTTGGGGCACCACGCAGGTGGACGGCGTCCCGCAACACATCATACCCTGAGACAGCCCACTCGTGCAACTGGACCCACACATACACTCCTTGCCCTCTCTGGTGCGAGCTTGGGGCTGCCTGTGCAAGCGCTAGCCTCGCAGGTGAGCATGCATATTGGGGGAGCGAGGGAGGACATGAGGGCTGGGGCGAAGATGACTGTATCACTGTCAGTGAGTACAAGGGATGACCCAGATGTGGAAAGGAAGAGACGTGTCCCGTGTGTACTGCAACTAGTCGCCAATCCAACTACCCCCCATGTCCGGAATGTAAGCCCGCACCTAGGCCCGCCCATCCGTAACATCGAATATACCACCAGCACGACAACCTTCCCATTCGAAACACTGACTGGGGGTGGCGACCAGTGAACAATCATGTGTAGCCTACCCACGCGTACATGTGGGCCCTCCATGATCCATGTCACCTGCGGCAAAGTCATGACATGCGCAATGAGGGAAGTGAGGAGAGCTGTCCGCCCCACGCGCAGAAGGTGCATCAGCTCCACAGACCCAGCAGCGAGTCCAGCAGGGGTCACATGTGCAGGGGCAGCTGTGCCTGGTGTGAAGGCACATGCATATAGACAGCACATCGACCAATGTGTAGTCTGCCCACATCTACAGTCCATCATCATGCGGACATAGGAATTGAACACAGGGCAACACATCTTAGTTGGTGCACCCACCGTGACCAACAATGCGCAATCATCGACGTACCCGCCCTGTGCATGGCCCCCCACCCAACGGAGGCACATCCAGTGCCACCATCCCACACACACAAGCCTTCCACGGAACATGCTGTGTCCAATGGTCAGTACAGAGTCAGCGCCCATCTGGTGGAACCTGAACAGGAGACACATGCACACACATGCCAGCTCCCACTATGTACGTCTGCCACCTGGCACGTGCAATGTAACCTCTCACCTGTGACGTGTGACTGCAAGCACACAGCCGTCTTGGCATGGGGCTGTCAATGTGGACACCTGTCAATGTTTCGGGAGGTGTGATCCGTACAGTGCTGTACATAGGGTGCAGTGCTGACACCTACTACTGTCTCATATCCCCTCGTGCCACAGGTCCCACTTGTTTTGGCCGCTCAGCCTGTGCCCACATCGTTGTCGTCGTGTGCCATACTCATCCAGCCGCGGAAGCAGTTCCATGCTCAGCAGACATTCATGTTGCCGTGGCGTTGCCGCTTGACGGATATGCAGTCAGTCCCCATCAGCACGCCCCGCAAGTCATTGGGGCCTAGATCCCCATGTGCATGCACATGGCAGTGGTTTGTATCACTAGCCATTGCCATTGTTGGGAGACCTGTGTAAGTGTATTGTGGCCGTGCCGTCCCAGCTTGACAGCTGGGCTGTGGCTCATGTGCTTGCTCAGTCATGTCAGTGATGTGTATGCGAAATTGCTATGTGTCGTGTTGCATTGACATGTGTCCTCTGCCATTGTCCCTAGGCGGAGACCGAACATTGACCGCCCATACCAATTGCTGGCGGACATGGACGATACAGAGGTTATTAGGAAGTTTCGGCTGGACAGGCCAACCCTGCATCGACTGTGTGCCATGTTAGAACCCCATCTCCGTCCCCGCAGGGTGTATCCGACTGCTGTCACCCCCACGGCTAAGGTGATGGCCGCCATGCATTTCTTCGCCACTGGGTCATTCCAGCACACAGTGGGCATTGGAGGAGGGATGTCCCAGCCCATGTTCAGCAAGGTGCTGAGGGATGTACTGGCAGCCATGATGCTGTACCGGAACAGGTACATCCGCTTCCCCAGGGCTCGTGAATTGGCGGCAGTGAAGGGTGCATTCTATGCCCTTGGCAGAATCCCACACGTCGTTGGAGCCATTGACTGCACACATGTCGGCCTTGTTCCACCACAGGCCACTGAGCACCTGTACCGCAACAGGAAGCACACGCACTCCCTGAATGTGCAAGTGGTGTGCCTTGCGGACATGGTGATCACCCACGTGTGTGCAAAGTTCCCAGGCTCGGCCCATGACGCACACATAATGCGCAACAGCATCTTGCCACGACTGATGTCCAATATGCAACAGGATCGTGCCTGTATTGTCGGTGAGTATGTGGAGTGGTGTAGCGTGCTGGCTGTGCGATGCTGTCCCCTGTCCAGTTGGATTAGCAACGGTTCTCTGTGTCCCTCACACCCAGGTGACTCTGCGTACCCGAATGGGGCATGGCTGCTCAGTCCATTGAGGAATCCTCGCACCCCAGCAGACGATCGCTACAATGAGGCACATGGGAGGACCAGACGTGTGGCCGAGCGTACCTTTGGCCTCCTCAAGTCCAGGTTCAGGTGCCTGGACCGCACCGGGGTGCGCTGGCGTACTCCCCACAGAAGGTGTGCCAGATAGTGGTGGCGTGCTGCATGCTGCACAATCTGGCCATTCGGAAGCAGATCCCCCTCATCGTGGATGACGGAGATCAACCAGGGCCCCAGCCCGCAGACCAGGACAGCTCGAGTGAGGAGGACAGCGGAGAGGAGGAAGCTGGTAATGTGCGGCAGCAGCTCATCGCCCGCTACTTCACTTGACGGTGAGTGTCCATGTACGACGGCTGATGTGGCTGTATCTGTGCAGGTGTGTGTGTGCTGTGTCAGGGTGGCCGTTTGTTCACTGCGTGCTGTGTGTCAACGCTCCATGGCCAGGGTAGTATGCCACTGTTGGTGGCTGTGGCATTGTGCCCTATTGCTCTGTGCGATGTGTGTACATTGCTTGTAGTTGTTGACATGTACTGTGTGATGGGTGTGTGACACACTCATTGAATGTGCTCCTGTTCTGTCTCCCACCCCTAGGTCCCTACAGGCCCTCCGGATTCAATTGCCATGCCACGCATCAGGTGCCTTTCCGCCCAAGGTGGCCGTTGTATTCCGTACAAATAAAACACAGGGCACAAACAGCAGTTAGTGAAAAAGGTGCATTTATTACAAACTGTGACATGTGATTGTGTGTAAGGTGATGACAAAAGTGGTGCGTGCAGTGACAATGAGCTGTCGGTCATGGCTGCGTGATGATCAGGGTGTACCCACTGGTTCTATGTCCATAGTCCAACACACACATGCCATCCAGATGGCTGTGTGGAGTGGGATCGTAGTCCAAGTCAATGCAGTGGCTGGTCAAGGAAGGCTGGCGGAAGGCTGGCTGGCTGCCTCACTTGCGCTTGGAGCGTGCGAAGTCCTCCCGGGAGATCTGTTTCCACTTCGGACGGCCCCTTCCACGTTTGCGAGGGGGTGCCTGCTTGCGACATGCTGGTGGTTGAGGTGTGCTCACTGGCTGTGGACGCAGGGGAACTGGACACTGCTGCTCCACCCTGCGCCCCGGCAGGTGGTGGCGGAGGGGGAGCTGCTGTCCCTGGCTGTGACCTCACCGCCACCACCAGCTGGCCCATGAGGTCCACGATTTGGCCCAAACGGGCGTCCATGGACCTCAGCACCCCCAGCACCTCACGCGTGTCTGAAGCAGACCGGACCCATTGTCCTTGGGCCTCTTCATAGGCCCCAAGGACTCTGGCCATTTGAGGCAGGGCATGGCTCCCAGGGGAGGCTGGCGTTTCCCTGACCCTGCTCCTCCTACCAGTCCTGCTGCCACCGGCCTGCCCACTAGCCACATTGCTCACCACGGTCCTCGCTGTGGCTCCCAGGATGGATCCAGTCGGCCGGGCCACCACCTGCGCTGGGGCTGGTGCCAGCGAAGACGTGGTGGTGGTGGCGGCGGTGGTGGTCGGTGCGGCGATGGTGGCGGTTGCGGCAATGGTAGTGGCCGCAATGACCGTGGGTGTGGCCGCAATGACCGTGGGTGTGGCCGCAACGACAGTGGCAGCAGGGGGCTGGGAATGTTCAGCAGCCCTGGATGATGGGTTGGTGGGTAGGAGGGGTCCTGGGGAGCGGCTGGGCCCTGCCACACCAGATGGGCCTGCTTGGTGGTCCGTGTCCGAAGAGGAGGACAGATCCTCCAGATCCGTGTGTCCTCGTTGGGGGCTTGTAGGCTGGCTGTGCTGGCTGCTGGCTCCATCCCCAGCATCCAGCAGTTCGTCACCTGTGGAGAGAATGAGATTTGTTATTGTGTTGCACCTGGCGAAGTATGTAGTTGTCGTCTGACATTAACAGTTCGTGCAATCTCGTACATGGGTTTCCCGGAGGCGTGTGTGTGGCTGTAGCATTTGTAGTTGTGTGTGCTTGGCAATGGGACTGTGTGCTGTGCACATGTGGCATGGGACGGATTGGCCATGCCGATGGGTGTGTTGCTGTGCCCCTACTTATTGTGACTCTGGTGTATGCGGGCTCTTGGCCCATCCTGGGTCTGGTTTGTACTTTGCTTTTGGGGTTCAAATGGAACGCTTAGGAACGCATATGGCAACATGGGGGCCATGCCCCAGATTCGCATTTGGGAGGGAATATGCTTTTGGGGTTCAAATGGAACGCTTAGGAACGCATATGGCAACATGGGGGCCATGCCCCAGATTCGCATTTGGGAGGGAATATGCTTTTGGGGTACATGCTGTGAGCCATGGGTGCCGAACGTGACATGTGTTGTGGCAGCATGACAGTGCATGGTTTGAGGTGTGTGCATGCTTGACATGGCCTGCATATTTGCTGTCTGTTGTGATTACTGGACATGGCATTGGACGCATCGTTATGAGTGAGTGATGGTTGTGTGCCAGCCAACGTATTGCAGTTGTCCCATCTCCTTGGTGTGCGTGCTGCCCTGTGCCATGTGCATCACTGCAGTGCTGGGGGGTGTGGCCCATGTTGTGTGTTGTTGCTCACAGTGTGTCGTGCACTTCATTGACTTCTGGCACATGGTTGGTCATGGGCATGTATCTTAGCGTGACTGCTGTATGTGTGGCAGCTGTGCGGATGACATGCCTTTCATGAGACTGGGGCTGACGGATGGGATGGATGGTATGTTGTTTGTGCATGGTGTGTCTGTGTGTTTGATGGGTTCAGTGGTGTTCGTGTGCATTTATGTTGTTCCGTTCTGTTGCGTCTAGTGTTGTTTGTCTTACATAGGCGTAGTTGTGGGGTGTGTGGTTGACAGGCAGTAGGGGCTACATGGACAGGACTTCAATGGTGTTTCGGTTGTGTGTGATGAGTTGCACAGTGGCTGCCGTGTGGGACTATATTCAGTGTGGCTTGTGCATGCAGACGTGGCTCCTTGGGTGTTGCTATGTCTGTGATGGGTCATGTGGGGTGTGAGTCTGTTGTTCATGTCCGTGTGCACATTGTTCACTTGTTCGTGACGGTGGGCGGTGCTGCGTGTTCGTCTGCTACGTGACATGTCCCATGTGTTGGTCGTGTTATGGTCCTCATGCCTCCAGTAATCCAGCCCTGTCCAGTTTCCCACCTGCAAGTTGTTCGTGCGTGCACTGTACTGGATGCCACATGGCTCTAAGCGGGGGTGCTCCATGTTGCAGGTCTGTGGGGGTGGGGGGTGTTGTGGGTCGTGGGGGTGGCTGGACACCCACTGACACCGATTGCTGTGGACCGTGATGTCTGCCTTTCGGCTGTCGTTGTGCACTGCGGTGGCTGACACGTGGCTGTGGGGTGTGGGGGATGCTCCTCCTTGCTGTGCTGTGGGACTGGGGCCTGGTGTGTGTTGTACTTGGGCTGTCCACCCTCCCACCCACTGCACTTTGTGTTCCTGCCACTTACCTGTTACTTGTCGGTTAGTGCAGCTGTGGCGGACATATGGGTGTGGTGGGTGCTCGTTGTGGCGCTTCTGGCATATTTGGGGACCTGTTGGTGGTTACGTGGCTGGCTGAGTGTACACATGTCCCCACGCATCTTACAGTTGTTCGGTTTGGGCTGTGTGTGGTGGTGTCTGTTGCATGTGTGTGTGATGTGTTGTGTATTGTGTGCTGGACATGGGGGTGTTTGTCCCTGGGAGCTGTGGCATGGTGGTTGCGCATGTGAGTACATAGCGGTGTGCTGGTATACATTGGTTTGTACTTACCAGCCTCCACTCCCCTGCTAATCCGGCGAGGATCTCCGGATGTATTACGACTCGCACCTTCTCCTCCCACGCTTTGAAGGTCTTAAAGAGCGCGGGATTCCCTCCGCCAGTGACGGCAGCCAGCTCTCTGTTTTTGCCCTCCTTCTTCTTGACCAGGCTCTTTACGTCATTCCAACGTTTGTTTATTTCACCTCTGTTCCTGGGCAGGGTCCCGACTGCATTGACCTGGTCTACGATCCGGTTCCACATTCTGTTTCTGGTGGCTAGTGGTGTGTGCTGGACCATGTTCCCATAGATTTGTGGGTACACCTTGATGATCTCGTCGACCATGACCGTCAGCTCAATGGGCGTGAACTTGGGCATTCTTTGTGGTGCCATGGTGTTTGTGGTGCTGGTGCGGTGTGTGTTGTGTAATGTGCAGGGGGTTTGTGGTGCCGGTGTTTGGTGGTGGTGGTGGTGGTGTTTGGTGGTGGTGGTGGTGGTGGTTGTGATGTGTGCGTTTCTGTGGTGTGCTGCTGTCCTTGCTGTGTCACTGTGTCCTCTCCTCTCCTCTCTGGTTTGCAATGTAGCAAGGGGTTGTGGTCTGTGGGAGTGCTGCTTTTGTACTCACCTATGTGGGTGTGTCCTCATGGTCTGTTGTTTTCAGGTGTGTTGTGTCTGGGGTTCTGGCCTTTGTATTTTTTGTTTGTCCGGGGGGTGTTTTCGGGATGTGTACTGTGCTTGTGTATTTTTGCGTGCCTTGCTGTGTGGACTTGTTGGCCATGTTGTGTGCTATTGGTTTTGTGTGCGGATGGTTTCTGTGCAGGTACGTGGGCGCCATGGCTTCTGCCGTGTCGATTCTCATCGGCGTTGTTTGCGCTGGCGGGCGGTATATTTGTGGTTTTTCCGCGCTCATGTCGGTGCGATCGTAATTTCACGTGCGGTGTGTCGGCCGTGAGGGCGGGCGGTTTTGTGTTGTCGTGCGTGTTTCCGTCCGTGGCGGGCGGTTTGACTCCGACTCGGACGTTGGCGGGCGGTATTTTGTGTGATTTTTCGCCGATGGCGGTTTTCGGTTTGTGTAATCGTAATGGCGTGGTCGGTGTTCAGGCGGTGTGTGCGGGCGGATTTTTGCCGCTTCTATGCCTGGCGGATTTATTTACGCCGGGTATCGTAATGGGCCCCTATATTGTTTATAACTATAAAATTAAAAAATATATTAACAGCACAGATAATATTGAAAATTATATTTTTCCCTTAAAAAATCTATATTTTTGTCAACGATATTTCTGCATCACGATATTTATGTGTCACAATATTAAAACCTCGATATTAATGTAGCTCGATATTTTTGACTCAATATTTTGTCCAAATACCGAAATGCCTCCTCAACTCATGATCCATTCAGTGGTCAGGGCCCTCCACCAATAGTGTCCCCTCAGACAGCTCATGAATTAATATGAAGCTACTATCTGTCCCCACCTATGATCCCACCACAGGCCACCCAGCCCGTTCTAAGGCCACCTCTGCCAAGATAAACCACCTGGGCCCCCTGATCTATGAGGAGGTGAAGTGTGGTCCCACTCCTCATTTAAATTTTTTCTTAAGTGAGCTCAGATATATTCCATCTCCCTTCTGCCTTGACCCCCTTTATTTTGCCCTTCCCAAGCTCTGCCTATATCTCAAGCCACACAGCCTGCATTAACTACTGGGTAGGCAATTTGAAATACTCTCCTTTGTCCATCATCTTGCTTCCCAGTCCCTCTTAATGAAACTACAACAGTTCTCATGCAAGTTTGGGCAGCTAGTCGTTTGTTTACTGCCCGGTTTGGTTCAATTTCTTTACCATCACCCACTACCCACCGCTCCTTTCCCTCTCTACCTAGAGCCTCCCATTATACAATAGGCCATTGCAGAAGATGGGCATTTTCTCCGCAGCCATATCTTAGCTCCTTGCTGTTGCCAAATTCCAACTCGTCTCTTCATATTAAACATTCACCACTCAACCGGCAGTTTATAGCTAAGGGTCTGATTTAGATCTTCGCAGAGAGGGAACTCCTTTGCAACGGCGATGAAGTTTCCTCCCCACTAAGATTATGGTTCGCTTGCCCAATGTAAATGCAGTCGGACCATAGTTTGACAACGCCAAAGACAACTCGGTCTCCACCATGGTCAAACTTCTCCGAAGGAGTAAAGGCCGTTGGATAATTGTTATATGCTCACCCTCCAATTTTAGATGGGCTGACATTTAGCCGTTTTTCAGTGCCATTTTTTATCTCCCTTGGTGAGGGGGAAATTGTTTTTTTTATTTAAATAAAAAAAAGATTACTTTGCCAGATGGCTCCATCAAGTTTGATGGAGCTGTCCGGCGAAGTTATAATGGACATTTCAAACTTTACTGGTCGCACCTCCGCCAGGGTGCTGGAGAAATGTACTCAGTTGACATCGCAGAGGATGGACCAACCTCCCAAATTTAAATCAAGCCCTTAATCCATTTCTTCCATGACTATCTTGTTTTCTAGGACCTTGGGTCCATCACCCCTGGGTACTGGGAGGCAACTTTAATGCAGTTTTAGACACAAATTTAGATAGACCATATGCCCCCACTACTGCAAGCTACCATGAACAGCAGTGCTCCTTCCCTTATGGACTGGCTGCTGCACTGGACTTTGGCCAATATCTGGACATAACATAATCCAGGGCTCCGATTATACTCCTACTACTTTCCTCCAGATGACTTTTATGTACGTCTTGACTGAATAGTATGCTCAGTACAACTTTGTTCATTGTTCTCCTTTTTGGATTATTTAGATAGGAATATATCTGATCATAGTCTGATAACAGCCTCTCTTTGGTGGGGTACAAATTCCCCCTATTCCCACTTGGCACCTTCAGAGAGCAGTTTTGGAGGGTCCTCCCTTTAGAGGATTTCTGGCTTCCTGCATCAGTGACTATTTCAAGGCTCTGTTTCATCCCACTCCGTTTAGTGAGAAGCCCTGAAATTGATCACATGTGGGCCCAGCATACGTAAGGCTTTAGCCACATGCAGACAGATTGAAAAAGTTCTTTCTGGGGCTGAAGACATGGCAAAAAACCTCAAGCACTAGTTATCCTTCGACCCGTCCTGGGGGATGGCTCTTGGCACTGCAGTGCCCATAAAGCTTCCTTGGGGTGAAACTTAGACGTTTTGATTACTTATCATGCACCACCTGTGCACATGCTGAGGTGGACAAAGAAGGGAGACTACTCACCTGGCTAACCACATTACTGAACTCAGCATTCAAACAGGATCCCTTGCACATACCCAACAGGAGATGCTTCTGATTTGGGTTTTGTGCAGTCTGGTAATGTTGGAATGAATGTGATATCTTCAATGCAAGGTGTGAAGATGGGAAATGGGATGGTGCAGATGCAAGGTCGTGAAAGAAGGGTTATGAATAGTTCAGGAATTAATGCAAATATTGAAATGTTAATAAAGAGCACTGCTTGTCATTTCTGCAGTAAAATCGAACCCTGAAACAGGAATGTTGACAGAATCCAGATCAAATACAGAACCATTTGTTCCCCAAATGCAACAAACTGAGAATCAGATACAGACACAGTCATTAACCCCAGCCAAATTAGCTCTTGTGCAGAATATGCTAAATCGGGGAAAATTTTACATGAAAATGTCCATAGCTCAAGTGTTGCAGCAAAATGTCATATAATCCAGGGTACAAACAGAATCCATTGAGTAATGATTTTCCTCAGTTTTCTCGAGAAAATAATTCCCAATGACGATCCCTGGTGGGGTAAGGAGGATTGCTTACTTGATGCAGTCCTGGAGGTAGACAAGAGTGGCCTGTACATTGACATTAAAGTCAATGACCACCGGGGGGACGTGGTCTCGCCAGCTACAATATGGCCGCACCTTGAGTGGGCTCTGCCGGCTGAGCGAAATATCTGCCATAACCTGAGGGAACAAATACTTTCCCAGACAAATACAGAGGGGGGCTACACCGACCACACCGCAAGGCACGCCTACAACCCATCGGGCGTGGACCGAGAGCTGCGAGGCTGAAGATAGTGATGTGAACACGCCGGCCAATGAAGCGGCCTGCGCCCGTCACGATCCGGCACACATCGGCCGTGTGCATACCCGCACTCCAAGAACATGACCTACATTGCTGCATAGATGTGGAACTTACCCTAGCGGTGGTGCCTGCACTGACGCTGGGTTGAAAAGTCACCTGAGGAGGTCCCAACTGCTGACAGGACCAAGGAAACAGCGGCCTGCTGGGTCTGGGCCACTGTGGCATGTGGAGTGGCCCGAGGTGAGCAGCGGAGTACTGGCCACTGGCACGGAGGACTGCCACAACGGCAGAGAGACCATGGTATGGGGGCCCATGCCTGCTGTGGTAACAACCGCGCAACACTACGAAGTAAGGAGTCGAGGGGTGGGGTTGGCTGCAAGCTGACTGTGGCAGAACATACCAGACGCAGCATGCTAATATCACCCCCGTCCCCAAGGCAGCCAAACTGCTGAGCCATAAAGATCTGCTATAGCGGCACCCGGACCATCCCGTGCCCGTCTGTGTTGCGGCTGCGGACTGCGCATTACATATCCCACAGCACAGAGGCCATTACCACAAACGAGACTCTGAATAAGTAGCGATCCCACATGCCATCTTGGACCCACCTCCAAGTGAGCATGAACAGGGTGACTTTCGACCCTTGTAGTGCGCTCCAGTCATTGGCACCCACCTGCGTTGGGAATGACGACTGCTAACTGTGGAGGCAGAGGGATTGAGTCTGCTGCGCTGGGCCGTGAACCTCAGAGAGTCGGCAGAAGGGTGAAGAAAACAACACTGCGAACAGGAAATACCCGAGAGAGACGACCCCCCCACCCCTTCGACAGCCATAACCTTCTGGGGACACCAGTGCCAGGGCAGGGAGGAACCACCTGTGGCAGGACTGCAGCCTAGCTGAACGGCAGATAGAGCTGTGGCCCAGGGTAGGACTAGAGACGCTGCAAACCAAGTGCACAGCTACTAGAAGTGACCTAGTCACCGGTGCCAACCAACTGGCCACCCAGGGAATAACTGGTAACATGACTGCTGAAACCCGGATGGTGTAGCTATACTAACAACAGCAGCTTGTCAAGGCAGCTGCAAATTACACAATCCCCACACTGAACACAGTAACAGAAGGCAAACAAGTGCGCCAACAACCGGCTGACTGCCCGCGCGGCGCTGCTCCACGCTCCCTTGCCTGCTACCCAACGTGCCAACACACTCCAATTTGCAAAAAAGATGGGGAAGACAGACACAAAACAGACCAAGCTAGTCTTTGGAAATCAGTGGACGGGACGGCATGGGGAACCACCACAAGATGCGGAGGAAGAAGCCATGTAGACGGACAATGCTGGAGTGCAAGACAATGATATATGTTCTCTTCTATTAGAGGTCAAATCCAGCCTAAAAACAATAGACTCCAAAATAGATCATTTTACCACCGACTTGATCAGGTAAAACAACGCGTAGACTCGCATGACTCCCGGATCACGCAACTAGAATCCAGGGTCTCTGATGCCGACGACGCCCTCACTGAGGACCAACAGCACTTGTTAAAAATGGACAAGGTGCTTGATCTCATCCGCGCCAAGAGCGAAGACCTAGAATACAGCTCTAGAAGAAATAACCTCTGCATTATCGGAATCCCTGAATCTACAGCTACCTCCTAGATGGAAGACTACCTGGAATCCCTACTCCGCGAACTGTTTGGCACAGTACTGTCGGAGGTCTTTTTTGTGGAACGGGCACACCGATCGCTGGGACCACGACCACCTCCCAGAGCACCTGCAAGGCCAATAATCGCCCACTTACTGAATTATTGTGACCGGGATTTGATCCTGCGGAAAACCAGAGAACTAGGGGAGATCAGGCATCAGGGAAACTCCCTCTTCTACTACCCAGACTTTACTCTAGCGATACAGACGGCAAGGCTTGATTCTCCAACAACTGAAAATTCCATACGCCCTCCTTTACCCGGCCAAACTTCGCATAGTCAATGATGGCAGACCGCACTACTTCACGGATTCCAAGGCCGCTATGACCTACGCAAAACAACTAAGCAGAAATATGCAGCACTCATTTAACTCACCTGGATTGTCAAAAGATGGCCGCACTAACGACAATGACTGAGACTCAAATATATGTTCCGCTTGCAGAACTAATATAGACCCTTGCACCACATTAGACTGTTCTGCCAACATATAAAGCAACCGCAGCATATGGTGCGTCCAAGTAGAGCGACAGGCCACAACGAGCTATGCTACCCTTTGGTGTTCCCGAATACACTACAACACTTGGCCACCCTGGCCTCTGGTCTGGGGGGTATGCCTGGAGAGTCCACTTACCCTCGGGGAATAATTCCCTTGGATGTTCATTATGTTTAAAGTTTGGGATCTTTGGGTGGGCTGGGTACGTCTCAACCAGATTGGGGGGTTGGAGTAGGAGGGTGAGGGACTTGGGTGGTTTTGATAGAGCAGTGTGTGGGGGGTTTGTTAGGTCTGGGGACAGTTTCCTCATTGTTTAAGTTAACCCAGGATTATGCTAACTGTTATATTAAGAGGCTACACCAGCATTTCAAATGGTACAATTTCCCCAAACCACCGACGTTAAAATTGAGACATGACAAGACATGTGCATTCAACAACTGAACCATGATTAACGTAACCTTTCTAACATGGAACATTCGGGGTATCAATAATCACAGCAAATCCCGTCTCATGCATGCATACCTTATGAGACACGCCGTAGATGTGTGTTTTCTGCAAGAAACACACTTATCCACCAGTAACATGGCTCGGCTCCATGCCCGTTTGTGTGGCGACTCCTACTCATCAGTATACTCTAACTATGCTATGGGGGTAACCATCCCACTCAAGAAGGGACTTCCATGGCGCACCACACACTCCCACATAGACACCGACGGTAGATATGTCATACTGACGGGCACACTATACACACAACCACTGATCATGTTTATGGACCTAACTTGGATGATCCTGACTTCTTCCTCCACATTTGGAGACTGATAGCTAACCATAGCCCTTGCCTGATAATCTGTGGCGGTGACTTTAATGTTGCGCTATAAGGAAACCTAGACCGTTCGGGTACCAGACTACAACATCCACAAGCCACAGAGACATTAAATTTGCTCATAACTGACAATGTGCTATTGGATGTGTGGCGACACGCTCACCGCAATGGACTTGGCACTTGCTTTGTCACCTCACACAAATCGTGGTCCCGCATTGACCTGTGGTTAGTATCTAAAGACGTAGTTACTTGGTCTACCCCTATCGAACAATTAGCGTGTACTCTTTCCGACCATTCCCCTGTACGACTGGTTATTCAAATTCCCCAAACTCTACGGCGTATGTCTTCGTGTTTCACCTCCGCCCACACATGCTGAGGGACACGGCATTTAAAGAAGAAATTTGCAGCACCATCTCAGACTTTTTTGCATTAAACACCCGCTCGGTCAACTCACCCTCCTCGCTGTGGGAAGCGTTCAAGGTAGTTATCCACAGCGCATGTATTGCTAAGCAGTCTGGAGTGCTTCGGACGATCAGGGAGACCCTGGGGAGACTAGAAGTGGAAATCAAAATGCTGGAACAAGCATATAACAACAATCCCATGCCAGGTACACTAGCTGAGATTAGAACCAAACTATCAGAATATTAGGCTGGAGCGGAGAGAGAGGAACACTACTTGGGGCGAGAGACACAGGTCCGACGATACAGGGAGGGGGACCGCCCTGGCAAGACACGGCTGGTCTGCTGAGGAGACTGCATGCCTCGACATACATGGCTGAACTACTAGATGACAACGGCCAAAGCGTCACATCTCCCGCAAAATTGATCACAGTGATGTCCTCCCTTTACTCTCAACTCTACTCGGCCGGTGAGACGAGCGATCAGGAAACCTTGCCTCAATATTTCAAGTCAATGGAATCGCTATGGCTAGACCCAGGACACAGAAAGTCACGGGATCCTCCATTCACATCGGAAGAAATTGCACAGGTTATTGCCGGTTTCCCTGGAGACAAAGCCCCGGGTTCGGACGGACTAACACCCGCTGTAGTGTGGATTGTGGCCTCATTGTCGACATTGCTAAGTTAGCTTAGGCCTAGCTGCCATGATGCCTCTTTTGCACACGTTACTTCGTGACTTTGTTTTTCCAGACTCTGCTTGTGCCTATGTTCATGAGAACTGTCTACATTTCTGCCTTTCACATTTTCTGCTGTTCTCTGTGGTTTTGGTCTGCACGCGATGTACAAGGTCGAAAAACAACGTCCCTTGTTATTCTGTTCTGGTCAGCCCCACGCAATTAGACATAACACGAAGCACAGCTGCACTGCTGAAATTCGAGTGCTTTTAATATTGCAATATACCTGTTAGAGGCACTTGGAGAAAAACCTTTCCAGGGAGAAGAGCTGTGCTTGTCCGATGATGTAAACCTTGCATCTAGTTCTTGAGGTATGGGGGTCCCCCTGACAAAGCCCAGAGGTCTTCTATTTTTATAATAAACTAGTTACTAGCACGGGGAGGGTGGCAAGGCATTATAGTCCTTTATCCACTGTCTTTATAAAATGCTGTCCCCGTTTGTATTCCATGGAATTGTAACGATGCTTACTATTTTGTCTTTATGCATTATGCTGCTAGTACTGGCACGTGTACTGTGTCTTAGAGCACGTTAGTTGAAATAAACATTTTAAACTATACTGTGTCTCTTAATACGCACGTTGTGGACAAGTATGAGTGAGTAATGAAAGAGTGTTCTTGCTCCCGCGATTCCTGAAAGAGTCCGTGTTCTGGGATGTCTAATCATTGGTAGCTTCGCTGTAGTACGGAGAATGAATGAGACACTATAGCTAGTCGGATTGGGATTTTGGGCACTAAGGTGGATGGTTGGTACACCACCATACACCGAGGTCCTGTTTTCCTGCGCATAGTTCTGAATATGTGCAGAATCCCCGCAACATGGCGCCCAACGTTTGGTCTGGTTCTTATCTGCGAGACGCTTGAGTAGTGCTTGTACTTGTCCACAATTCCCTCACTTCTGTTTCCGGAAACGGATGTGAGGGTGTAACCTCCTAAATTGATGTTTTTATAGGTTTTTTCAAGCTTGAAGTTATTAAAAGTTATTCTCTTTATTGTTAACCCTATATTGCGCCGCCACGCACTAGGTTGTTATTCATTCTTGGTCTTAATGGCTGTGAATATAAATATCCCGGCACATAGCCGCGCTGCGCTCCGAGCTCATTTGACAGCGTATGGAGTGCCTGACGCGGGTGTCGCTCTCATCTTTGTGGTGCAAGCTGATGCAGCTTACCACTTTGAGGTGTTTTATTCATGGGTCACTTTTCTGGCGGTGGATGGAGCTGATAATTTGTTCCATGTGTACACTGCCACGCCCCTTCCTAATGCTTATCGGCCTTATCAGGCTCTTGAGGTTCCGCTCACGGCATGGCAACACCGAATTTGGTTTAATGGCGCCCTCCCACACCCGGTCACCCCGATTCGTTTAGGCCCTTTAACGATAGATGGGGCTGCTTGGCCTGTTTTGGCCGGTTACACCCCCCATCCACGTTATTTAGCGGTTCCGGTAGATGAACTGCGCATGCTGCATACGTCTTTGGTACGTGTGCACAGAGCTTTAGTACAATATGTCACACGCAACGTCCAGATGGCCCCTCCTGGAGTTGCGTCGCAACCAGCTGGGCCTGGTGGTGTAACTATAAGTCCCGTCATGGTTAATTCGGTGATGGGCAAGCGCCCACAGAATAAGGATGATTTACCTTATTGGCTTGCTGAGAAATTTGACCAGCTGGAGGCGGTGTTCCCGAATACCTCTCCTGTGGAAAAACACAGGATTTTGACTATAAGTTTGCCAAAAGACTTAATTCCCGAGTTGACAGAATGCAACAACTGGGGTAAGGTATTTGCGGCAGTGTATGCGAAATGTTTTGGCACTCCCTCAATGACAGTCCTCCCCGCTGTGATTAAGCGTGTTCAAGACGAACATGGCCCTGAAGCGGCTGTAGAATTGGGGATGAGACTAGTGGGAGTGTTCGATGTAGTGGCTGATCTAATCCTTGCAAATGTCAAGGGTGATGCAGTTAACTTTCAAGTAGCTAACGCTTTGGCTTTGATCCCAGAACTGGACAAGCCTCGCGAATTACCGAAAATTATTGCACAGGCTTATAAAACCATTGGCCGTAATAGTTTGGGAGTTAAGCCTTTTGCTAAAACGCAAACTCGGACACAAACACAACAAAAATCTCAGTCTGATAAAGATGAGAAACCGTTCTTTTCTAAAAAGAACTGGAAACTAAAGAAGCAGGGGAAGCAATAACAGAAACAGGGGTCGCGTGCTGCGTCACCGGCTTCCGAGTCTTCTGAACACACTTATGATTTGCGCGACCGAGCGAGAATTAAGTCTCCTGACAGGTTTCAGGTCCCTGAACAGCGTTCTCCACGTTCTTCACAGGCACCATCGAGCTCACAGGCTGGTGGAGGAGATCGCCAGGATCAAGGCAAGGGTCGCGACGCCCCACAAAGACGGGACCAACCTCGTCAGCCTGGAGGCAAGGGGAAACAAGAAGAATTTCCACGTTCTCGCCCTCAGTTTCAGAAGAAAAAAGTTGCAGCTTTAACAGCGAGATATGCCACAGACGGTGAGAACGAGACTCCTGAATTGGACGTGGGCAGTGACGCTGCTAGACAGCGCCACGGAAGTTACCATAGTGCGGGAGGCACTACGTCCTCATGTGGAGGCGACAGCAACTGACACTTTCATTACTGTCGAGACAGCTGACACCCGAGTGGCACCCCCTGACAGACTATATAATATGGTCCTTCTAATTGAAGGTGACATTGAGCGTGTTATTAAAGGGATTTTTGGGGAAAATCTGACCTCTTCTTACGACATATTATTGGCAGAGGCGGATTGGCCACCACCATTTGTTCTCGCTGCTCCGAGAGGGGAGGAAGTAATACTTCCGAGTTGCTCACGTTATGTCCCCAAGGAGCATGCGGAGGCTTTCGCAGCTGAATGGGCTGTGGCCCAGGCCCCGGCACTGTACCGTAATCACGTGGGCTGGGATAAAGATTCTCCCCCCCATGATATACCTTTGCAGTCCATGCCACAGGCTCAACCCCAATATCCCCTCCGGCGGCAAGCTAAAGGTCCCGTGTCAGACATTCTGACACAGTTAGAATATCAAGGAGTAATTGAGACATGCGTGTCACCAATGAATAACTCCCTTTTTGCGGTTTCTAAACCCGATGGGTCGTACCGCTTAGTTTTAGATTACCGGCATTTGAACTCTCATTGTCGAACCTTTGCGGTACAGAATACCCATAGTTCTGCTCTAGTAGACAGTCTTGTTCGTATAAAATTTAAAACGACACTTGACCTTTCCAATGGATTTTACACACACAATTTGTTCCCGGAATGCAGTCAATGGCCCGGGTTCACTTCCGGTGGAAAACAAATAAAATTCCGGCATTTGCCAATGGGCTACAAGAACAGCCCGGGGGTCTTCGCTGCCCGTGTTGTCTCTTTGTTGGACAGCATAGACCCAGATGCGTATTCTTACGTGGATGATATATATCTGACAGATGACGAACTATGGCCGCATCTTTCCCGAGTAGACCGCATTATTCTTGAATTTGCGGACTTCGGTTACAAATTTAATTTTGCCAAATCACACATCGCAGAGTAGGCTGTGTTGTTTTTGGGCTACGAGCTCAACAATGAAGGTAGGGGCTTAGCTCCCCACTTCCTGGAGAAGTGCGCACTTCTGCGCCCTCCAACAACCCTGAAAAAACTTCAGTCTTTGCTGTGATTTTTGAACTTCGGGCGTTCTTACATTCCCCAGTATGCCCAGCGTATCAAGCCTCTTTATAGCTTGATACAACCAACCTTTTCAAAGTCATGCTGGCTTCCGGAACATTCAGCTATTCTACAATCTTTGCAGTCTGATCTACTTGAATCTAAGTTCTTGTTGACTCGTGATAACCACACAAACCTGGTGATTCGAATCGTGCCAGGCGCCGTGGGTTTCACATACTTGACGTTTAACGAAGGTGACACGTACTGTTGCATACAAATCGCATCTTTACACTTCTGCCGAGTTGCGCTTTTCAACGGTGGAAAAAGTTTTGACTGCAGTTCAAATGGCGATTCTTAAAGAACGCGCACTGGCACAGGGAAAACGCATTTTGGTGGTAACACCATATCTTGCCCTTGAGGCAGTGACAAAGGCAAGTGTACCAAACTCTAAGGCTTTGCACCCCCGTTGGATACAATGGGCTACTTCTTTGACGTCTCCGGATGTCACCTTTATCTTTGACTCCTCTCTTCAGACACAGGAGTTCTTGCAGTATGAATTTGTTCATCCGCCTCCTCTGTCTTTACTGCCGCTTGAGGAGTACAAATGTATCATTTACACCGATGGTTCGGCGCAACCGGCCACGGGTTCTAAGCATGCTTATTCAGCAGCATGTGCTATTGTGGCAGGTACCATGGTGAACGGTGAGTTCAAATCGAGTGTTGTGCACACGCAGGCACTGGGAGACTGTACCGCCCAATTGGCCGAGCTGCGTGCTTTGGTGCTGGCACTTGAGTTTGCAGACCCAGATGTGACTACTCTCATTGTATGCGATTCTTACTACTGTGTTCAGTCTTTTAATGACAACTTATTCTTTTGGTCTCAGAACGACTATAGAGATTTTAAAGGCAGCGCGATTAAGCATAAAATGCTTTGGGTTCGAGTAGCAGATCTTAAACGACGTCTGCCTCTCACACAGGTGATTCACACTCTTGGCCACCAGCGTGTGGGCGCACACGCAGTCGGTAACAGTTTGGCGGACGAAGCTGCCAAATCAGCAGTAGCCACGTGCTCAGTAGCAGCCGTTACAAGATCCATGACAAAAATTGATAATGAGATTTTGGCAGCTATTGCTGCTACTACGGAAGGTTCTAATTACCCACAGGGTTTCCCTTCCAAGTACTCTTATCACTTAAGTCCCGACCAGGTTCCTTATGTAAGAATTCCAGACGTTGGTGATCGGCTGATTCCCAACGCGGACCGCAGAAATTCTTTGATAACAGCTGCGCACGAAGGCTTGGCTTCGGCCCATGCTGGCGTGTCTGCAACTGTTTCAATCTTGCAGCAGCGTTATTGGTGGCGTGGTTTATATAAACAGACCCGTAATTATGTCCTTTCTTGTGACATCTGTCAGCAAATTAAGCCCTCTACGGTTACACGTCCGCCACAAACACGGCTCTGCATTTCTAATAAACCTTTTGGTTGTGTATATCTTGATCACTGCAGTCCATTTTCTTCTGATACTGCATATAAATACATCTTAGTTGCAGTTGATTCGTGCACACGTTTCATCTGGGTTTGGCCACAACGCAGTGCTGACGCTCTAAATGTCATCAGGGATTTGCGTGTCTTTGTGGGAATTTTTGCCTGTGGCACCTTCCATTCCGACCAAGGTCTGGCGTTCACCTCTAAGGCGTACAAGGATGCGATGAGGTCTTTGGGGGTGCTGGTGCAATTTTTGTCTCCATACAGGCCTGAGGGCAACTCAATTGTGGAGCGAATGAACCATGACTTAAAGCAATCCTTGACAGCTAGAGTCTTAGGTACTGGCAGGAACTGGCTGGCCCACTTGTATGGCGTGCAACGTGCACTTAATAATCTCCCTAGAAGATCTCTGGGTGGGCGGACCCCATACGAAATGCTCTTTGGCATACAGATGTTTGTGCCAGACCTTGATGGTCTAGACATGGCGGCAGCTGCCGCAACCTTTGTCGTAGATAATCATTCTACTATGTTACAGAACTTACAAGAGACCCATGACAGACTTACAACTGAACACTTACCCTCTGCCACTGACGCTGCGCTGCAGATTCCGGTTGCCGGCTGGCTTCCGAAGATTGGAGATATGGTCCGAGAGAAGGTGGAGAACAAAAAAGAATTTGGCCCCTCTTATCGTGCACCGGTTCCAGTCCTTGGCTTGAAGGGTACTCGTACAGTCATATTACCACCGCTTCCTGGTCGCAAAGACAACAGATACATCTCAGTGGACAATGTCAAGCTACAACATCTGGCCGATTCTGAATAGTGTAACACCTGCCGTATCATGTCCAGCAATTTCAAGGAATCCTGCTGGTGGCCCTCCGGTCAGCACGTGCAACAATGTTGCCATTGGTATGGTCTCTCTACCAGATCGCCTGCTTGTCCCACCAGCTTCCTCCTGCAACGAGGAAACTGAGTATGCTTATCCCACAAGCGAGTCATTCACTGGTTTGCCTACAACACCACTGAACCAGTCCCGCTTTTCTTTTGACTCGACTTCCACTTCATAATTTGTCCCAACCAAATACAGTGTTTTTGTATCCTGGTTTAGAGACAATTTTTTGGTCCCTCCATGGACATACATCTGGTTGGTGCTATTCCTGATTTTCCTGTTCATGTCCATTGGCTTTGTGACAGTTTTTTTCTTACTCATCAATGGTCACTACTTGCCAGAGCGCTCTGCGGTGAACTCTGTTGCTGGAACTTTGGCTCCGCACTCTTCTTCACACATCATGAAGCGTGACCAGACATTTGTGAACATTTCCGCCTTTCCAGTCGCAGATGGCATCGTATGGGATGCAGTGAATTTCCAAATTCATGGACCGACAGAAATTATCAATGTACCAAAGGTACTTCGTGTTTCCATGGGTGATGTGGTAAAAAGAAACATATGTTCAGATGATTGGGATGTTCATGCAATTCAATCCTTGTTTTCCGATTTGACATATTATGCTGCTTTTAATGCTGAGGATTTGTATTTAAATTCTGCCAATTATGCCGATTTGTATTGTTACCAACATTATGGTAACCATTTCCTGCATAAATCTAGTATACTTCGAGATAGTTTTAATTAGACCCAGTGGGAACATTGCCCCACCCCTCGGCAAGGAAGCTCCCAAACTCTGATAAATAAGTTTACTTATTTTACAGACTTTGATAGGTCAAACCCAGGGTCCTATTATTTTAAATTAAACATTTCTTCCAATCCAAAGGTGATGTTAACCTACACCAAATTACTGTATTCCAGTTCCTTTATGGACGCATTAGCTGTCAGTGGCTATGAGCACTGGAGAGCCACCATTGATTTGAAATCTATTTGGGGCATAAATCCTGGCAGGTACGCGGTACCGAGGCCTTACATTGTGCTTGCCTTATCCCGACCCAAATTTTATTTTTAAATAATACTATATACCAAACAACTTGTTTTGGTTTGGCGACTTCCAAACATTTGAATGCACCTGCCATTCCTACGCTGTCTTCATTGCCTAACTGGAGCTTGCATTTAAATTATTCCCTTGATGAGTTGCAAGCTTTGTTTCAAAATAATTCATTTAATGTCTCTGCATTAGATCCCTCAGAATGGTTGGTGTGGCCGATAGCTTCTAATGCCTGCCAACTGCGTTTTCATAACTCTGCTCCTGGTTACAAACAGGATAGACCTGATGCACGTTTTTCTAACTCACGTTCGGTTACAACATATTCTGTTGGTAAATTATGTAAACAGTGGTTGCAGCACTCTACACTAGAGTCCGTGAAACAACATTTATCCCTGTTATCCAGTAACATCGATCTGGCCGACTTTGTTCTGGGACCTAGAGGTCCGAGACCAAAAAGATTCATTTATGCGACTTACAATGAAATCTGGAAGCTTTCACAAATAGAAGCTGCTTCCCGTTTACGGGAAATAGACCAAGCAAATCTAGAAAAAGTACTTGCTGTTGTTGACAATAGTATTAACACACTGTCTTCCCGCATTTACACATTAGATAATATTGTTTCTTCTGTTGTTGATATTGTACAAGATGAAGTGTCTGTGTTATATCATGGTCAGAATCAATTGCGTTCAGTAATGCAGTTTGCATGGACTTTGCAAACTCTGAAAATGGGGAAGGTACCATGGGATTACTTAAACGCTTCTGCATTGTTTTTGCTGTTTAATTTGACTGAGAAACAGCAGTTCATGCCCATGAAAGATGCAACATACACTCTTCTACATATCGAAAAAATAGATCCTTTACCTTTCTATGTGGCGGAAACTGACTCTGCAGTTTGGCTCATACACGGGGTTATCTCTTTGCCTTTCTCTTTGTTTGAATTCAGTTCCTGCATGAAACATTACCCGATAGGCCGTTTTAAGCCTTTGGGAAGTACCTTTCTGCATGAAGTGTGGTCCTTGCCTTTCACATACAGATGCCTTAGGGATGACAAAGAGGTGTACCTTACAGGGGAGTCTTGCGATTCTACAGTAGGTCCTTCCCTTGTTTGTAAAAAACATTAAATTGCACGGGGCTTGTAATGTTTCCGCCCCGAATCTTGCATGTGTTTTAAAGGGTATTCCTGTTCCAGCTATATCACCTACTTTCACTATGCTTGCTAACGGTAGCTATCTGCTTCTGAATAATCAAGATTGCTGTGGGTTGCAAGATGGCATACCCTACATTGTAACAGTTTCGCAACGCGTAGTATGCTGCAAAAATGTGCTTTTCCACCCCCGTGTGGGAAGTTAGATAGTTTCATTTGGCCTTACATACCGACTTTGAAGGCAGATTTCAATAAATTGAGCAGAATAAAGGCGCTATTATTAAACTAGGAGGTTATGCTAACTTCCGCACGGGAGACCTTCGTCCTCCAGGTGGCCAGCGCCCACAGTGAAATACAGGCCCTTTTACATACTAACCTCCCCCAACATTTCAGTGAACTGATTCACCGTATATTTAATGCATCTAATACCAACGGCCTTGTACACTTTTTTAAAGTTGTGGGCTCTGGCCTTCTGACGTCCTTTCAGACAATATTTGGAGCAATACCGGCTTTTATTCATTCCATTTTTTCCAGCGTCTTTGGTGGCTTCCCATTGATCCTTGCCTTAGCTGCTGGAATACTGATTTTGCTTTGCCTGCTGCGCAATGGCTGCACCTCTTGTGGGCCTACACAGCCCAGGGCGACTGCGGATGCTCCGTGACCGTATGCATGAAAGCTTCGATACACTGCCACTGGCAACACTCAGCGTGGCTTATGGATTATCTTTTCGCTTTGCGTATTTCACTTGCGTGCAACCTGTGCTGTCCTGTTTACGATGTCCGTTCTCATGGTCCTTGGATGTTTGCCTCTCCAATACGTCTTGTTCGGACCGGGATTTCGACCAGTTGATGGGCCCCTTAATGGCCCATGAACGGGAATGTTCCGGTGATGGATTAATGGCGCGTGCGGCTGCACTAGGAGTCTTGGCACAATGGGATATCTGTGCGGCAGCTCAGAATCTCCTACAACAAAGTTATATTGAATATCATGCAAGTTGTCCCGCAATGCTGATCGCTGCTCCCTATTATGAGGAACATGAATGCAGTTTTAATTTGTTGAACTGGATGGCATCTCTTTTTTCAAACGATGACAATGATGTCTTTTTGGAAGGTGTTGCAGTCTTCTGCGCATACACTCTGATGGATTAGTTGTGTTGGCTCTCAATAAACTGCATATCCGGATTTTTTTATTCTCTTTGAGTGACCTTTTTTCTGGCCCTGTTTAGAATTTCTTTACCCATTTTTTCCAAAACATTTTTCCCACCTATAGACGTTTGCATTCTGCTCCATCTATTTGAACTCTGTTTTCATCATATGTCTTGTCCTATGGACTGACCAGGGGAGGGTGTAGTGTGGATTGTGGCCTCATTGTCGACATTGCTAAGTTAGCATAGGCCTAGCTGCCATGATGCCTCTTTTGCACACGTTACTTCGTAACTTTGTTTTTCCAGACTCTGCTTGTGCCTATGTTCATGAGAACTGTCTACATTTCTGCCTTTCACGTTTTCTGCTGTTTTCTGTGGTTTTCGTCTGCACACGATGTATAAGGTCGAAAAACAAAGTCCCTTGTTATTCTGTTCTGGTCAGCCCCACGCACTTAGACATAACACGAAGCACAGCTGCACTGCTGAAATTCGAGTACTTTTAATATTGCAATATACCTGTTAGAGGCACTTGGAGAAAAACCTTTCCAGGGAGAAGAGCTGAGCTTGTCCGATGATGTAAACCTTGCATCTAGTTCTTGAGGAATGGGGGTCCCCCTGACAAAGCCCAGAGGTCTTCTATTTTTATAATAAACTAGTTACTAGCACGGGGAGGGTGGCAAGGCATTATAGTCCTTTATCCACTGTCTTTATAAAATGCTGTCCCCGTTTGTATTCTATGGAATTGTAACGATGCTTACTATTTTGTCTTTATGCATTATGCTGCTAGTACTGGCACGTGTACTGTGTCTTAGAGCACGTTAGTTGAAATAAACATTTTAAACTTTACTGTGTCTCTTAATACGCACGTTATGGACAAGTATAAGTGAGTAATGAAAGAGTGTTCTTGCTCCGCGATTCCTGAAAGAGTCCGTGTTCTGGGATGTCTAATCATTGGTAGCTTCGCTGTAGTACGGAGAACGAATGAGACACTATAGCTAGTCGGATTGGGATTATGGGCACTAAGGTGGATAGTTGGTACACCACCATACACTGAGGTCCTGTTTTCCTGTGCATAGTTCTGTATATGTGCAGAATCCCTGCAACACCGCCTTCTATAAAGAATACACCACCATACTAATTCCCCATCTTATAGAGATGTATCACAAGTCAGTGTCAGTGGGCCAACTCACTCCCTCCCTTCGGGAAGCAATTATTATAACTATACTCAAACCAGATAAGGCTCCCGAGCTCTGTGATTCTTATCACCCCCTATCATTGATCAACATAGAAAACAAAATATACGCAAAACTAATAGCGAATCGACTACTTCCCCTTATGCCCTTAATTGAATGCCCAGATCAATCCGGTTTTATACCGGGGAGAGCCACATCGCACAACTTTCGCACAATATTCTCTGTCATGCACCATATCCACCCCTCTCGCCCAGCGGTAGCAGCTCTCCTGGACATCACCAAGGCGTCCGATTCTCTCGAGTGGCCCTTCCTCTTCCCGCTCCTTGGGCGCTTGGCCTTTAGCTCCAGTTTTATCCACAAAATCTGTATATTATACATTTTCCCCTCATCAAACTAAACAGTCAAATCTCCGAACCCATTCCGATCACTCGGGGCACCAGGCAGGGATGCCCACTTTCCCCGCTTCTATTTGAAGTGGCAATAGAGCCACTGGCGCCAACACCATGCGGAAGGAGGCATTGGCTTTATGGCCAGAGGCCTAGTGGTGTCTATGTATGCCAATGACATTGCTCTATATATCCGAGAACCACACAAGAACTTGGAACCCATGACGAGGGAGGGGATCCGCTTTGGCGGCCACTCGGGCGTCCAAATTAACTGGAGTAAATCCATACTCTTTCCTCTTACTGCAGCTATGCGCCCATACCAAACAGAATACCCACTAAAGTGGGCAACCAAGCCAACCAAATATTTGGGCATATGGCTAAGCAGAGATCCAGAAGAACTTTGGAGACTGAACTATGGACACGCAGTGGAGTGGCTTGAATCTCGGATCCAGGTATGGAATAAACTACCGCTCTCGATGGCTGGGCGCATTGCGATAGCCAAAATGGTGGTCCTACCAAAATTTCTATATCTATTTCTCAATGTCCCACTCCCCCTTACGGCACAGTTTTTTAAAAGATTGCGCTCCGACATGATCACCGTGACATGGGCAGGCTGGCAGCCGAGGGTTGCTTATGAAACCCTGACACTGCCCCCAGCACACGGAGGAATGGGAGCCCCAGATTTAAAGCTATATGCTCTCTGTGCCCAAGCAAGTTTTCTGCACTTCTGGTTACACCCCACACCGTTTCAGCCGCACTTGGCAGCGGAAGGGGACCAGGTATCCCCTTGGCCGCTGAAAATGGCACTATTCCAGCCGTTCAAAGCACCTAAAGACAAAATTAATATGGTGGAATCCTTGCGCTGGGCATGGGAGGGCATCCGCAGATGAACAGGTATTGACACACTATATGCACCACCTGTCACACTGGCAGCAAACCCCTCCTTCCACCCATTGGATGACAGAGAGGTGGCACGCCGAGCTGAGGCACTGGGCATAAAAACGTTCACTGACTTATACCCAGATGGACAGTTTCTCTCCCCTTTTACCAATACAGCCACACGCAAAATCCCACCACTAGACACTCTAATATATTATCAAATCAGGGTGACCTGTAGGAACACAAACAACGCATTCCCAGTCCCCCCAACCAGTCAACACGGCACTTGAATATGTTGACACAACCGCACCGCAGCACCATGACACCACGCGAAGACAAAACACGCTTTTAGTATACCTCAAGAAATGCATCACCTGTGTCCACATGCCAGCTGACCCCAAATACTACATTCCCCAGCTACACTCAAGGAAGTAATATGTACCACTGTACGTTACGTCGTTAGCCATACATGTCAAACCGTTGTCCTCAACCGGATATTATCAATCTGCTGTACAGAAATGTTGCTAAATGTATGCCTCTTTTGGAACACGAATAAAGTTAACAAAAAAAAGTCAATGACCACTACATTTCTTTCTTGATCTAAACCAGGGCTACCCACTCTATAGTAAATTGTAAGGAGGTTCCAAACCTACCCCTTTCGGGAAGAGAAGTCCAATTAGTAGGAATCGATAATAAGCAGATTATTAATAAGGTTACAGCAGGTGTTCCTGTTAAACTAGATCAATGAAAAATAATCATCAGTTCATATTGTGTGATTCAAGTACTGTCAATTTGTTAGGTAGAGACTTGCTTTGCAGGATGAACTTTGTGATTTATTGTATACCGGATGGTAATGCAATTGGCACCCAAGATGAAGATTCAGTGTTTAAAATTAAATCAGCTGTTCACTGTTTTAATTAAAGATGTCTTGCTTCTGGATTTAAGACATACTGTCAACGAAGAGGTATGGATTGTTCTAGTAAAGATATAGGATTAATTAAAAGTGCCTTTTAGGATAAATGCGGAAGCAAATGCAGTTTTCCCTAAAACTAAACAGTACAAACTTTAAAGAGAGGCTGAAGAAGGAATGAAGCCCGTCATTGAAAAAATGATTGAACAGGGAATTCTTCGAGAAGTGCTTGGTAGACTTTGCAGCTCTCCGGTGATGGGAATTTGAAAATCAAATGGTAAATTGAGAATTGCGCAGGGCTTAAGAAAAAATAAATAAAATAGTGCTTCCATGTTCTTCAGTGGTACCGAATCCAGCACAAATTTTGTTCCAGATTCCACCAGATGCAGAATGGTATACAGTCCTTGACTTATGTCAATCTTTCTTTTCTGTTCCCCTGCGTGAAGGCAGCCAGTATTTATGTGTAATCCAATTGCAAAATAGAGTTCTAGTTTGGGATCCAATCCCACAGCGGTATACTCAAATTCCTTCAATGTTTAGTCAGATTCCAAAGAAAGACTTGGAAAATGTGCAGTTGCCCTGTAACTCTGTCTTGGTGAAGTATATAGATGAACTATTGGTGGCACCTAAGACAAAGGAAAATTGTAAACGTGGCAAAGTTGTACTGTTGAATCATTTAGCTCACAATGGTCATAAGGTTTCCCCCACAAAAATGCAGTACTGTAAAAAATAAGCAATTTATCTTGGTCATCACATTGAAAAAGAAGCAAGGAAAGTCTCAAAAGAATGGATTTCTGTAGATCTGAAAATTAATCCTCCTATCACCCAGTGGGGGGCAAGGATGTTCCTGGGAATTGTTGGCTACAGTTGTCATTGGATCCCAAACATGTCCTTGATTTCAAACCCTTTAGTAAGACTGACTCACAATGATATCGAAGACCTGGCACCATGTGATGACAAAAGTTTAGAGGCCTTCCAGGAACTGAGCGAGAAATTATGTGAAGCACCCCCCATGGAATGCCTGACTATATCAAAGAGGTTTACCTCCTTCGTAACGCAAAAAGCAGGTGTGCATAATCAGTTTTGACCCAAAAACATGGTGGGAGTATGAGACCTATAGCCTACTTTTCAGCTGTATTGGAATCGGCAGCTGGAAGTCTTCCTGGTAATTTGAAAGTGGTACAGCTGTTTGCATTGCAATTGAGCAAAGTGAGGAAATCCTGATGGAACATACATTAATTGTGTTTGTTTCACATTCGGTGTTGTTCAGATTTTGCGGACCCATACTCGGACTCGGCACATGACAAACAGTCGTCTGACCACCTATGAACAAACCATAGTGGCAGCTGAAACTTTTTCAGTTAAAATAGGTAATTTCCTGAATCCTGCAATGCTGCTTCCTGTTCCAACAATAACGAAGACATAAACAGGAGTGATGATGATGATGAGCCTGCACATGACTGCATCAGCGTCATAGAGTTTTGTACCAAACTAAGGGGGTCATTAGCATGTCGGGCGGATCGCCACCGCCCGCATGGCGATGGCGATCCGCCCGACATATTCCTCCGCCCGCATGCAAATTTCCCCGCCACATTACTATGGCGGGGGACCCGGCGGATGGAAAGACCGTCCGCCGGTTTTCCGCCGGTCGATGAGTCGACCGGGCGGAAGCAGTTAATATGGTGGCGGTGTCTAGTAGACACCGCCATCCATATTATGTTGCATGCGAGGTTATGCCTTTCCGTGGCGGCTAAGCCGCCACGGAAGGCATACTGATCTTCTACATTGGGGGCCCATAGCGGGCCCCAGGTATTCTGGGGGTGGGGGTGCACATGGGGGATACCTATGGTACCCCCTGCATTTCAATGTACAACGTGGCAGGCACCGCGCGGTGCCTGTCACGTTGTGCATTGAAAGCACAACTTGCATTTTGGCATTGCGGCGGGCGGTGCTTTTAGCACCGCCCACCGCAATGTCAGAAATGCGGGATCTGCCCGCCAGCGTGGCGGGCGCATCCTAATGGCATGTGCGGGACCGCCGCATGCAATGCGGGCGGTCCCATTTCCTGAGGGGTATGGCGGGCGGACAAAGTCCGCCCGCCATGCTATGACCCCTTAGTCCAGCCATTAAGGAAATTCCCCTTCAAATGGCTGATCTGATTTTGTTTATTGATGGTTCTTGTTTAAGAGTCCAGTTTGGAGCATTGAAATCCTTGAACCGTCATGCCTGCCAAATGTAACTTCGGCACAAGTGGCAGAGTTGGTTGCATTAACAAGAGCTTGTTTTCCTGCAGAAGACTTGCATGTGAAGATTTATACAGACAGCCAGTATGGTTTTGGAGTGCTCCATGTTTTGGATAACTATAGTCACAAATGGGTGTCATTACATTCTCTGAAACTCCCAACAGAAATTGCTGTAGCCAAGTGTGCTGGCCATAAGACTGGAAAATATATGGTTACGCTTGGAAATAAATATACAGATTAGGTGGCCAGATCCTATGTGCTTGAGAAGTGTTTATACTGTGATTCAAGGATCGGAACAGAATGGATCAAATGAAAAGGTTGTGGTAAATGAGGATGTGAGTTGTTTTCTATTGATTCAGCTTCAGACTTATTTTAGTGAATTGAGGGACATCCAGGAGGAAGCTTCAGAGGATGAGAAAAGAAAATGGACACTATCAAGATGTTTACATCACTCCTGAGGATAAATATGTACTGCCTGACACAATGTTGAATTGCATGGCTAGGTATTTTCATAATCAGTCACATGCAGGGAAAGACGCCATGACAAATACATTTAACAAATATTGGTCAAACTCTAAATGCAGAAGTGTTGCAGAAGACTTGTGTCACTGTTGTTTGATTTGTCAGAGAAATAATCAAGGCAAGATGACTAGTGTCCTTATGAATTATAGTGGTAAATCACAAGGCCCATTTACAAGACTTCAAGCAGATTATATTGAAATACCATTTTAAAATGCCTTAAATACATTCTTGGATTTGTCTGCTTATTTGCTAAATGGATTGAGGCCTATCCTACACGGAATTGTATAGCTTGCCAGTTGCCAAACTCTTGTTGAGGAATTAATTCCAAGATTTGGCCTGCCGATTTGTATAGAGCCAGATTGTGACTCCCATTTCAATTTTGCAGTTCATCTGTACAGATCATCAAATTGATCAAAGGTTCCATTGTAGTTATCATTCTTAGGGCCAGATGTAGGTGGCCAAATACCGATCAGTAACGCTGAAATTAGCAGAATTTCAGCGTTTGTGATCGGTATTTGGCTGCGAGCAATGTAGGTGAGTTGAAACCTACTAGCAAAATAAGGAATCGCAAAGTTGCGATTCCTTATTTTGCTCTTGCATTTAAGGAATCGGAAATTGCGATTCCTTAAATGCAATGTAAGTAACAAAAAGTCAGTGCACTTTAGCCTTAAGGAATTTCTAATTACCACCAACTTCAAGTTGGTGGTAATTAGCGATTTCCTTTAACAAAGCACTTTTTGTTTTTTTAAAGTGCCATGTGGCACACATACATGCCCTTAGGGCATGTATGTGCGCCACATGTGCACACATGCACATTTCAGGGGTGCAACAGGGTGTCCTTTTGACACCCTGGCACCCTTGAAATAGCTCCCGCTATTAGCCATTCTTTAATAGCGAATCGCTAATAGTAAATATCTTCCCATTCATTCCTGTGGGCCTCCTAGCCCATAGGAATGAATGGGTAGGTATTCCTTATTAGCTAATCTCTATGTGCGATTCGCTATTAAGGAATGTTAAGGAATCGCTAATATTTTAGCGATTCCCACCTACATTCCATTTTGCGATTCCTTAATAGCGATTCGCTAAAAATCGCTATTAAGGAATCGCAAATGTAGGATTACCTACATAAGGCCCTTAGTCTTCTGGAATGAATATATGACGTTACAACGCATGCTTTTACAACGCGGATTTTACTACGCAGGTACCATTACATCGCATGTTTTTACAACGCATACCATTACAACGCAAAATAGTATTAATGCACTAAAAGTTCCATTACAACGCATAGCATTACAACGCATACCATTACAACCCATATATTTTTTTTAAAGTATAATAAACCCCTGGAAAGGGGATGCAGGGAAAATAGGGGTTTTGGGTGGGGTAGTGTATTAAAACACGAAAATTTAAAATTAATGCCTGAGTATTAAAATGAATACTCGAGTATTAAAATAAATATTCATATAAATTTTTCTTTTTTCATTTTTAGATTTACTGACCTTCTGGGACGGGATGCAGGGAAAATAGGGGTTTTGGGTGGGGTAGTGTATTAATACACAGGTATTTAAAATTAACACCAGAGTATTACAATTAATACCCGACTAATAATATAAATATTCGAGCATAAAAAAAGCAACGAAAATCACCTAAAAATATTTATAACAAAATAATACACAGAGTATATAATATTATAAAAATTAGATTAATTATTAATAAAATGCATTAAAAAAATACTATTTGCAACACAATATTATTAAAAAACAAACAATTTTCATAAAATACAAATCTTAAAAATTTGGATAACATATTTTTATTAAAGAATACAACTAAAAAGAATCCTTAACACAATTAAACGTAACAAAAAAAATAAACAATGCAAAAACAATATCATTAAACACAACAAAACGACGATAAACAGCAGCATAACAAATAAACCACCATTTTACGCTACACCTAAACGAAAGTCCTACTACGATATCTACGAATGCACCTTGACCCGTAGGTTGCCAAAATGGCGGACAAGAAATCTTTTTATAAAAAAACATACATTGAGAAAACGCTAAAAATATTTACACATTTTGTCAGCATTAAAAACATATCATAAAAATATGCACAAAACATATTTCCAAATAAATTAACTAACAACTCACAAAAACGTATAAAAGCAGCCAACCACCATTTTGAAAACAGTGGTAAACTGAATTCCACAGAGGCCACACGCGTTTTGCCTGCCCAGGAATTCGCAAACTCAAACAGTGCCATCTACAGTCACAAGTAAGTCTGCCCTTATATACTGTATTTCTCTAAAAAGTTAAAACATATCCTTAAATTAACTAAGAAATACTATTTAATTATTTTCACAGCATTTTCAAATTTCAAAAGATGTGATAAAAACACACTTCACGCCACAGTCATTCAAAGTATAAACAATGTAAGTAAAACATACTTTAAAACATTTTATATATAAGAAATAAACCCTTAAAATGTACATTGTTAAAATACTGAACAAATGTAAAAGCCAAACTCCAATTTTTTTTATTCAAACAAACTCCTTATAACAAGCTATTCCTTCCTGTGTTTTCTAAAGACAAAAATGCTAAATGTTGAAGTGAACCAATTTACTATTCCTACTCTGACAAATGCTTGCCTCAAAGAAACTGCAGGATAGTGGTGGGGGCAAAATTACTATTCCTACTCCAACAGGTGCTTGCCAGAGGAAAATAGCTTGATAGTGGTGGGGGCAAAATTACTATTCCTACTCCGACAGGTGCTTTCCTCAGGGAAAGTGTGAGATGGTGGTAGGGGCAAACTTACTATTCCTACTCCGACCAGTGTTTGCCTCAGGGAAAGTGTGGGATGGTGGTGGGGCCAAATTTACTATTCCTACTCCGACATGTGCTTGCCACAGGGAAAGAGCTTGATAGTGGTGGGGGCAAAATTACTATTCCTACTCCGGCAGGTGCTTGCTTCAGGGAAAGTGTTGGATGGTGGTGGGGGCAAATTTACTATCCCTACTCCGACAGGTGCTTTCCTCAGGGAAAGTGTTGGATGGTGGTGGGGGCAAATTTACTATTCCTACTCCAAAAGGTGCTTGCCTCAGGGAAAGTGTGGGATAGTGGTGGGGGCAAAATTACTATTCCTACTCCGACAGGTGCTTGCCTCAGGGAAAGTGTTGGATGGTGTTGGGGACAAAATTACTATTCCTACTCCAAAAGGTGCTCGCCTCAGGGAAAGTGTGGGATGGTGTTAGGGACAAAATTACTATTCCTGCTCCAAAAGATGCTTGCCACAGGGAAAGAGCTTGATAGTAGTGGGGGCATAATTACTATTCCTACTCCGACAGGTGTGTGCCTCAGGGAAACTGCTGGATAGTGATTGGGCTCAATTTACTATTCCTACTCCGTAATGTGCTAACCTCAGGGAATTGCTGGATGACATTTAATGTTTAAAACATTTATAATAAATCTGCAATTATTTAGTAAACTTTTTTTAAATCAACAGATAACCACAACAAAAATAAACAACTGAGAAAAAAAACATCCATTGTGTAAGAAAAGAAACAACTGAAGACTATACCGTAATTTTCCAAAAGGTAAGTTAAATTGAAAAGTATACATAAAAAAACAAATTTTTTTCAGTTCACAAAGGTGCAGATTAGCATTATCCCAATTATTCCCTAAATACTTGGCAACCTTACAGCATTGAAAAGGCATGCGCAATTTGCGAGTACCTACTTGGTACATGAAAATTGCGCATGCAATTTCCATTAAATCCTATGGAAATCCTTTTCTTATTTGCGACACGCAATTTGCGAGTCGCAAATAAGGAATGTTTTGGAATCGCAATTTTAAAGTGCAAGGGTGCCAAGCATTTAAATGCTTGATAACCTTGCACCATTGAAATTGCATTCGCAATTTGCGAGTACCTACTTGGTACAGGAAAATTGCGCATGCAATATCCATTAAATCCTATGGGAAGCCATTCCTTATTTGCGATCCGCAATTTGCGAGTCGCAAATAAGGAATGTGTAAGGAATTGCGATTCGTAAATTGCGATTTCTTAAAAGTCGCAATTTAATAAACTTAGGGGCCGATTACGATGGTGGAAGGACCGTCACCGCCAGCCCGGCGGTGGCGGTCCTTCCCACATCGGACCGCGATTTTCCAACCGCCAGATTACGATGGCGGTGGGATCCAGACCGCAACCGCGGTGGACGCAAAGACAGTCCGCCACGGAACCGCCACAGGCAAACGTTCCGATTGCCTGGCGGAGTGGTCTGCATCCATAAAATGGTGGCGGTGCCTAGCAGGCACCGTCCGCCAAATTAGGATGCTGTCTTCAGCCAGCCTTTCCGTGGCGGATAAACCGCCATTGAAAGGCTGGTGGAGATTGATTTCGGGGGCCCGTTGAGGGCCCCCCTTGTGTCTGGGGGTGGTGTTTGTGCACTGGGGGGTACCCATGGTACCCCCCTACATCTCACTGCACCAAGTGGCAGGCACCGTGTGGTGCCTGCCACGTAGTGCAGTGAAATGCATAACATGCATTTTGAACATCGCGGCAGGTGCTGCAGTCAGCAGCACCCGCCGCAATGTTAAAGTGCAAAATGCGACCACCATGGTGGCGGTCGCATCCTAATTGGGTGTGCGGGACCGTCGCATGTATTGCGGACGGTCCCGGTCTCCACCACGATGGCGGACGGACTCCAGTCCGTCCGCCATCGTAATCAGCCCCTAAATTCCTAAGTGTGAAACATGTAACCCAACAATGATAGTAAAACGCAAAAATTGCACCTGTTCTTCCATAACCAAAACATCTTTAATTCTATTTCAGGGTAAATATTCACTAAAATCACTAACACCTAATCTTTGTTTTTCTTTTTAACTATTTCAAACCACACTAAAAAGGCTAACTAGTGAAAGAAACCAGAAACCTCAAGAAAAGTCTTCTAAAAAAGGTAAGATTACAAAAACAATAACCAAAAAAATCACTTAACCAATATTTCTCTCCCTAGGAAACTTCATTAAAATAACATAAGAGTAATAAAAAGCATAATATCTTTTCTCTTTCAGACCCAAAAAAACCACAAAACAGACCTCCATACTTAAAGTATCAAGAAACATCTTTAAAAAAGGTAAAAATCTTGAAATGTTTAACACTAAAACAACTTAACAATTTTTCTCTCCCAAAAAAGCAATTTTTAAAAATACATATCAACAAAATTTAGAATTGCAACATGCTTTTAACATTCAATATAACTTCAAACAGCATTAACTATAAACAGTTTAAAAAAAAAAAAGAAAACTTTGTATTCTAAGGGGTCGATTCCGATCTCGGCCGGAAGCGCACCTAACACTATTCGTCTGGAAAAAAAACCCAGCCGAATGCGTGTTTCCTGACCGATTCGAACAGTCGTCCCAACGAGCAAGTACGATGCGCATAACAGCCCAGATTCCGAGCGAGCCGTACTTACCCATTTCAGCTCCTGTTCCCCACCCGAGCCGGATCCGTAAACGCCGAATCGAGTCGCACGGAACCAAATACACAGCACCTTCCGGCCGGACTAGTACGATGCGCACTCCGTACGCGCCGAACCCGTCGCTACGTCCGCCAGTCAGAACATCCGGGAGAGCTGTACATAAGCTCCGATTCGCGCCACAAGACGATCCACGGCGACGAGACTAACAAGCCAGCGGCGACTACGAGTCGTAGCCACGAGAAAGCCGAGCGAGGCAGAACCAACCATGAATCCCATCGCGCAGGTCCTACCAATACTCTACATCTATTACCGGAACAGGTACGGACGCGTATGGCGCAGACGGTAAGTCAAACACCCACCACACAAACAAACGACACGTACCCAACATATGTCACACACACATAGGGATGCAGAAATGGCGTACACTAGCAACAGCAGAACCATAGGGGCGGGATGGCTACCACCAATGCCATACACACCCATAGGGTGCTGGATGCCTACCACTACCACCACCCCTACTCAGGGGGGCCTGGATGCCTACCACTACCACCACCCCTACTCAGGGGGGCCTGGATGCCTACCATTACCACCACCCCTACTCAGGGGGGCCTGGATGCCTATCACTACCACCACCCCTACTCATGGGGGCCTGGATGCCTGTCACTACTACCATCCCCACTCATAGGGGATGGATGCCTACCACCACCACCACCCCTACTCATGGGGGCCTGGATGCCTGTCATTACTACCATCCCCACTCATAGGGGGATGGATGCCTACCACTACCACCACCCCTACTCATGGGGGCCTGGATGCCTGTCACTACTACCATCCCCACTCATAGGGGGATGGATGCCTACCACTACCACCACCCCTACTCAGGGGGCCTGGATGCCTGTCACTACTACCATCCCCACTCATAGGGGGATGGATGCCTACCACTAGCACCACCCCTACTCAGGGGGCCTGGATGCCTGTCACTACTACCATCCCCACTCATTGGGGGATGGATGCCTACCACTACCACCACCCCTACTCATGGGGGCCTGGATGCCTGTCACTACTACCATCCCCACTCATAGGGGGATGGATGCCTACCACTACCACCACCCCAACTCAGGGGGGCCTGGATGCCTACCACTACCACCACCCCTACTCAGGGGGGCCTGGATGCCTACAACTACCACCACCCCTACTCATGGGGGCCTGGATGCCTGTCACTACTACCATCCCCACTCATAGGGGGATGGATGCCTACCACTACCACCACCCCTACTCATGGGGGCCTGGATACCTGTCACTACTACCATCCCCACTCATAGGGGGATGGATGCCTACCACTACCACCACCCCTACTCATGGGGGCCTGGATGCCTGTCACTACTACCATCCCCACTCATAGGGGGATGGATGCCTACCACTACCACCACCCCTACTCAGGGGGCCTGGATGCCTACCACTACCACCACCCCTACTCATGGGGGCCTGGATGCCTGTCACTACTACCATCCCCACTCATAGGGGGATGGATGCCTACCACTACCACCACCCCTACTCAGGGGGCCTGGTTGCCTGTCACTACTACCATCCCCACTCATAGGGGGATGGATGCCTACCACTACCACCACCCCTACTCATGGGGGCCTGGATGCCTGTCGCTACTACCATCCCGACTCATAGGGGATGGATGCCTACCACTACCACCACCCCTACTCAGGGGGCCTGGATGCCTACCACTACCACCACCCCTACTCAGGGGGCCTGGATGCCTACCACTACCACCACCCCTACTCATGGGGGCCTGGATGCCTGTCACTACTACCATCCCCACTCATAGGGGGATGGATGCCTACCACTACCACAACCCCTACTCATGGGGGCCTGGATGCCTGTCACTACTACCATCCCCACTCATAGGGGGATGGATGCCTACCACTACCACCACCCCTACTCATGGGGGCCTGGATGCCTGTCACTACTACCATCCACACTCATAGGGGATGGATGCCTACCACTACCACCACCCCTACTCAGGGGGCCTGGATGCCTACCACTACCACCACCCCTACTCAGGGGGCCTGGATGCCTGTCACTACTACCATCCCCACCCATAGGGGGATGGATGCCTACCACTACCACCACCCCTACTCATGGGGGCCTGGATGCCTGTCACTACTACCATCCCCACTCATAGGGGGATGGATGCCTACCACTACCACCACCCCTACTCAGGGAGGCCTGGATGCCTACCTCTACCACCACCCCTACTCAGGGGGGCCTGGATGCCTACCACTACCACCACCCCTACTCATGGGGGCCTGGATGCCTGTCACTACTACCATCCCCACTCATAGGGGGATGGATGCCTACCACTACCACCACCCCTACTCAGGGGGCCTGGAAGCCTACCACTACCACCACCCCTACTCAGGGGGGCCTGGATGCCTACCACTACCACCACCCCTACTCAGGGGGGCCTGGATGCCTACCACTACCACAACCCCTACTCATGGGGGCCTGGATGCCTGTCACTACTACCATCCCCACTCATAGGGGGATGGATGCCTACCACTACCACCACCCCTACTCATGGGGGCCTGGATGCCTGTCACTACTACCATCCCCACTCATAGGGGATGGATGCCTACCATTACCACCACCCCTACTCAGGGGGCCTGGATGCCTACCACTACCACCACCCCTACTCATGGGGGCCTGGATGCCTGTCACTACTACCATTCCCACTCATAGGGGGATGGATGCCTACCACTACCACCACCGCTACTCAGGGGGGCCTGGATGCCTGTCATTACTACCATCCCCACTCATAGGGGGATGGATGCCTACCACTACCACCACCCCTACTCATGGGGGCCTGGATGCCTGTCACTACTACCATCCCCACTCATAGGGGGATGGATGCCTACCACTGCCACCACCCCTACTCAGGGGGGCCTGGAAGCCTACCACTACCACCACCCCCACTCATAGGGGGATGGATGCCTACCACTACCACCACCCCTACTCAGGGGGGCCTGGATGCCTACCACCCACACCACCCCTACACATAGGATGGGTAATGCATGACACAACCAGCATACTCCAACATAAGGAATGTCTGAAAAATACATCCCACCAACACCATGACAAGCGTGTGTAGTCCGTGTCAAATGCCTACAACACTAAACATGACATTGAGCATACAATGTGACCCCCTATCACGTGTCACACAGAAATGTGTGTCGCCTCCACAATGCAAGCAGACCATGACCACTGTGGCAATGGGGTATAACACCCCATCATCACAGTGACCAAAAGGGAAGTGTGGGGCCCATAGCTGAAGCCCAATTGAACATTGTGGCAATGGGGTCTAAACCCCCATCACCACAGTGACCAAAAGGGAAGTGTGCGGTCCATAGCTGAAGCACATTTTGAACATTGTGGCAATGGGGTCTAACCCCCCATCATCACAGTGACCAAAATGTAAGTGTGGGGTCCATAGCTGAAGCACATTTTGAACATTGTGGCAATGGGGTCTAACCCCCATCATCACAGTGACCAAAATGTAAGTGTGGGGTCCATAGCTGAAGCACATTTTGAACATTGTGGCAATGGGGTCTAACCCCCATCATCACAGTGACCAAAATGTAAGTGTGGGGTCCATACCTGAGGCACATTTTGAACATTGTGGCAATGGGGTCTAACCCCCCATCATCACAGTGACCAAAATGTAAGTGTGGGGTCCATACCTGAGGCACATTTTGAACATTGTGGCAATGGGGTCTAAACCCCCATCATCACAGTGAGCAAAATGTAAGTGTTGTCATGGGAAAAGCTGCAAATGCCAAACAGCATGGATGATTCCTGGTCACAGAACAACAAACACATCTGTGGCATAGTAGTGCTTGTGTCCCAAAGCAACATAGATTGGGTGAGGCAAACAGTGCAGTGCAAATAAGATATACCTTTGGCCATGTGGAGACAAACATCACCCATGGGGGCTGACATTGTCAACATTCGTCAATAACACAATGACAGAAGTGACCATCATAATGCAGCCCCACATATCTGCACCAATGGACACACAAATGTAGATATCCTGTGGAGACTGTAGATGTCAGGTGAACAAATACCATACCATGGCAGCAATGGGACATACTAACCATGATCATTGTGCTGACTGATGACCTAGGAGTCCCAGGGACAGCAGGGAAACCCACAAAACAACATACAGCCAATGGCACACTAAAGATATGCCAATGCAGTGGTGCAGATGCACAAACACAAACAGGCAGCCTCACACTGCATATCAAACACAACAGGTGATGGGGGGGTGTGCCAGTGTCCCCAGGCAACCACACAACATATGAGGAGGCCTGAATCCCAATTACACAGATGTGTATACAGTGCCACACAAAAGTAACTCATGGATCGGATTCCCCTATGTGGGCAATCAGGCATTGTTAGAGGAGAGGGAGCCCAAATTACACATGTCACACAAGCTTGTAGGAACAGCAAATAACACAGCAAGAGACAGACCCACCACAGCACTACCCCCAGGGACCCCACATTGTGGTGACCCTGGCCTGCATGATAATCCCACTGTGATGACAAAGCTAGATGCTGTTCACACTGTGAACCACAGTCATGTGTCCTGAGCAACAAACTACCATCACACCTATACAAGCACAAATCAAACAGCACGGCCAGTCAGCCAAGGCCAACATGGAGGTAGGGGTCTAGCCGTGCAACAACTCTCATTTGCACACACTCAACACCACACACCTTGATCTCCACCAATGTGCAGCAGTGAAGCTCACATGGACTGGTGACATTGCACATGCACCCATGACAATCCCAGGGGTGGTGGTGGGAACTAAGGTGCAGAAACCCATCACACATGGCCAGTCAACAAGACTCGTGAATGTCTGACACACTGCACAGTACGCCGTACATGGGCATGACGTGAAATCCACCACAATCAATGGGATCTCGGACACAGTCACACACCAATGAAGAAGTCAAGGTCACCCACAAAGAACACACATAGACAACTTCCAACATTGCAGCTCTGACCCTGAGGAGTGGCAGCAGTCACACACACAACGTGTCACAATCACTGAAAGCTAACACAAACTGTAAATTACATGACTTGTGTAACCAACAAGTGCCAAGGGGAATCCTGACTGTGTCTCATCTGCGTTTGCCCACAATCTCAGCCCTGACAGCAAACACACCTATGGATGACACCCTGATGACCAGTAATGTGCCATGCACCCACATCCCAGAGAACCCAGTGCGAAGATTTGGGGGGAACATAGGTCAACTCAGCAAGCATCACAAACAGGAACATCACTAGGGATCCCAGCCTGCGTAGCAAAATGGAAGTGAACACACACAGACATGCTCACACAACACACACCTTGGGCTCAGGCAATGTCACGGAATTACACACTGCCATGAGGGGACTCCACTCCTGTGTAAGGAAAGCTGTGCCATACGTTGTCTCTGCAGGGCTCTATCATGTCAGCAGAACACTTGGTCACTCAGTCAACAATTAGCACAAAATGAAGGCTCTCATCACATCAGCCTGGTCATGGGAGTGTCACCGAAATCATCTGCACAGTTCCAACACACATGTATAGCAAGTTGCACTGATAACACAGATGAGTCCTTCCCCATTGATGCCCAAACTTGCATGTCCAGTGGAGATGGTCACACGGTCAGGGAAATAGACAAATTGAACAATGGCAAGCACAACTGATGTGCAGGGGTGTAAGCCACAGATGTGATATTGCAAATAAATGTAGGTAATCCCATTGGCAAATATTGAAAACATGACACCCTCATATTGCTGCAAAGGATGACATGGCTACACACCAGGATAGGACACATTCCCTCTGGACCACATGGGGACCTGCACAGTAACACTTCATGTTCATGATATCAAAAATCACCATCACTGCAGCAAGGGCATGGTTAGCATCATCAACATCATGTACATCTGAAGCAAAACCACCAGAGAACAGAAAGGAGCTTTATTCAGCATATGTGTGTTAAATAGAAAGACCAGAAGAAAAACAAAGGCCAATGGCCAGTCCAACAGTAAAGTCCGAACAGGGTGACAGTGGCAGATGTCACCCTTTGCTTGCCTGCACTGCTACGGTCCAGGGACATTCCCCTCGGAGGGGCATACGGGGGGCAGGCCAGGCACCGCAGGGACAGGATCAGGGCTCACCAGTAGGAGGCAGGGAAGGGGTGGCTGGTGCTGGAGAGTCACTGACAACTGCAGTGGAGGTGTCTGACATGGTGTGTGCCGGCACAACTGGGGGGCATGAGTCAGATGGTGTGGGTGCTGGCACGACTGCAGTGGGCTGGCCAGATGGAGTGGACAGGTTCCCCACTGCAGTGCCCAAGTCAGACGGGGTGGTAGTGGACTCCACTGCAGTGCCTATCTCCAGGGGAGTAGAATGGGGTTCAGGTAAGGTGGGCAGGACAGAGGGGGAGGACACGGTCTCCACACCAGTGGTACAAACATGTGCAGTGGGGGGTGTGAGGCTGGAAGAGCAAATGGTAGGGGGAGAAGGCCGGATCATTTTGGGGATGGTGTATCTGTGGGCGGGGAAACCTGGGGCAGGGTGTGGTGGGGGAACCTGTGTTGTGGGGGCCTGAGGGATGGAGGAAGGAGACTCTGTGGTTGAGCTGCAGGGCGGTGGTGGGGTCTTGCTCTTCCGGGACGGGGGGACTTGCGTGTGGGGGCCTTAGTTTGTCTGTGCCTGGGGGAGGGTGTCCGGGGGTGAGGGGCACTCCCCTCTGTGTGGGTGGACTTCCTCTTCCCCCTGTATGCTGGATCAGCTGTATCGGAGGGGAAGAGGCCAAGGTCACAGAGGAAGAGCTGCTGTTTAGGTGGGGTTGCAGGTGAGGCAAGGGAAGGGGTCTTGGAGGGAGAGGATTTGGAGGACTGCGGAGTGACTGTGGATGCCTGTGTGTGTGTCTGTTCCCCATCCCCTGTGGGTGTGGTATCAGTCCCCTGAGGATGCTTGTGTGCATGTTTTGCCTTTGTTTTGGGTGTTTCTGTGCTGCTTGTGTCTGTGTGTTTGGGTGATTGTGCAGGTGTGCATGTGCTTGGGACAGGTAGGGTGCCAGGAAGTGTGTATGGGGCAGAGGTAGGAGAGGTGAGGGACTGTTGGAGGAGGGACACTGCTGCCGTCAGGGAGGAGTCCATGGACTTATTGCTCCTCTGTAGGGCAGACATGCCAGATGAGATGCCCTCCATGAACGACACCAGCTGTGTCAACAGAGTGGTGTGTGCATGGAGGACACTCAGCATTGCTGTCTGCCCTACATGGAGCTGGCGAAGTAAGTACACAGACTCCTCACTTAGGGCAGCAGGGGACACAGGGGCAGGGGGTGCGGTGCCTGGCACGAAGGAGACACGCTGCCGAACACAGGAGCCTCCACGGACCTCTGGAATGGGAGCCGATGGGAGGGCGGTGGTGGTGGTGGTGGTGGTGGCGGGGACAGCCATACTAGCTGGGGTGTGGTGGCTGCTGACACCCGCCTCCACAAGGGAGTCATCCTCCGAGCTGCTGTGGTCCTCAGCTGAGGTGGATGGTGCTGAGGACTCCTCGGTGTGGCTCCCCTTGCCCTCCGTGCCACTGGGTCCCTCCGACCACTCATCGGCTGCTGACCCAGTCTGGCTCTGCAGCTCCTCCTGGTCCGTGGAGCTGTCCCCTCCTGTGGCCGTGGATGTATCTGCAAACAATTAGGGAAACAGACAAACATCAGTCACCTGCACTGACCGCACACACCACAGTAAGTACAGCACATTACAGAGCAAGCCCTGGCATCCTTAGTTGAACATTGCCAAAAGTGCTCACACAGATTAGGAGAAGCCAATTGTCAGTCTGATGGTCAACCATGGCACTCACACCCCTCCTGGCCTTTGAAGTAGGGTTCTGTTCTGCCATATAACACAGACCTATGTACCTTTCTGCTCTGCCCATGAAACATGGCACTCCCATACAGGCCCCACCAGTCAGGCCCTGATAGATGACCTAAGTTGTCCATTTTTCTTTTAGCCTTTTAGTACCTGTCACAGTGGTCCACACCCCCTTAGATACATACACTTAGGCCCAAGCCCTCACAGTGGTCCACACCCCCTTAGATACATACACTTAGGCCCAAACCCACCTCCTTAGATGCACACACACATGTAGGCCCAAGAGGCCACTGCCTCTTGCTATCATTTTTCAATACAACAAATCTAGTAGGCCTTTCTGACCTGACAGCAGGGACCTGTGCCATCCACCGCGGCACCATCCCCCCCTTGTAAATTTCCACAGTCACAAGAATAAGGTTAGCCCACACGTACGTGACACTCTGCTGGTACATCTTGCTCTTTCACAAGCAATGTTTGCAATATTTTAACTTATGAAACTTTCCACGCTTGCTCAACTGAAACTGAAAAGGCGGCTACGTGACAGAAAAATAATATGTGAAATCTTAATTTCTGAACATCTTACGGTAAAAGTTATCTTTTTCTTATGTTTGCGGTCAAGAGCACCGACCACCTGCTAAAAGCCCCTGTTTTCACCATGATACCACTTCTCTGTTCTTCCAAAAACTTTCCACAGTTACTGTAAGCGTGCGGTCAAGGACCCACGTCAGGGCCCACGTCAACTGTGGGTAGGAGTTCTGCATTAAGCCATATAAAAGGTTTGCACCCATGTCCACGCCCTGAACTCTTCATACCAGTGCATTGCATGGGGAGGGTTCCCGGTCGGCCGTTCTCCTGATCTTGGGCCTAGAACTTCTACTCTCAAGGTGGTAATGCTCTTTTCTGATTGCTAGCCTTTTGGCTTTGTCAGCCTCTCTAATTTAGCTCATCCACACCCAAATCATTGCATTTATCCTAGCTTAAACTGTGTAGCCTTGGATGGTTCTTGCTCTCTTATTTAAGATTTGCCTTCTAGGCGCTTGCCTATTCATGATCCCTCTTTTAAGACTTGCCCCATAGGCTGTAGCTCACTGATAGATAGTTACATCGATCTTTGTGCTTCACTTAAAATATGATTTGTAATATTGTTGATGCTTTCATTTTCATCCTGCTCATGTGTTGACGAGCAGCATTAAATGAACAGTTCTCGGTGTTACTGAATTGCTTAACAAAGTGCCACTGTATTTCACACCGTTGTTCCTTCTTTTCAAGTGAACTAGCAGAGTGCGGGTCGTGCTCTCGTGAGCCGGTAAGCAGAAGGGTGTGACCACCCATTTACCCTCAAACAGCTTGCACCCATCTGTCTGGTGCCTGTCGGATGGTAATACCCCAGTGTGGACACATGCACCACCTACCCAGTTGTTGGACATTGCAGAGAACACAGTGAAGTATGTGAACATGCACACATCACATCTCTTGCCACTGAGTCAGTACAGGTGTCCGGATAAAGGGATGGCCAGAGTCTAATTTGAAATGCATGCCAGCACCAGACACCATGATGCACCCATGTCCTCATAGTCAATGCCACAATGGGGTGCATGTTGCACATGTCACTCCCCTGCAGGATCACTCCTAGGAAGTTTAATGCCATGGCACAGGCATGCCTGCACAGTCATACATCACTGTCTCCAGTCACATGGGCAGGGCAGCCAGCCAACAACAGTCTGCACTGTGTCACAATCCTAGGTCATGGGGAATGCAAGTTCTGTAGCTGACAAGTGCACATGTCCATCCCCCACACACCACATCATCTGAACTCTTATTTGTCCACGTCATACCAATTGGACATATGGGAGACATGAAACACAACTCTCTGAACCTGAGCACCTCACAGTCTGCTGTGAATGATAAACAGCTGCCTGAACTTCTCAGTCGCATGCACCAGTCTGCACAGTCAAGTGATCAAACACCTATATGTCACACAAGTATCGTCTCTCATGGTCACATCTCAGATGGCATGCTGAGCCCTAACCGACAAACACCCCAGTAGTCCTGACAACGAAGCCACAGCACAATGACACAGAGGCAGACACCTGAGGGAACATTTCACTGAGCACAACGTGTCAGCTGATACACGGGAGTGGGAGTACAGAGTGTATTGTATGCCCTGGAGTAGGCATGACTGTCCTGCTCCACGTGAAAGAGGGATGAGCCCTGGACAGTAGGCATGTGGCTAAGCATGTGTGACACACTTGATATACATACTCCTGAGGCCCAAACATTGTTCCCACCCGCAGCTTGGGGGTGTGCCAAATACCCCAGGCACATGTGGTGAGTCAGATCAGCAATTGGAACACATATCAAAGTTACACGCAGATTACATGTCAGAACTCAGGCATTGTGTAAGCAATTGACCCACCCATGAAGCCCACCACAAAGGTACGGTAACAAATGCTGTCCCCCACCCTGAGCTAAGCAAAATGCAAGGACACAGTACCAAGTGACACAATTACCAGACTGTAAGGGCCACACATGGGTATCAGATGAGGAGTGGGCATGTCACAATTGAGGGACATGGGTCCTGGACCACAAGACTGATGTACTGTGGAGGTTTAACCAGGCCAGAGGAGGGCACATAGCATGTCAGACAAAGTTCACAGTGCAGTCATGGACTCACCCCCTCCTTGCTGCTGTCTGGCCTTCAGCTGCCCATCCAGGTCAGAGAAGACCACTGCCAGGATCCGGTGCATGTGGGGGCTCAGGGTCCGGTGTCCGCCCCTCCTGCGAGGAGGCGACAGCTTCAGCTGGACCCTTGCGATCCTCCGGGTCCAGCCCCGAAAGTCCTGCCACCTCTTCTGGCAGTTGCGGATCCGGCGCTTGTAGTCCCCCACGGATCGTACTGCCCGGACGATGGTCAGCCAGATCTCCTGCTTCTGGTGGGCATCAACCTGTGAGGATGACAAAGTGAAAAAGGCCATTACTACACATGCAACATATCCGTGCATCACACAGTTGGATATACATGTCTCAATCACAGGGGCATATGATGTACACAGGCAGTGCAACTATGGCTATGAACACTTTACCAGCAGTTACTAAATGGTATCATTGCCTGGGAAGTAAAACCTTGTTGGAATGCACTGTTACTGCACTATACCTGTTCAGTGCATGTAACTACATACTTTGGGGGTGAGAACTACTCAGTGAGCATGCTAGCCAGTGGTGTGCACACTGGAAGTCTTGCTAGTCAGACAACATGCACATTTAGTGAGGCAGTGGACAGCACACTCACCTGCTCCCCTGGTTTCCCATACAGCTTGCTGTACTGTGGAAGGAGGCTGTCCAGCAGGGCCTGGTTCTCCTCAGCGCTGAAGGCTGGGGCTCTCTCCACAGTACGTGCCATTGCAGTAGCCAGAGGATGCAGAGACAGCAGCAGTGTTGGTGGCAGATGTCGTCCTGGAGCATGTGGTGCAGGCAAGTGAGCTCTCAGGGGAACAGCCAGCATTATATGTGTGCTGCAGAGGCAGATACTGTCCCATGTGTCCAAAGTGATAGGTCCAAGTCGTTTGCATCTTCTGAATCTGGCCAATCCATGGAATTGCACCACTTATACACGCCCACAGCATCCTTCAAAAGTTCAACTTCATGACACCCATGAATTTGCAACATTGTTGTGGCTGGCCAACTGAATTCACTGCATCAGACTCGTTAAAGCTCGAAACGCGTCCTTTGCCATGCCAGGCCCTAGCCAATGCGTGCGCACCGATCGGACCATTGCTGTACAACGCGTATTTCAAGGAACAACGCGTTCCCGCTCACATGTAATGCACTGTCCAATGCGTGCGCACCGATCGGACCATTGCTGTACAACGCGTATTTCAAGGAACAACGCGTTCCCGCTCACATCTAATGCAATGTCCAATGCGTGCGCACAGATCGGACCATTGCTGTACAACGCGTACCCACTCACATCATATGCAATGGCCAATGCGTGCGCACCGATCGGACCATTGCTGTACAACGCGTATTTCAAGGAACAACGCGTACACGCTCACATCTAATGCAATGTCCAATGCGTGCGCACAGATCGGACCATTGAGGTACAACGAGTACCCGCTCACATCATATGCAATGGCCAATGCGTGCGTACCGATCGGACCATTGCTGTACAACGCGTATTTCAAGGAACAACGCGTACCCGCTCACATCTAATGCAATGTCCAATGCGTGCGCACTGATCGGACCAATGCTGTACAACGCGTATTTCAAGGAACAACGTGTTCCCGCTCACATGTAATGCAATGTCCAATGCGTGCGCACCGATCGGACCATTGCTGTACAACGCGTATTTCAAGGAACAACGCGTTCCCGCTCACATGTAATGCAATGTCCAATGCGTGCGCGCCGATCGGACCATTGATGTACAACGCGTATTTCAAGGAACAACGCGTACCCGCTCACATCTAATGCAATGTCCAATGCGTGCGCACCGATCGGACCATTGCTGTACAACGCGTACCCGCTCACATCATATGCAATGGCCAATGCGTGCGCACCGATCGGACCATTGCTGTACAACGCGTATTTCAAGGAACAACGCGTACCCGCTCACATCTAATGCAATGTCCAATGCGTGCGCACCGATCGGACCATTGCTGTACAACGCCGTACTCGCCACATCATATGCAATGGCCAATGCGTGCGCACCGATTGGACCATTGCTGTACAACGCGTCCCTGTACAAGTCACTCGCATATGTCCCCATGCCTGTCACAGGTGAACGTATGCCAGCCACATTTACTTTCCAGGGACTCAGGGGCACACCTACGACACCACAGCCTGTCCACACTGTATCCTAAGGCATGTAAGGCTGCATTACCTTTTCTGTGTATGGGGGTCAACATGTGGTTTTTGGGTGGCACTTGGGGGCAGCCACTCCCAGGCTGGGCACGTGTTCATGGGGACAGAATCCTTTGTGTGTTGTGCACATGACCACTGTGATGTGCAACTGTTCATTTCAGAGCATGTGGCATGGTCACATTTCCAGGTTGTGTATGTGTATGTCATGTCACATACCCCCTGAGTCCCATGTGGGACGGTATGTACGTCACAGGGTGACCCATTGCCACAATAGTGATGGCCCTCCACAGTCTGTGTGCATGTTGTGTTTACAATGTCTCTGATTCCATGTGCACAATGGGAGATAGTCTCCACATCCACGTTGTTTGTGCATGGACTTTGATGTTGTGCATGTGTGTGTGTCATAGACGTCCATGTCTGTCCTGAAGAGGCAACAGGGACCACTACCTGTGAGGGTCATGGTTGTTTTGCTGTGGTGTATTCATGATACGCCATTTCATGCCACTGTCCATGTGGCAATACAGGGTCCCTGGGAATCTACCTGTCAATGAGCTGTGATGCCTGGGGCACATCTGTCCTCACATGTAACTGTGGTGTGTGTTTGGAACGTGACAGCAGTACATGGGTACTGTGACACAGCCTAATGATATCCCATAGCACAACCTGGAACTTGTTGCCAACACATGTTGAACTGTGATGTTAGATGTTGGCCATGTAGGTGCCATACATGTCCTTACAGAACGGCACACACATCAGGTACTTGTGTCTCGTAATGATGTATCATGTGATATTGAGTATGGTCTATGCCACATATGTGGGGTGACTGACAGTCTTTCTTTCTTCACCTATGCACTGCAGGGCACCAGCTGTCCATAGACCATTGCCTGACCTTGCAACCATGGTTGAACGGGACTGTATCCGACGGTACCGCTTCAACAGGCCGCTGATTGAGGAATTGGCTGTGCGGTTGGCCCCACATTTGGAACCTGGCCGGCCATACCCTACAGCGCTGACCCCCAAGGTGAAGGTGATGGCAGCCCTACACTTCTTTGCCACCGGTACCTTTCAACACACTGTGGCGTCTGCTGGTGGGATGTCACAGACCATGTTCAGCCGTGTGCTACGCGATGTTTTGGAGGCAATGTTGAGATACCTGAACCAGTACATCTATTTCCCTAAACTTCAACAACTCACTGACGTCAAGAGTGACTTCTATGCCCTGGGGAGGATGCTGCATGTCATTGGCTCCATTGATGGGACACATGTGGCTTTGGTACCACCACAGGCACATGAGCAGGCATACAGGAACAGGAAACATTACCATTCGGTCAATGCTCTGGTGGTATGTCTTGCAGATATGTGCATCTCACACGTGTGTGCCCGTTTCCCCGGTTCTGCACACGATGCCTACGTGATGAGGAGTAGTCGCATCCCGAGGATGATGTCACAGATGCAGAACCAGCGTGCCTGGCTTGTCGGTGTGTACTGACTTTGTACCATTGTGTGTGTTCTGCAATGTTGATTCCACCCTCTTTTCCAACTCAGCTAATGTGCAATTGTCTGTATGTAGGTGACTCGGGATACCCCAACATGCCGTGGTTGCTGACACCCCTCAGGAACCCTGTGACACCAGCCCAGATGCGCTACAATGAGGCACATGGTCGGACCAGGAGAGTGATCGAGCGGATATTTGGTCTCCTGAAGAGCCGCTTTCGCTGCCTGGACAAGACAGGAGGGGCCCTCCCATATGCCCCAGCAAAGGTGTGCAAGATTGTCATCGTCTGCTGCATGCTACACAACTTGGCAGTGCGGAAGGAGTTGCCTCTCATCATGGATGACGATGACCAACATCCACCACCTGTGGAGGATCCTGGCTGGGCCACGATACCAGTGATGATGATGATGATGAGGGTGATGTCCGCACACAGCTCATCACCAACTTCTTCAGCTGAATGTGAGTATCCAGAGATGTCATGTCAATGATGTGAGTTTGCGTGATATGTGTTGGTGGTGCTCTGGTGCTGTTTGAGTGTGGCCATGTGCTACTTGACTGGAAGCGTGCAGCGATGTGTCCTTACAGGTAGTCTGTACTCCCCAACAGTGTTGACATGCTAACTTGGTTTTGTGTAGGTATCTTGTGACATGTATTGGGCATGAGTATTGCAGTTCTGTCCTGTTCTTCAGTGCTTTTGACTGTGTGTCATGTCTGTCCTTCACAGATGCAAAAGAAACAATTGATGGACGGAATGCTGGACAATGCACACATTCACCCCCAGTCACAAGGATCTGGGTTAAATCCATCATTCTTTTGCTCACCACACCACCCCAGTTTGGACCTAGCCATATGCAAATCAGTCTTGACCCTGTTCCTTGTGGGAACAGTCCAGCCCGAACTGCCAAGCCAGGTCCTCCCTGGACCGGAAACAAGGGTCAAGACTGATTTGCATATGGCTGGGTTCAAACTGGAATGGCATGGTGAGCAAAAAAACGATGGATTTAGGCCCAGATCTCTGTACTGGGGTGAATGTATGACATTGTTCTGCATTCTGTCCATCAACTGTTGTTTTTGCATTTGTCACCCCGAGTGGGACGGGTATGCCCAGACGTGGGTCCCGTGCTCTCCATGCTACTGGAATCAAGCTATCCTGGCTGAAGTGGGGTGAAACCCCGAAACCGGTCCTAGGATGCTCGTTTCCAGTCCAGGGAGGACCTGGCTTGGCAGTTCGGGCTGGACTGTTCCCATGAGGCACAGGGTCAAGACTGATTTGCATATGGCTGGGTTCAAACTGGAATGGCATGGTGAGCAAAAAACGATGGATTTAGGCCCAGATCTCTGTACTGGGGTGAATGTATGACATTGTTCTGCATTCTGTCCATCAACTGTTTTTTTGCATTTGTCACCCCGAGTGGGACGGGTATGCCCAGGCGTGGGTCCCGTGCTCTCCATGCTACTGGAATCAAGCTATCCTGGCTGACGAGGGTGAAACCCCGAAACCGGTCCTAGGATGCTTGTTTCCAGTCCAGGGAGGACCTGGCTTGGCAGTTCGGGCTGGACTGTTCCCATGAGGCACAGGGTCAAGACTGATTTGCATATGGCTGGGTTCAAACTGGAATGGCATGGTGAGCAAAAAAACGATGGATTTAGGCCCAGATCTCTGTACTGGGGTGAATGTATGACATTGTTCTGCATTCTGTCCATCAACTGTTGTTTTTGCATTTGTCACCCGAGTGGGACGGGTATGCCCAGACGTGGGTCCCGTGCTCTCCATGCTGCTGGAATCAAGCTATCCTGGCTGAAGAGGGGTGAAACCCCGAAACCGGTCCTAGGATGCTTGTTTCCAGTCCAGGGAGGACCTGGCTTGGCAGTTCGGGCTGGACTGTTCCCATGAGGCACAGGGTCAAGACTGATTTGCATATGGCTGGGTTCAAACTGGAATGGCATGGTGAGCAAAAAAACGATGGATTTAGGCCCAGATCTCTGTACTGGGGTGAATGTATGACATTGTTCTGCATTCTGTCCATCAACTGTTGTTTTTGGATTTGTCACCCCGAGTGGGACGGGTATGCCCAGACGTTAGTCCCGTGCTCTCCATGCTACTGGAATCAAGCTATCCTGGCTGAAGAGGGGTGAAACCCCGAAACCGGTCCTAGGATGCTTGTTTCCAGTCCAGGGAGGACCTGGCTTGGCAGTTCGGGCTGGACTGTTCCCATGAGGCACAGGGTCAAGACTGATTTGCATATGAGTGGGTTCAAACTGGAATGGCATGGTGAGCAAAAAAACGATGGATTTAGGCCCAGATCTCTGTACTGGGGTGAATGTATGACATTGTTCTGCATTCTGTCCATCAACTGTTGTTTTTGCATTTGTCCTTCACAGGGTACTTTCAGAGTTGTTTGGTCAACTGTGATCCCCCGACACCATGATTCAACTTCCAGGGTGGAAGCAGTCGTTTCCCTACAGGTGATGTGCCACACACCCCTGGACTTTCTTTCTTCTACACTTGTTGACTATGGGCCACTGCCACGTGGGATTACCTTGCATCTGTAGTGCAAACAACATGTTGCAAATGTGTAATAAACCTGTGCTTCACTTTGGGATGTGCGTTGTCTGTGGTCACACATCTGACTGACATTTGCTTACTGCACCTGTGGGATAGTTAACACAGACTCTGAATAGGTCTGTGCATTCCACTGTATATCCTGGCAACATCAGTGTAGGTGATGAGTCCGATGGCCCTGGTGTGTATGTGTTGTGTAGCCCTAGTGGTGTGTCTCCCTCATATGTGTCACGAAGTCATGACTCACATGACGGTGTTGTACTTGCTGTAGCAGTTAGCATGCACAGTGTCATTTAGCAGATCATCATCTCCATGACAGAAACCACGTTGGAATCACAACAGAGGCAAGTATGGTGTATTAGTGAGTTTATTTACATACATGTGTGAGTATAGTGCACAGGATGGTGGGTGCTGTACATTGGGATTGTAATCCAAAGTTCCCAGATGAGTTGGAAGTCTTGGTAGCAGAAATGTCCTGAGTAAAGTCCACAGTCATCTGATACATTGGGACAACTTAAACTCCCCATGTCATGTGGGGAGTTGGGTTGCATTCGACAGGGTGAACAGTTTGCACACAAAGGAGAATTTCCAGAACAGGTGTTGGGTTCCTGGGGGATGTACATGGCCATCGGCCTCTCAGTTTTCCTTCCTCGGATGACCCCTCTTCTTTGGGGGTGGACCCTCACGTGCAGGCTGCTGCGGTGCAGGGGACTCTCCGCCAGAGTCCTCCTCCCTCCCTGTGGCAGTTGCAGTTGTTGCAGCACCAGATGTTGTGGGCACACAGGGAGGTGTGGCCATGTTGGTGCTAATCTGGCGGAGGCATGTCAATATGTCCCTATGCACCGCTGTCAGTTCTTGCAATGTGTCCCACTTGAACTCCATGCGAGACATGTGTGTCTCCACACGGGACATGTGGGAGTCCACACGGGACATGTGGGAGTCCAAGCGGGCATGATGGGCAGCCTGCTGCTGTTGAATGCCCTTGAGGATCCCCACTACCTGGCTGACCTCTCCGGTGCTATTCTGGTACGCATCAGCAATGCGTACCAGTTGTGGGTCATCATGCAGTCCAGACCCCTCTGCAAACAGCAACCTATGTCTACCACCCCTCCCACCACCCCTGGCGACATGCGGGACCTGCAGTGGCACGCACAGGTGACCCTAGGCCCCCTTGGGGGTTGTTACTGGGGTCGTTGCCCGTTGCTCGACGTTGGGCCGAGGTCCCTGTGCTGTTGTCATCGGTGGTCCTTGGTCTGTCCGTGCCGGCGGGGGTGGTCTGTGTGTTGGTAGTTGTTGGAGGGGTGGGTGCAGGGAGTGCAGATGTTGGTCCTGCTGGTGCTGCATGATGACTCACACCGGAGGGGCCAGGTAGGTCTTCGCCATCCGAGGAGGGCAGAGGCTGTTCCACACCAGTGAGCTCAGTATCCCCGGAGCCTGGGACAGGGACTCCTCATCGTCTGCTGCTGTGTCCCCATCATCACCTGTTTTTGGAAGAGACACACAATGTATGTTATGTTTCTACAGGTATCAATGGTTCACACACCTGACAGTTGTGACTGTACCTCTGGATGCGGGCCTGTACATTGCATTGTCCTAAGTTGTCACAGTCAGACGTTGATATTGGTGTAGCACATTGTCCTGCAAACCTGAGGCATTTCAATGTGAATGTTGAGGTGTGTGCATGGCCAGCATTGGTTGTATTTGGTGGACATCCGGCCTTCCTTCTCCCCCAGCCCAGTTATCCCACCATGAAGCATGCCACCCTTGCAGTGGGTTCAGGTTGACTCTCAGGATGTCAGTCAGTGGTGTCCTGCTGTTGGTTGGTACCCAGTTCCCAGCAGGGCCTGGTACTCCCACGACAGAGGACCATTGTCAGACATCTTAGAAGTGGCTTTTCACTCCCTGTGAGGTGTGCATGCTTCAGTGTGAGCTTGCTGGGCCATGTGGGTGGGGGATGTTGAGCTGTGACTACCACTCCCATCATGCTATTGCCTATACCCCCTTCCCAGCATGCCCATACTTCCTTCCTTTTGACTCAGCTTCCCTGTGGGGTAGTGTGCCTGTGCTGAAAGGATTGCTGACAGTGTTGTCCTGGCGTTTGTTTGGCTACAAGTCCCAAGAGTGTCCCTGTGCTTCACACAGCATAACCCAGGGTGGTGGTTCTTTGTGGGATATTTAATTAGAGTGTGAGGCATTGCATTTTCCCAGGTGAGTTGTGTGGAGTTTGTGTTAAGGGGGTGTGTGAGAAAAGCTGCTTGTAAATATGGTCAGAGCTGTCAGTCCTCCTTCCCACCCAGCCAGATATCCCACCATGGAACGTGCTTCCATTGCAGGGAGTGCAAGTTGTCTTTCAGGATGTCAGTCAGTGGTGTCCTGCTGTTGGTTGTTGCACAGTTCCCAGCAGGGCCTTGTGCTCCCCACAGCAGTACCCAGTATCAGCCATCTTGTCAGTTCTTTTCCACTCCCTGTGATGTGAGCATGGTTCAGGGTGGTGTGGATGGGCCAATTGTGAGGGTGACCAATATCTGTGACTACCACTCCCATCATGCTATTGCCTACACCCCCATTCCTAGCATGCCCATACTTCCTTCCTTTTCAGTGGACTTCACTGTGTGTGAGTGTGATAGCAATGGCAAGATGGCTGACAGTGTGGTCCTGTTGTTTGTTGGTGCCCAGTTCCCAGCAGGGCCTTGTGCTCCACACAGCAGTACCCAGTTCCAGCCATCTTGTCAGTTCTTTTCCACTCCCTGTGAGGTGTGCATGCTTCAGTGTGAGCTTGCTGGGCCATGTGGGTGGGGGATGTTGAGCTGTGACTACCACTCCCATCATGCTATTGCCTACACCCCCCTTCCCAGCATGCCCATACTTCCTTCCTTTTGACTCAGCTTCCCTGTGGGGTAGTGTGCCTGTGCTGAAAGGATTGCTGACAGTGTTGTCCTGGCGTTTGTTTGGCTACAAGTCCCAAGAGTGTCCCTGTGCTTCACACAGCATAACCCAGGGTGGTGGTTCTTTGTGGGATATTTAATTAGAGTGTGAGGCATTGCATTTTCCCAGGTGAGTTGTGTGGAGTTTGTGTTAAGGGGGTGTGTGAGAAAAGCTGCTTGTAAATATGGTCAGAGCTGTCAGTCCTCCTTCCCACCCAGCCAGATATCCCACCATGGAACGTGCTTCCATTGCAGGGAATGCAAGTTGTCTTTCAGGATGTCAGTCAGTGGTGTCCTGCTGTTGGTTGTTGCACAGTTCCCAGCAGGGCCTTGTGCTCCCCACAGCAGTACCCAGTGTCAGCCATCTTGTCAGTTCTTTTCCACTCCTGTGATGTGAGCATGGTTCAGGGTGGTGTGGATGGGCCAATTGTGAGGGTGACCAATATCTGTGACTACCACTCCCATCATGCTATTGCCTACACCCCCATTCCCAGCATGCCCATACTTCCTTCTTTTTGAGTGGACTTCACTGTGTGAGTGTGACAGCAATGGCAAGATGGCTGACAGTGTGGTCCTGTTGTTTGTTGGTGCCCAGTTCCCAGCAGGGCCTTGTGCTCCACACAGCAGTACCCAGTTCCAGCCATCTTGTCAGTTCTTTTCCACTCCCTGTGAGGTGTGCATGCTTCAGTGTGAGCTTGCTGGGCCATGTGGGTGGGGGATGTTGAGCTGTGACTACCACTCCCATCATGCTATTGCCTACACCCCCCTTCCCAGCATGCCCATACTTCCTTCCTTTTGACTCAGCTTCCCTGTGGGGTAGTGTGCCTGTGCTGAAAGGATTGCTGACAGTGTTGTCCTGGCGTTTGTTTGGCTACAAGTCCCAAGAGTGTCCCTGTGCTTCACACAGCATAACCCAGGGTGGTGGTTCTTTCTGGGATATTTAATTAGAGTGTGAGGCATTGCATTTTCCCAGGTGAGTTGTGTGGAGTTTGTGTTAAGGGGGTGTGTGAGAAAAGCTGCTTGTAAATATGGTCAGAGCTGTCAGTCCTCCTTCCCACCCAGCCAGATATCCCACCATGAAACGTGCTTCCATTGCAGGGAGTGCAAGTTGTCTTTCAGGATGTCAGTCAGTGGTGTCCTGCTGTTGGTTGTTGCACAGTTCCCAGCAGGGCCTTGTGCTCCCCACAGCAGTACCCAGTGTCAGCCATCTTGTCAGTTCTTTTCCACTCCCTGTGATGTGAGCATGGTTCAGGGTGGTGTTGATGGGCCAATTGTGAGGGTGACCAATATCTGTGACGACCACTCCCATCATGCTATTACCTACACCCCCTTCCCAGCATGCCCATACTTCCTTCCTCTTGAGTGGACTTCACTGTGTGTGAGTGTGACAGCAATGGCAAGATGGCTGACGGTGTGGTCCTGTTGTTTGTTGGTGCCCAGTTCCCAGCAGGGCCTTGTGCTCCACACAGCAGTACCCAGTTTCAGCCATCTTGTCAGTTCTTTTTCACTCCCTGTGAGGTGTGCATGCTTCAGTGTGAGCTTGCTGGGCCATGTGGGTGGGGGATGTTGAGCTGTGATTACTACTCCCATCATGCTATTGCCTACACCCCCCTTCCCAGCATGCCCATACTTCCTTCCTTTTGACTCAGCTTCCCTGTGGGGTAGTGTGCCTGTGCTGAAAGGATGGCTGACAATGTTGTCCTGGCGTTTGTTTGGCTACAAGTCCCAAGAGTGTCCCTGTGCTTCACACAGCATAACCCAGGGTGGTGGTTCTTTGTGGGATATTTAATTAGAGTGTTAGGCATTACATTCTCCCAGGTGAGTTGTGTGGAGTTTGTGTTAAGGGGGTGTGTGAGAAAAGCTGCTTGTAAATATGGTCAGAGCTGTCAGTCCTCCTTCCCACCCAGCCAGATATCCCACCATGGAACGTGCTTCCATTGCAGGGAGTGCAAGTTGTCTTTCAGGATGTCAGTCAGTGGTGTCCTGCTGTTGGTTGTTGCACAGTTCCCAGCAGGGCCTTGTGCTCCCCACAGCAGTACCCAGTGTCAGCCATCTTGTCAGTTCTTTTCCACTCCCTGTGATGTGAGCATGGTTCAGGGTGGTGTTGATGGGCCAATTCTGAGGGTGACCAATATCTGTGACTACCACTCCCATCATGCTATTGCCTATACCCCCCCTTCCCAGCATGCCCATACTTCCTTCCTTTTGAGTGGACTTCACTGTGTGTGAGTGTGACAGCAATGGCAAGATGGCTGACGATGTGGTCCTGTTGTTTGTTGGTGCACAGTTCCCAGCAGGGCCTTGTGCTCCCCACAGCAGTACCCAGTGTCAGCCATCTTGTCATTTCTTTTCCACTCCCTGTGATGTGAGCATGGTTCAGGGTGGTGTTGATGGGCCAATTGTGAGGTTGATCAATATCTGTGACTACAACTCCCATCATGCTATTGGCTACACTGACTTCACCAGCATACACAGAATTCCTTCCTTTCAGTGAGCTTCCCTGTGAGGTGGTGTTCTAGTGGTGGCAAAATATCTGACTGTGTTTGTTGGTTAGATTTGTGCCACTGCCTAGCTCTATTTGTTGTTGGGTTTGTACATGTCATGACACAGTTACATATCACTATGAAATGGCATGTATTGTGTTTATCTGACTAACATACACATCTTGGGATGATTATCTTTTGGTTGCTGTGGATTTGCTAGGGGTGCATGGTTTGACTATCCCCTTGACAGTGATGTGTGTGTATTGTCACACAATATTGTGTATATTTGTTGTGTACTCACCAGGCTCTGGGATGTTTGATAGTCCATATACGCTCACTGGTGGTAGGATGGCCCGCACCTTCTCCTCCCAGGGCCTGAGGTATAGTGGTTTGGCAGGAGGGCCACTGCCGGTGCGCTGACTCATGATGTAGTCCTTCTTTAGTAGGTCCTTGACCCTCCTGCGCACATCATACCACCTGTTCTGGATGTCTTCCTTTGTGCGCAAACATGGTGATTGTGCGTTCACCCTGTCGACGATCCTCTCCCACATCTTGGTTTTCTGCGACATGGGGGTCTGTTGGACCAATGTACCAAACAACTGGGGCTCTACCCTGAGGATCTCATCTATCAGGACTTCCAATTCACTGTCTAGGAACTTTGGATTCTTCTTTGTGGGCATGGTGATGGGTGGTGGTGGTGATTGATGTGTGTGTGGGTGTGCAAGTGAGGGTGTGTGAGTGTTGGTTTTGCTGGGTGTATGTGAGGGTGCTATTTGTTGAGGTGCTACTGGTGTGTGGCTTGTGTGATGGATGAGCTGTGAGTGTGTCTGTGGTTGCTGTCTGATGGTGTTCTGTGCTGGCAGGTCAGTTGAATTTGCAAAGGATCATGGTAGGGATTTGTGGCCTTTATATGGGTGGAGTTGTGGGTGTGTCTTTGTTCCATGTTTTCACCCCCCAGTATTTATTGGCTTTGTAATTGATTGTTTGGCCCTTTTTTTTTGTATTTTTCCCTTTGTACTTTTTGTGCATGTAGGAGACGTTCTTCTGACCGAGTAGGACGCTGCAGTTGTCTCGTGCTGGCTTCTCCGAGTCGTTCACGCTGTGTTTCTGCTGTGTTTCATGTGCGGCGTACGCATCGGTCGCGGAGTATTGGGTTGCTTCGGCTGGGTTTTGTATGCGTGTCGGTTGTACGGCTTGGGCTCCGTGCGACTCGGTCTGGCTTTCCACGCATTGCATCATACTGCGCGGGTCGGATTTCGCGGGTACGTTTCGGTCGGGTTCATTCCTGGTGCGTGTCGGTCGGTTCGATTCGCGTGGTTTCCCGGCCGGTTCGCTGGTTTCCGTGCGGTTTGGTCGTTCGGCTTGTGTTCCGTACGAGTCGGCCGTGATTCACATGCATTTCATCGTACTTCGCAGGTCAGGCGGCGCCGGTATGTGTCGGTCGGACTAAATTCCCGTACTGAGTCGGTCGGTATGTTTTCCGGCCCGAATCGGCCCCTAAATATTTTCTTCAAAACAGGAAAAGCACTATAAATTAAAAATAAAGTAACACATTTTTTTTCCTTTTTCAATCCATAACAGAGAATGTCATCTAATCAAGATGCAAAGTACATCACCTCCAGCCGTGGAAACCGTCTACTACAACATAGTGGGTATGTTTATTGTAAGGAGAGACTAACTGAGCCCAGGTCTCATTGGAGCTGTGTGCAATACTACTCATCCCATTGCACAGGCAGAGCCGTTACTCTTGGGACTCTGTTTTAAGAACCACAGAATATAACCACTCTGCCATGGAGATTGAGGTGAGAGAAACAATTAATGAAATTAAAGATATTGCATCCACCTCCAATGAACCCTGTGGTGCAGTTTTGAGGGAGGTAGCCCAACACATTCCACCACATGTTGCAAGTAGTATGCCCACAATTCCAAATCTGAGAAGAATTGTTCAATGTAAAAAACAGGCAAGTAACCCACAAACAGTCCCACCCCAAACCTTTTCTTACATAAACATTCCACCTGAACAATCTGTAACAGTTACTAATGAACCTTTTCTTTTGCATGACAACAAAAACCCTCAAGAAAGAATACTAATGTTTAGCACACCCCATAATCTTGTAAGATTGGAGAACAGTGATATTTGGATGATGGATGGGACGTTTAAATGCACGCCCCATCCATTCATCCAAATATACACTATTCACGCATATACAAATAATACAGTAGTTCCCTTAGTTGACAGTTTACTCCTTGATAAACAATCCTCAACATACACTGAATTTTTGTCAGTGATAAAAGCTAAAACATCAAACAAAAGTCCTAGAAAAGTAATAACTGACTTTGAATTACCTATGATTAATACTATTTCCAAATTGTACACGGATACCCAAATTCAAGGATGTTTTTTTCACTTTTCTCAGGCTTATTGGCGAAAAATTAAAAAAACATCCTTAGTTGAGGATTATATGTCAGATAGCAAACTACAGTTTGAACTAAAAAACTAACTGCCCTTTGCTTTGTTGATCCTGACAGTGTAGACGAGTACTACACTTCAATTACTGAATCTGAATACTTTACCACAAACGAAGAAAAAGTGGCACCTATTCTAAATTACTTTGAAGACAAATGGATTGGCCATCTAAGCAGGTCGGGTCGCAGGAGGAAACCACGTTTCCATGTGAAGTGGTGGAACTGCTACTCGACCTGCTTAGAAGGAGGAGCAAAAACAAACAATGCCATAGAGGCATGGCACAACTCCTTCAATAAATCAATTGGCAAACCTCATCCTAATTTCTATCATTTCTTGGAAATTTTGAGGAAGGAGCAAAGTTTCCAAGAAATGAGAATATTTATCATTAACAGGTAGTCTGAACCCACGTATATCAAAAAGAACAAAGGAAATGTCCGAGAGAATATTGGGTGCAATTCAACATTTTACGTTGATGGTGGCTTCAGACTTTCTTGATAATCTTGCACACATCCTCCATTTCTAACCTACACTATCTTCTTACTTGCCTGTTTTGCCCTAAATTTTTATTTAAAAAAAGTCGGGTCTCCTTACCTTGAGATGTCTTCTTTTTTCAACTCTTGGACTTCCGTAGTATCCAATTTTTCACCGAGAGTCCTTTGTCTTTTTCAAATCCATTGCAAATAATCCACATTCCTTTTTCAAACTCCACGTCCCGAATTAATCTTTTAAAATGTGCACATGATTTTTAAATTTATAATCTGTGCATCCCTAAAAAAAACGCACCCAAAAAAAATCCCGAAAAAGTGTTCATTTTTGGCAAAAAACGTAACAAAATCCAACGAAGCAATCCTTTCTATTTCGAAAACAGTTCCAAATCCTTTCCAAGTTCCAAAATCCAAAAACCAATAAGAAATTAATGTAAACATATCCGATCATCTTATTTCGGATTTTTTTAAAAATCATATTAAAAATACATCTAACAGCGACGACGCCAAAATTGATTTTTTTTTAAAAACCCGTCGCAAAAAGTAAAAAATACCTTTCGAATCACTTTTGTTTATTAAAGTTTTTAATGTATGTATTTTGATTAACTTTAATAAACAAAGCGTGTTACGAAAGAATGACACCCGACGTGGGCCTACTACTGCAACCTGTTATGGAATGAATTAGTTGGTTAACACTCATTAAAACTACCAAAAACACATTTACTACATCTATCTACCTCCCTCCTCTCTCCTTACAATAAACATTATCACTAACCTATGTATTTTATTAATTTAAATTTGTCTTACCTTGACGGAGTTCTCCCTTGCATCTGATCTGTAGCGCGACGATCCTCGTAATGACGAAAGTTACGTTTACGGGGCAACGTCATGTCTTACTGTAAAAATGAAAAAAGGACATTTTCTCCCATTCACTTCAATGGAAAAGCATGGGAAAATTATTTAAAAAAATGTTCAAAACAGTTAATGTACATAAAAATATCCATGTTTATTTTTGTATGATATTATAAATATTAAACTATTTTTTCAAAATGTTTGTATATTTTATTTTGACTACATAACTTTTATTTGAATGTTAATAAAATTCATAAAACAATAATTTACATCTCTGGTCTTTCTTTTTTCAAATTAAAATATATGGTGTTATTTTATTCAATGTGCATTATATTTAAATATTTACTCATTTATTACTGTTTAAATAAAATATTAATTTTTATATTCTTAACTCTATTACTCTACCTAACTATTTTACATTTCATTTACTATTTTATTATAAAAAGTTTACGATCAATTATAACCCTAGTATAAATAATGTCCAAAATTATTTATAAATTTTCTAACATTAACACAAACTTCTCATTATATATATTTTTTAAATATACTCTAGTATCAATTTTAATACCTGAGTATTAATTTTTTTACCGTAACCTTATTTTAAAATATTTCAATATAAAATTAATCTCACCTTTATTATCACAATTCTCACTAACCTTTAAATCTAATCTTTTTCTAAATTACTCTAGTATTATTTTTATAACCCTTTTATTACTTAAATATCACAAACCTTTTAATCTAATTATTTAAAAAATATACTCTAGTATTAATTTTATTACCTGAGTATTAATAAAAAATACTAAATAAATCTCCCTTAAACAATAATATAAATAATATTATTAATAATGATAATATTTAGAAAAGATCTACAAAAAAATATAACAGCAGAATATTAAATAAAATACAGTACCACAACCTAACAAATACTTACCATACTATACTTACCAATGCGTTGTAATGGCATGCGTTGTAATAGCATGCGTTGTAGAAGCATGCGTTGTAAAGGTGTATGTGTTGTAATAGCATGCGTTGTACAGGTATCTGCGTTGTAATGGATGCGTTGTAAAGGCATTGCATAGTAATGCCTGCGTTGTAATGGTTGTCTCCCTTCTGGAATAGTTAAGAGTACGAATGGGACCATAAAAGCTGGCCAAACTATGTGCATCTACTATATTGAAGTAGCCTAACGCTCCCTCTTGTCCAAATGACTGTCAGCAGTACCCCAGGCAAAAAGACTGGTCTCTCACCCCATGAAGTGTTAATGGGCAGAGCAATGAGATTGGCTTACACTGCTTCAACTACACTTGTTTCAATAACTGATGACATTGTTCTAGATTACTGCAAAGGTCTGACTGATATGGTGAGATCTCTTTCTCATCAAGTGAATTTGGCAATAGAATTGACTAAAGTAATCCTATGTCACACTCTGAACTCTGAATCCTGTTGATTGGGTGATCATCAAGAAGCATGTTAACAAGAACTGCTTAGAAGACTGCTAATGTGGCATGTTTCATGTTATTCTTCTGACTTACATTGCTGTGACATGTGCTGGAGTTCCACAGTGGATCCACGCAGCTCACACATAGAGAGTGAAGGTGATAGATGAAGAAGTGATGACAGCGACCGCTGATTCACAGAGTGAAGCTCAAGTTCACAGCATGGATCCAGAGGGGGGAAGAATAGTCAGATTCAGAGACCTACAGTTCAATAAATTGTTGCCAATATATCTTTGAAAGTGAATCAGAAGAAGAACAACCACCTTGAGGGTTCATAAGAGTCTGTTATAAATTAGTTAAAACTATAAAAGAATATTGAGGAAAATCCAGACAAAGAAGAAAAGATCATTTTTAGAGAAAATTAATTGAATGAATGAACTGAACTAGATAACTGAAAAAAAACTTTTGAAGCCTATTTTTTAGCACAAACTTTATTGCATTTTCTTCGAAAAAATCAGCATTACAGGAGAATTACATTTTAATAAGCAAGCAAGTATAGTTGAAGCAAAGCGACAGGATATGACTACTATGCCACTGGTGTGGCTGTCAATCTCTACCTCAGGCATGCAAAAATGAAATTAATACAACAATCAAGTACTATAACCACCCCCCACCCAGATCCCAAAACAATCAAAACCTGATGTGTCACCAATTAGATGTCCTATCCATTGTTAGGGGGAAGTTCATGTGCGTGAGTGTTGAAGTCCTGATATGGACCTTGTAGATCAATTGGTGCTGGAACCTCTGTAGTATACAGTTGCCCAAGGGTGTAATGAGCTCTGGGTCCATGTGCCCAAACCTGCCTTGCCGCCATCTTTCATCGGGGATCTGAGCCTTGTGCTTTAAAGCCCTCCAATAAAATATCCCATTCCATAGAGATGGGCGTTTTACGCAACACCGTGTTCCTCCCGCCTAAGGGCTTCACTTTCTGCAAGACCCCAGCGATGGACCTCCTCTCGCCAGTCCTCCACCCTCGGGCAGTCGGGGACTTTCAATGTTTGGTAAGCAAGTGTTTTGCTTGTAGTAATGCCAGATTCATGAATCACACTCACACCTTGGAACCTCTAGATCTCATGGGCAGTCCAAGTATACACTGTTCTATGTTAACCCAATGGGTCAGCCCCATAACCTCACTTTGAAGCCTATTTTGTTTTTGATTATTACATTTAAAGAAACGAGAAGAAAAGCTTTATGTTTTTTAATCTCAATAGAAAATGGCATACAGTGATTCCTGCAAAATTTTCGGTCTAATCACTTTGATAATGATACTAATATTCTTAGCTGGCTTGTTGTTGTACCTCCTTTCTCCAGTAATATATGACTCCTCAGAAGTTGAATTAAATATAATACATCGCAAGGTTAAACCTAACAAACAGACACATTGGGAAAGCTTAGTTAGTGGATTCATGATAATATCTATGCTAAAATGTTGAGTGAATATGTGGATTTTATGAGGGTCAAGGATTGTTTTGTGTGTACATTCCTTCCCTCTTTTTCAGGTAAAGGCACCACCTACTCACAACTTCCGATGTCTTATGGCCTTTCTTGCAATGTGTTCATTAGTATTGTTAACAAACATGAATTTCTGTCTCCTTATTTGTTGGATTTCAGCATCTTGCTGGAAAATCTACCTATCTCTGAAGATGTCAAAATGAGTTAAATTAGGGTAAATTTCTAAAAAAATTGCACAAATTAGGCAGAAAACTGAGAGAAAAAAACCAGGAGTATGTGTGAATTTTAACTAATGAAGAACATGAGTTTGTTCTAGAATAAAATGAGGGAAGATTGAAAATTGTAAGAGATTGGAAACATAAGAAGAATATAAAAGAGCAGATTAAGGCTAAAGAATAAATTAGGGTGACAAATTTGCATCCAAGAACGAGAATAGAGAATGAGAGAAAGGTGGTGCCTCCCTGAGGGCATTGGGGTGTTGCCCCACTAATTATTTAGGCCCCCATATAAATGTTGGTTAAACATATATTGTAATTGCTTTGCTTCTAATAATAAATATGCAGGCATGTAGCGCAGAGTGCTCCTCCTGAGGCGGGTCCCGTCCTGGAGACGCCAAGCCTGCCAGTGTGGGCCTGAGGGGGTAGGGCTTGAAAAACTGCAGCAATATTGCCACTGTACACCCGTAGTAGTAGCCAGTGCTGAGTGCACCTAAGTGTGCATGTCGGGTTGGACGGCTGCCTTTCTCCGGCCAACCCGACATGCGCACTACGTCTCTCTCAGTCTCGGCAACGGGGTACATTAGTGAGCCTGGGGTTGACTCAAAGCCGCAACCCTCATCTCAGTAATGAGCGGGGAGGTTCCCTGCCCAACCAATCCTGGCGCAGCTGCAACAGCAGGAGCAGCGTCAGGATTGGTTTAGACACTGAGATGCGGCGTTGTTACCAGGGGCCTCTGGACTCTGCAATTTGTGTGCATGTGACGTGAGGCAGTGCAGGGGTGGGAGGGGGTGTCTCTCTCTCTCCCTGGCTTTTCATGGAGGACGAGGAACTAGGCCAAAGGCATTGGAGGTTATCCTGGGGCATGCATTTGAAACCTGCTGAGAGCTGAGTTCACTAAAGTTACTTAAAGTTTAATTAAATTGGTGGAATAATACATACGTGTACACAGTACATGTTATTATCAATATATTACCTGGCATGAATATGATTTTAAGCGCATGATTGATTCATTATATTATGCTGCAAGGCAAGGTCTGAGTAGTCTAGGCTGTAGTGGACCGTGAGTGGGAGCTTTGTTTGTCAATGTCTGCGTGTCCAAAGCGCTGCACTGCAATTTAGTAGAGTCATGAAGACAGGCCAAATCCTTCAAGCGTATCTCTTAATTACCACCACCATATGCCTACCACCTCAGTACACGTTATTATCAATATACCTGGCACGATTATGCTTTTAAGCGCATTCATTATATTATGCTGCAAGGCAAGGTCCAAGTATTCCAAGGCTGCTGCGTGTCCAAAGCTCTGCATTGCAATCTATGGGAGTCACCAAATCAGGCCACATCCTTCAAGTGTATCCCCTAATTACCACCATATGTTTACCACTGTGACCTCAGTACACGTTATTATCAATATACCTGGCATGATGATTATGATTTTAAGCACATTCATTGTATTATGCTGCAAGGCAAGGTACGGTAAAGCTGCTGCGTGTCCAAAGTTCTGCACGGCAATTAATAGGAGTCACCAAATCGGGCCACATCCTTCAAGCGTATCCCTTAATTGCCACCATATCTTTACCACAGGGCTGCCTGTGTTATAAAAGTGACCGACGGGTGTGTGCTCACACTTTCTGCACCACTGGGACTGTGAATGCACTCTCTAAGAGGAGGCTGAGGTGGGGGTCAATTTCTGGAATATGCGCACAGTACGTGTAACCCCCGCCAGTGCCAAATACTGTTTTTGTCTTATTACTGTTTATAAAGACAAAACAGTATTTAGTGCCGGCGGGTGTTGCAAATCAACCTCTGTCATGTACTTTACTTTTTCACCACTGCAGAGCGGCGTCACGCGCCAGCCCCTTTCTGTGCCTGCTGTTGTTGGTGTGGCAGGCATTTCCTGGGACTGCAGACTGGACTGGTGTTTGTCAATGGGGAATTCAAATTGAATTCCACATTGACAAAGACTTCACACTTAAGTGCAATGCATGCAGCAGCACCACTGAATGCAGTCTATCACCACTGAATGCAGTCACTTCGAGGAGGCCGAGGCTGGGGACAATTTGGCATATGCTGGCTGCTGCACATCACCATAATGGACCCGTTACGATTTTATGACCCAGTTAATAATATGAAGTGCTATTGTATTTGAAGAAACTGAACTTGTCTTCCTTTCAAAAACCCATTCAGAGTGTGGAGGTGAATATTTTCTTTTAAGGATGTTTGGTCCAGGTTGGTTGTTTGTTGTCTTGCACTGCCACAGGCAAGTTAATTTTATGAGATTAGCCTGGTACAGGAAGCAAGGCTTTTGGACAGTGTGAATGAGTTAATATCTGTGATGGATAAGGTTTCCCCCCAAGTTTCTGCAATACCTAAAGCCTGTTTTTTAATATTGATGTAACACATGACACACTCACTGCAGTTCATTGCTGTACGCTGTGGCTGGCTCCAACAACACAGGAAGGATGAGAATAAATGTGCAGTGAAAATGTACCCCCTCCCCCCATTTAAATGCAGAGCAGATGAGCAGTTTCTATTCTGGGCATGAGGTGAGGTTGCTGAAAGTGCGACTTACCATTAGTACCCTTGGGCCCAGTTGCAGAATGGGGAAGTGCATGGGCAGGCATTGGAAGGCTGCAGTGGTGCTGAAACAATTTTCAGAATGGGGGGTGCTGTCATCAATGATTCGTGACTGACTGAAGTCATAGGGATTGTGTCAAACACAAGGGTAGCAGTGCACAAAGAAAAAGAGTTTCATGACAGTGGTAAGAGTGCAGTATGTAGCTGATGGTGCACTTGGGGCACACTGTATTATACTAAAAGATTCTGCTGTAACATAGCGCACTGTCATTAACATATAGCCCATTTCCATAGCAATAGCCCCTACATTTGCACGGACAATTGTGCATTAAGTTCTACTGATGAAAATATAAAGCCTTCAAACATGTGTGGAAATTGGGCTTCAATCACAATAAAACTAGTGATCCAAAGGAATCCCTTTCCAGTTTGACAAATCACAATAACTTGTATTTCCTCAGTAGATTTCATTTGTAAAGATATATCAATAAATAAAGAAATCTGTGTGGTACTCAGCATTGTTACCTCAAAGTCTGTTATGAAGTGGTTATACTGAATAAGCAGCTACCTACATCATTATCATATAAAATCTCTTCATTGATGTCATAAATACACTTTCACACCATTTGCCAACTCTTTTTCAAAGTTTTCCCACATGGAGAACCTTCCCGAACCATCTTATGATGGCCGGAGCTATGATTCCATCTATGTGTGTGTCTATGAATGATGTGAAGATAAGACATTTGTCTACACTTGTGGACTGGCTTGAATTTAATACAACTGGAGCCTTAACCCAGATTAATTCTTAGTTAATTACTATGTGGACGATGATTGTGCAAAACCGCTTAGCACTAGATATCCTTCTTGCACTTTCATGCCTGGTACCAGTAAGGTTATTAATGCATATACGAGTGATTTCACTAATATCTGTCATGAAGTCCAAGCTTTAAAAAAGCATGGTTTGTGGGAAGCAGTACGTTCCTGGTTTAGTGTGATGGGAAAGGATTTTAGAATGGTTGGTTGAATGGTTTGATAGTCTGGGAGGAGGTGTGCTAACCTAGTTTTAACCCCTGCAATAATTGTAATGGTTTGTGCAACTATCCTGTTTCTCTTGTTGTAATTCTTTGAGTATGTATTTTTAAAAAGTGGGTGTAATGGCAAAGGAAAATTGTCAAAGATGAGAAAAAGTTTGAAATGGAGGACGCCAAGGATTGTGTTTACAACCCGCTAAAATTGATGAAAGAATCAACTTGAAGGAAGCAGAAAGTGATTCAATCTGTTTTATAATTGACAATTAGTTTAATTCTATTAATTGTGTGTTTTAGTGATTATAGAATAATGGGCGGGGGATGTTGTTATGGATTTCTCTGTGTTTATAATTTTGTGTATCATTAACAATGTGCAAAATGTATTTTCACACATGATTATATGTATACACTGATATAGTACTGTTGTCTTTGAAATGAATTCTCTAGGATGCGTAGAAGTGTGTTTATCTGACCCTTATTAATTAGGCCTAAATGTATACTTGAAAGCCATTTTGTCCAAAGTAGAAGTCACCTTTGTCACTCATGCCTTTCTGCCCTCTGCACATCTCACAGCCTGTCGTTTCTACTGCACAAAGTCAAGTAGATTATTATTTGCTTATTTCCATTGTTATTGTTCATGCTGCCTTTGATGATCTTTCCCTTGCTCAGTCATATAAATGCACCCATTTCTTCAAGGTCTTTCTGCTAGATCACTGTGCTTATTCATTCATACAAAAACACTGTTGTTTATGTATCTAGTTTGTTCTAGCATCTCCGGATGACATTAGCATAGAAGGGGCGGAAATATTATTCATGTAGTAGGATAGTACTTAGGTGCTAAGACAATAAGACGTTTAATTTTTCTGTGCTCTGATTTGCTGATGAAATGATACATTTGCTCACACCACAGTGATTGTGCAGCTTTGTTAATTTCATATGCAAAATAATGTATAAAAACTTTCTATTTTGGGGGCAAGGTAGTAGATTTTCCTATTCTACTAGTGGTGCTGTCCATTTCTCTCCCGATTTTGCTGCCCATGTGGGACTTAGACTAATTTCTGATTTTGCATTTCTCTGTATTGCCCTATTGACTAAGAGCCTTTTTGGCATTGATTCTGTATCAACTTATTTTGAATTTTGCAATAAAACCCTTTAACTATTCCACTGATCTAGAACTCGGTTATTGAGTGGGCCATTTAATTAATAGACTCCATATCTTATATTTTGATGCATCAGAAGGTGCCTTAACGGGGGGACAAAAGGCTTCATGAAATTGGGGAATAACACCATCTCTGATCCAGAGAATTGTGGCCATTCTGATTGAGGTAAAGTTTGGGGTGTCTTAAAATTTCAGGGTTTCACTTGCCCACACTGGTTGACTGGTTTTCAAAATCCAATAGTCAAGCTTTTACCTTCAGCTGTTCCAGTCTCTTCTTTGACAGTTGGGACACCAGTATTCTCATTCGTTGGTTGAGTTGGACTGGAAGACTAAGGCCCATATTCATCTTAGTATTTTGTCGCCCTTGCTCCATGCAAGGAGGGTCAAGGGCGATGCAACACTGAAGTCAGATTTATCAAGCCATGCAAGGCCCCGCTGTGTGGCCCTGCATGGCTTGATAAATCTGGAGTAACGTAAGGCATTGCAAATCACTGCCTTGCGTTACTCTGACCCAGGGAGACATTGCATGGGTGGAGCTTGGGTATTCCAATGAATCCACCCATAGATTTTGGTGCATTCCCAGATTTACCATTAGTAGTGGAATTGGGAATGCGTCAAAATGTTACGCCTCCCCAGGTGAGACATAACGAGAAGAAATATCTTTATGTCTTCTCGTTTTTTTTTGCTTTCTATGTGTGCTGCATATGGAGCACACATAGAAAGAGGAAAATGCCTTTCAGGATTGTTTTTGTGCAGGAAGGTGTCCATTCTTGCACAAAAACAATCCTGCCTACAACATAGGCACACATGCACCATGCGCAAGGGGCTAGGCAGCCAAAAGGAAAGGACAGGAATGCGCTGTATAATTTTAATTATGGTGCATTCCTGTCCTTTCACGCAGCACAGCGCAGTGCAGCAAGGTGGCTTGCTGCGTTGCACTGTGTGAAATTATGATAAATCGGGTCCTAAATATTCAACTTTCACTTCTAGTCCTCACATTAGATGCCTTCTTAGACCCACGCGGGGGCAGAACACAATATAGGGCATGAGTGAGGTGCATGTTACTCTATCCAAAACAAAAGGCCACTCTCCAACAACAATGATGTTGGTATGAGAAATTACTGGAACATTTTGATGCAGTTTTATTCTGTTGTATACAGGGATGAGCAGAATGGATTCTCTTTGAATGAAACTCCACATAGTTGAAAGCCATCACACCACCGTGATGGTTTGATTTTAATGCTATACTCAATGAACTCATATTTATGGACATTATTTCATGACTTTTTATGTGTGCAACATATATATTAGCCCACTAGGACACAATAGTTTTCGAGTCACTAGCAATCTACTATGATTTTAGTAATACTGTGAATGGTAACATATAGGAATTCTCAATATACATTTCACATTTATGACAAACATATTAGGCCACTGTGGCATAATGGTTTATTGAAGTTACTAGCAATGCTTGGCAATTTGTCAATCATACATTATTACATTGAACGGTGACATATTAATTCCCAATGGCGAATTTTGACTATTAAGTCTGAGAGATATGACTTAGCCTACTGGGGGGCTGATAATTTGCACAGGTTTAATAAAGTAGATCTATATCTGCCACAAAACTCTTTAACCCACTGGATGATGTTAAACATGAGATTTCACAGAACTGATCGATTATACTTGATGGGTTGGTTGGCAACTGGACATATTTTGAATAATATATGCATTTGATTGGAAGAAATCACCATTCCAAGATAGCGCTCTGTATGCAGACACTGTGGATCCAATTCACAAAGGGCCTCTGCAGTCGTGGCAGGGCACCCACACTCCTGGCAGGACCTCCGCACTGCAGTCTCTCATTGCAGAGGTCCTGCCATGAGAGTGAGCCCCCTGCAGCGATTGCTGGGCCTCCGCCATGAGTGCGGAGGCCCTTTGTGAATCGGGCCCTGTGACAGCACAAGTACTTTTCTATATGTCTTACATATTTGTAAATATTATGTGACATCAAGATTGCTTGTGTCGTCCGTTATTAAGGCTTGGGAGACAAACAGATTGTCAAGCTGTTAGAGTGGAATAACATTTAATAATGGGGACATCACTGGCAACCCGAGTGAGCGCATTAATTATTGTTTAAAAGTGTTGTTTTGTCCTGGATTAGGTAACTGCCACTTCACACCATACATTGTGCTCTGTCACCTGCTTGGGCCTAAGAAGGCATAGCTTTTATGTTATTGCAAGGCCTAACTATAATGGCACTTTTACCTTTGATTTTTTTCAGTAAATTTCTAGTGTGTTATTAATGTAACCTAAAATCATAGTACCTTTCCTAACTATAGCGTCACTTTATCCTTTTTTTCAGTGAATTTCAGTTTTTTAAATCATATTTACCCAACTCTCTCGCTGATCATACCTATTGACTGTGCGCAGTAGGGTAATTAATGCAGGGCCTGGATGCAGGGTCTGGCCCAACCCCCTGCGGGAGCCAACCTTCACGCCGCTCCGGGCCCACAGAGGGGTGGCCCACGGATGACCAACACCATCTTGCTGGCCAACTCACTACACACGCAAAACACCCCACAGACACCCACCCCACATTTACTTTTATTTTTTTCTGTATTGCAGTACGACTGCTGTACCAGCTGGGTCCTGTGGGAGCCCTGCAGGACCATGCAGAGGTGGCACTGGGTCCCAAGGGAGTAATGAAAAAAAGTTTTTTTTATTTTGACCCTAGGAAGGGTCCCTCTAGGATTCCCCACAAGGATCCAAGTATCCTTACTCTGCCTCCTTGCAACTTTTTTGTTTAAAACTCAGGACACAGGGACCAAGTCCCTGAGTCCTCGAAATGGCAGCTGACCAACTTCTGGGTAAACCATCTGAGTTTGAGGCCAAATCTACTTCTTGGACTAAGTATGCCAGTGTCCCCATAGAACTTTTTAATTATTTCTTCTTGAACTTCTATCTTTGCAACAAAAAAAAAGTAGCTGGTGGAACAAAACTTTTTTTGCGTCAGATTTATGCTGTCCCACCACCTTTTAGTCACATACATTGCCGGATTGAGGTTGGACCAGTGTGCATTGAAGAAGCCTCCATAGTTCCTTGTTGACATTGTAGACAATGCCTGCCCCCTCGCATGCCTATCCTTTTTTGCATCACTTAGCACTAGCAGGGCTGCCCCAGAAGATCGTTGATTTACAAGAGTGCCAATTCTACCAAATTCCAATGTGTTGCCTGTGTCAAAGATGAATACCTAATACCTAAACTACCCGTGCTTGGATTGGAAGAGGTAACTACAACTATTGCAACGGTGAGTGATGACGATTGATGATTCATGTGGTGGGAGACAGTGAGGGAGGGTGTTGAACTGTAATTTGGGAACTTGCTTGAGATGATTGATTTGCTCTGTTCGGGGCCTGAGTGATGGGCCATAATTTTTTCCCTGGAGGTGATTGGCCTTTACAAACTTACTTAGCGAAAATTAATTAACCTGTATGGTCCACTCCTATGATCCCTCGTTTTTTTCATCACCTAGGAGGGCTGCCCCACATGATCCCTTGATTTCTAAAACTGCCAAATTCCAATCTGTTTCTGCGTCAAAGGGGACACAGTGCAGTTTTTTAGAAACAAATGCACATGAAAAATACCATGGCATAAACCAGTGGTTCTTAACCTGTTGAATTCGGTGGACCCTTACTTAATCATTTTGGTAACCGGGGACCAGCACTGAATCATTAGTGAATACAGGGACCAACATTAGGTCATTAATGGAATCTAAGGACCTCGGCCTAAGCAATTTTGATTATTTGAACCATAAAGCAATACACAAAAATATGGAAACAAGCATCCATTAAACACATAAACAAATTATGAAATATTTAATTTAATTCATAAACAAATATTTTCAAAAATCTAAATTTAAATTTAAATGGGAAGGTTGGAGCTTTTCCAGATTCGATTGAAGCCTCCCATAATTATGTTTGACTGCTCCCACAAATCTATCTGAGCATACCAACACAGGGCCGCATTCACAAAGGGCCTCCGCACTCGTGGTGGAGGCCCTACAGTCGTGTCAGAGTCTCCGCACTCAGGCGGAATCTCCGCAATGCAAATTCTCATTGTGAAGACTCCACCCCAGTGCGGAGACTCCCCACGACTGAAGGGCCACCGCCCTTGAGTGTGGAGGCCCTTTGTGAATCAGGCCCAGAATTTCTAGCCTCGAATATCATATTCCTCCACATTTACAGAACTGTTTTAAATGTTCAATTATCAATTTTGCTTCTTTATTTATTTACACCTTATTATTCTCTTAATGTCATTTAATTTTCTACGCAGTCGCAGACCCCCTAAGTAGGCGCCACAGATCACAGGGGTCCCCAGACCACAGGTTAAGAACCACTGATATTAACCATATATGCAGATGTGCAAAGCATATTATGCTATTTATTACGATCTTTAAGGGGGTATCTTGACTTGCTTGAGTCTTTGCCTCAAATGAGCCATTGCCCCTCCTTACACTCAACAATTGTAATAAATAGCATTTTTCACTCCGAGTATCAGCATGTATGGTTTATACCATGCTGTTTTTCTGTGTGCCAAAGTTATAACGGTCTTTAACCAAAACCAGCAAAAAGGAGATAAAGCTAAATAGGGAGAAAAACTCACAATAACTAGTCCTTGAAGGTTGGGCCTCCCTGTAAAATGGTGCTGGAAGTGAATCCGTGCAACTTTAACAAATCATTTTAGCTGCCCTTTGTAATAACATGGAATGGTGCTGTCTTGTAACCAAATATTTTTTGACCAAGATATTGCATTCTACATACTGTTTACAAAAGTATTGCACCATTGAAATTAGTGATAGAAACGCTACACGGAAAGTAATAATATTTTTGTAAATTATGTTTAGGACATGGGTCTCACAGATAATATTTTTGGTAACAATGGGTCAGGTGCACAAGGATGTAGTAAGATACCAATATTGATTAATAAGGCAGGTGGCAATTGGTGAAGCACTGTGATTAGGTACAAACACAGGGACGGTGGCCTCTAAGGGGCAGCAGCAGACCATCACCCATGTATTTTCACTCCCAAACGGGAAAGAGTTTCTTTAGGCAGACCAGGGGGCAGATGTATCAAATGATTTTGAGGTCGCAAAAATAGCGATTCGCTAAAAAACAGCGTTTGCGACCTCAAAAAGCGAGAACCCGATGTATGAGCAATATTCGCAGTGCAAAATAAGAAATCGCTAAATAAGCGATTTCCTATTTAGCGAATTCTTAAAATGTGCGTATCCCTCTTGCGAATTTGCAAACAGCTTCAAAATGTTTGCGACATACGCAAATAGCGAAATCGCTGTGTAAGGAATCGCAATGCAATGTATCAAAAAATCGCTAATAGCGAATCCTAAGAAATCGCTATTTAGCACCATAGAATTAACACCAACACAATCCAGGTGGTAACCAGGTGCAAGCTATATTAAGAGGCCCACAATGCACCAGCCACTTCCACAATGGCTTCACTCTACCTGATAGCAAGGAGGCTGCGACTGCGTGCGGCAGCACAGAGAAGGATGCGACAAGAACGGGTGTTTAGGGTGCGCATCACACTCTTCATGCAGACTGAGGAGGAGATCCACAACAAGTACAGGCTGGACACAAAGAGCATCCTGGACTTGATAGAGGAGCTGAGACCCCACATGGAACACCCAACAGGCAGGACCCAAAGCATACCAGCCCATGTCCAGGTACTGTGCTCACTGCACCTGCTGGCCACAGGCAGTTTCCAAGGGGTGATAGCTGTGGCAGGTGGGGTGTCCCAGAGTTGCCTGTCACGGTTCTTTCGTGCATTCCTAGATGCCATGGTACAAAGGCTACGCAACCACATACAATTCCCCACCACACAACAGGATTTACAACAGACACAACTGGACTTCTACCAGATTGCACACTTCCCAAACGTAATTGGCTGTATTGATGGTACCCATGTGGCTCTCACACCCCCATCAACCAACGAATATGTGAACCGTAACCGCAAGTCCTACCATTCGCTCAACATTCAGATCGTATGCAATGCCAGGCATCTCATCACGGACATTGTTGCCAAATACCCAGGGAGCAGCCACGACTCCTTCATCTTCAGGCACAGTGGGATATATGGACGTCTCACTGCTGGCGAGTTTGGTGAGGGCTACCTCCTAGGTAAGTGCATGTCTGACCACCCATATACAGGTACATCACTGGTCTGTGGGCCATTGACTGACCTCTCATGATTGTCCCTGCAGGTGACAGTGCCTATGCGGTGCGAGAGTTCATCCTGACGCCATACCTGAACCCAGCCGATGCCAGGGAGCGGCGTTACAACCGTGCTCACAAGGCTACACGATGCATAATAGAGCGGACATTTGGCATCCTCAAAAGCAGGTTCCGCTGCCTGCATAAAAGCGGTGGCGCACTCCAATACAGCCCGGAGACAAGCTGCAAGATTGTGGCCACCTGCGCAATGCTACACAACATTGCGGTGAGGAAAGGCATCCCAGTTGAACTGTCAGACAGTGACACTTCTGACGATGAAGACCCATGCCCCCTGGAAGACCTGCAGTTGGATTTGGGGCAGCTGCGGGACGACAGAGACGGGATGAGATAACCCATAACTACTTCTAGGTGAGTAATAATGACATGAGGCATGTGTTATTTGGTTTCAGGTCTGTGTTTATTTCAGCCCTTACATGCAGGATAGAATACGTCACACAGCCTGAGAGACTCCATGCAGCCCACTATGTGTAGCACATGTTATGTCCACAGTGCAGGTCTGTGAGCAAGCCAGGAGTCCTGTTGTAATGGGTTACCTCACCCTTTGGCGTAACTCAGTTTGGGCAGCTCATCTTCTCCTGTTGCGGCCTGCTGGTGCCTGCTCTGGGTGCTGACTGGCCTCCCATGACTCCACATGTGTAGCTCCCTGTCTCCCACTGCGCCGTCTTGGCACAGGCACTGGTGGTGTCATGCTGCTCCTGCTGGATACCTCCTCGCTATCCTCTGAGACCCGAAGTGCTGGGCCACCTGTGTTGGCTGTCTGCATGTGTTCCACGGCACTGGTGACCAGCACCAGGCCTTTCACCACATCCTGGCAGCAGTGGGACATCTCCACTTGCATGCTGATGGTGCGACGTGTCAGCTGGCTAGTGGCAGTGCAGAGGCGGTTCACCGCCTTGGTGTAGCTGTGCAGTCGGCTGTCCGCTCGTTGCCTCAGTCTGTGCCTGTCTGCCTTGTCCCTCTTGAATGTGGCACACAATTTATGGATGGCACCTGCCATGGCCATGATGCCCTCCCCCATGTGACATAGGCTTTTGTTCACTGTGCACAGCTGCCGATTTATGGACCGCAGTGATTTCTGTTGCAGGCGCTGTACCTGCAGTATGCTGCCCTCCAGTCCAGCAAACACCGTGTCTTCATCATCCGTGCCACAGCTGGTGCTGGCACGTGGCCTGCGTCTCCCATATCCATGCACTCTATGTCGCAGTGTGGCCTGTGCCGGGACCTGTGTCACACCCTGCCCTGGCTCTGCCTGTGCTTCTTCCTCGCCTGTGGACTGTGTATCTGCCTCCAGGGGTGGCAGTGGTGGCACAATGGTGCGCTTCCTCCTTGGGACAGGTGTGCTCTCTCTGCTGTCTTCTGGCTCCCCCTGCCCTGCCTGTTCAGATGTATCTTCCACCTCCTCATCTCCCGCACTGTCATCCAGTGGCCCAGGTTGTGCTGTGGATGAAGCGGGAAAATTGATTTTGTGACATTGTCTACATTTCTCACTTAATAAAGTTTTCACATTTTGGATTGGCTAACTGGTATCTATAGCATTCCTGCCTTTACAGGGTCTCACATACTGCTTCAACATTGCTGTGTGTACTTGCCCCACTGTGTTGTGCCTATGACTGCGTCTCCCATGATGCATTGCTGTGTGTGCTGGAATAAGTGGACCGGAGTGGCATTTGTAGTGTGTGTTGGGTGCATTCCTGTGTGTGGGGATGGGATGGTGCTGTGGGGGCTGCATTTGGCATGCCTCTTACCTTGTCTTGTGGTTGCAGGCTCTGAGCTGTCTATGTCAGCCACTCCACTGATGCTTTCTGGCAGGAGGGTGCTCTCCACCAACTCCTCCTGGGGTGTTGAGTCGGTTGCTGTGGATGTTCCACCCCTGTCTTCCTGGACTGCGCCAGCCTGGTTGCCACCTTCTCTTTGGACCTTTGGCGCATGTCGTACCACCTCTTCCTCAGCTCTTCGACCGTGCGCTGGGTCACACCTACAGCATTTACTTTTTCCTGGATGGCCAGCCAGATTTTGCGCTTCCTGGACTCAGGTACACGGAGTGCCTTTTTTCCAAATAGGAGTTCATGGTTGCACACCATCTCCTCAATCAAGACCTCCTGCTCCCTTTCACTGAACTTGTTTTTCCTCTTCCTCACTGCCCTCTCCTTGTCCTTCTCTTTGTGTTGGGAATCCATTTTAGCTGTTTGTGACTGCTGTGCTCACTCCTCTGCCTCTCCTCACAGCCTCTGACCCAGCCTCAGGCACTCAGGTGCAGCAGATCACTCCCACTTCCTGGGTGTGATGTCATCAAGCTGCACCTGAATTACTGCTTCCCGATTTTGCGATTCTTTATTTGCGAATTTCGCTAATAAGGAATCGCAAAATCGGGATTCGCAGAAAATTCTTAGATTTTTAAGTAATCGCAGATTTTTAGCGATTTTCTAGATACATCGCGATTAGCGATTCTCAAATTGCGATTCGCTAAAACTCGCAAATTGAGAATCGCTAACCAATACTTTGATACATCTGCCCCCAGGTTCCTAAAAGATACTAGTGGTCTTTTAAAAAAAAAAAAAAAAAAATCAGTTTGGAAAAATATCAGAGAGCACCGGCAGCGGACCCCTGGTCCCACTGGGGGTGACAACATTTTTCCCAAAGGGGAAAGGAACTCAAGGGGACCCCTTCCCCTTTGGAAATTAGATACCATTTCCTTTAACTGGTCAATGATTTGTTGAGGTCGCAAACCATTGACACATACTTTGTCAAATCACAGTGTGGAAACCCATTTTAGGAGTCAAAAACTTTTCTGACTCGTAAAATGGAGTTTGTACATTACAAAAACGAATTTTGCAGCTGCCCACCCAGTGAAATTGGAAATTGGCGGGCTTGCCATCATAAAATCCTTTCGTATTTCTGACCAATATTCTGACATACAACCCATGGAATTTGTCCTTTGCACTGTAGTAGTACATTCCTGACTTTCCATTTATTAGCACACTTGTACCAGATAAAGTGGAACTAGGCTGCATTTATTTTCACTTGCATGACACAAAAATGTAAATATATCTGTAAAATGAAAAAATGAAATATGAACTGTAAGATGTAAAAAATAATAAAACGTATCTCACTTACCCACACACTTTTCCGAGTGAATTGTTTATTTGCAAAGATGAGAGAAGTTACAATTATCCCTGTTCGTTTGTACTGCTACGTCATCCTCACAGGACCAGGCGGCTAAGACAATCCCACCAACATTCTAACCTATACCGTTCTAGCTACACCGAGGCCATGTAGAAGGCGCATTCTCCCGCCTAACCATATAACTGCGTAAGTATAACATTGAGGAAAGTAAATTGGATCAATGTGGCGGGGGATTTTAGCTTGTAAAACGCATTTGCCCTTTGACCCTTGGGGTTGTCGACTCCATTCTGCGTGAAAGCCCTCGTTTGCTTGTTGGCAGGTGGCATTCCACCGCCAATACGCATTTGATTTGCTTCCGTCAGTTTGACATGTAATTACTTCAATGTTTAGAAGTAGTCATCTGCAGTAAAGTCGCTGCTTCGCGGAATTTATGCCCACCCCTCCCCAAAAAGAGCAAATGCCAGAGCAGCATATTGAGCCATCCAGTTAACTTTGCTTCATGTTTTCTGGCACGCGCTCAAGTGCTTATGGCTGCGTGAGAGATTGTTGATGAGTGCACAGCGATCCCGGTTCTGGCCTGCTTCCAGGTGCTTGGCTTCAGCTCCGCCACTTGTTCTGCGAAGCATGTAAAGATGAACTGCACGTGAGCGAGTGTTTTGGGGCTCATATAAGAAATCACTGCATATTCATTTTGTGATATTTACTTTCACCTGAAATACACCTCTATTTCAGGGGATATATATATATATATATATATATATATATATATATATTTATATATAGTGGTTAGCAGATTATGTGGCAAGTGCAATAGTTCATAATTATGCAGAAAATCCATCAGCCATAGAATCACATAATTACAGCTACCCGGGACATTGTAAAGGTTACAATAAAAGTAAGGGTTCAGTTAGGGCAAGAGCAAGGTAAGAGCAAGGTAAGTGGTAATGTTAATGTTGAGTTAGATGAATGGTTAGGCTTCGGTGTTATGCCTTTTTCCGCCATTATTGCCCAACTTATTGTTAGAAATTAATTCCAACCCAATGCAAAATGAAAAAAAGTGTTATTTCCTCAGTATAAAACTTTTTTATTTTCAGATAGATACTTCAGAACCATTTTTTATGGGGCCCACCAAGGCCTGTTCCTCGATGCCGTGCCACCGGCACACTGAAGCTGCATAGCTGCAGATGATTTGGGCTGCTAAAGATGGCACATTCATAAATTACAGCAAATGTTGGAACATTTTGCAATTAGTATGGATCTAGTTCAGTTGGCTGGCCTCCTATTTAAGCAACAGGGACACTACAAGCTTCCAGATGTCTCTCTTCCTTCAACTACCCTAGCTGACCAGTTCCAACTGGACCTGCCTTGGACAGCGGTGGCTCCTCCTCTCTGGCGGAGGAGCATCGCCCCACTGCTTTTGAGCAGTGCAAAGCACGAAACATAAAATGATAATAACTTTGCGTTATTATTATTTTATTCTTCGTGCTGCTTTGCGGGTGGGCGGGGCTGCTCTCGGAGCAGGGCAGGGGAAGAGTGGTTTGCCCACTCCTAAGTGTGCAATGACTGTTTGGTCGGTCCTCTCGGGCCGCCAAAGCAGTCATGCACACTTTCCCCTTCTCCATGCAGGCTGCATTACAGCCTGCATGCAGAACATGCCCACTCCTCCAGCCCCTGGCTGAGCGCCGTGTCACGGCGCCCAGACCAATCACAACGCTGCATTGCAGCATTGTGATTGGCTTAGGGGAGGGAGCTTGGCTGCCTGCTACCTGTTCCTGTCAGAGACGGAGGCAGAAGAGCAAGAGCAGAGAAGACGCGGGACCCAGCCTAAAGGTAAGTTTATTATTATTTTTTTAACCCCCCCGTGGGACACCCGTCATGACACCCCCTCGTGGCTCCCCCTCACCCCTGCGCCCGCCACCCCTCCAGCGAGCCATGCTGGCCGCCACTGGCCTTGGACCCTGCTGGTGGCCTCTGTTGGAGTGAGTTCTAACCCCCTAGTGGTGCTCCTAGGTCATGTACCCTTGGGTGGGGTTAGAGTGTACTCATTCTGTTCCCAAACAGCAAGAAGTGGGACTTGGAATCGTTTTACCAACTTTCGGCCTTTAGACTCAACTGAGACCGAGGTTGCTGTTGAAGCTGCAGTGTCGACGTTGAATCGCTGGGTGGCCTCAACTTGCCGGTTTGCCCTGCTGAAGGAGATCTGACTTCCAGAAAGTTTCTAAGCCTGAAGGCACAGGTCTTCACTGGGACTGGTGCCGATTAGCATCCGAACAACATCAATGCCTTCCTGGGGACGAACTTTGGACTGTACCCACTTGGAGCTTTCCCACCTTTATCGACGGCCACATTGGGAATCCGCTCTTCAGCAGCCCGACGAGATCAAGACCCACTTCGAACCCAGCTTCCATCATGCTCTGCAGATGACTCATCGATGAACAATTTTTCTAATAAAAGTTTTTAAGTCAGAAGGTATACGTTCCACCTGGGCGAAACTGGTCCCAGCATCCAACCGGTGATCCATAGCTGTCGGGCTTAACTTTTGATTTTGACCTGGTCTAGCATGACCAGATACCTGTGGTTTTCGCTCTGTTCTTTTGGGTGCTAATTTTAATTCAAACTTTAAAACTTTATATCTCTGATTCTACTTATTGGACTTATGTCATTTTAGTGTCATTTTCTATTTATTACATTATTCTCTGTTTTTCTAAATTTGTTTGTGATTTTTCTTGTGTTTTGTTTTTACTTTATTACTGTTTGATTCCTGCATACATTAAACATTGCCTCTAAAGTTAAGCCTGAATGCTCTGTGCCACAGCTACCAGGGTGTTTAGCCCAGGTTAATTTAGTGACTTTTATGATTCACCCTGACAAGGATTGTGATTATTATTTGAAGTGGGTTCTCACCCCTTCCACTAATATTCTAATTTCTTATGCTGGCCAAGTGTGTATATCCGCTACTGACCAGAATTGGCCAGACAATCAGTTTTACTTCGTACAATAGTCCTTTTAGATCTGGACTACAGACAACTGTAGCTGTTTTGACAGCCTTATGTTTTTTTCAGAATTTTTTTTGTAGAAAACATATAGATATATATATATAAAGGGGATTTTGGTCAGCCCTCTTCTTCTTTTGGTCTTTTCAAGTATTATTCACATGGGGCAGTGGGTTAATGTTTCAGCCCACTTCAACCATCAGCCGCGTTCATTGTGAGTGGCTTCATTTTGCTCTTGCACATGTGCATATTCTCCTAATAAATCACAAATTTGGTGTTAAAGCATTCACGTGAATCTCAGCTTTCATTTCCTGTTTTTTAACTAATTTTTCAGCCGGTCATTTTTTACTTACTTCCTTTTGCAAACATATGCACACTGCCATTAAACAGCTGAATTTTTTTACTTTTTATTACCTTTGCACTTTTAATTTCTACTTTATATGCTGGAACAAAATTCAACAAGCATTGGCAACACCAGTAAGACTTGTCTTGTGAGCAGTTGACTTTGACAATTCTTTGTAGCCAATCTCTGCAGCATGGCTAAAACTAATTATAAAAAAAAACGCTCAAATGGCCAGCACTAATGCACTTTTTTAGTAGCCATGTGCTCGTCATCCCCTCTCACCTGTCCTCCCCCCAAACTGCTTCCTTACCCAACGCCCTCCCTCCCTCCCTGTTGCCTCATCAACTAACCCACTCCCCATTTTTTTTGAAAAAAACAATCAAATAGGACAGTGGATAGGGGTATAAGGCAACACAGAGGGAGGGAGGGCGGGAGAGAAGAACGTGGGTGGGTGAGAGGGCAGGAGACAGGGAATGGGGAAGCACACGGACAACATATCTGGGGCAAACACTTGGACAATAGAGGATGGGTGGGATGGTCTGGGGCAAGCATACAGACAACAGAGAGTAGGCAGGAGGGTCGGGAACAAGCATATGGACAATGGACAGTGGGTGGAAGGGGTTGGGGCAAGCACACTGACAACAGAGGATGAGACAAGCACACGGACAATGGAAGATGGGAACCAGAGATTGGGGAGAGAACAGAGACAATAGAGGATGCAGGTGGGGCTGGAGAAAGCACATGTACAACGTAGTATGGGCAGGAGGGGATGGGGAAGCAAATGGACCAGCACCCAGATGGGAGAGGGTTTGCGTTAGGGACAGGGGAAGCACACAGACAATGAAGGAAGGGCAGGAGAGGCTGAGGGATGCACATGGTGGATGGGGGGGTGGGCGGGAGGAGCTGGAGTAAGCACATGGACAATGGAGAGTGGACATTAGGGAAATGGGGAGGAACATGGAGGTGGGAGAAGTACATGAAGGAGACAGATAGAGAACACATGCACTCTGGTAGAGTGCGTAAACAAAAAGAAAAAAGTATTACCTCTAAAAGTGAGAAGCTGAAGGACACAGTAATGCGTCCATACTCCAAGGGAAGAATAAAGAAAAGAAGAGGAATGGGAAGCCTATGGAAGCTGATGAATAAGAAGCAAGCAAATGAAAGTGGCAATGAAGCCAGCCTACGGTAATCTATAGATGACCTAAACACGCACTGTAAGATAACAAAAGGTCTTGCAAGAGACAGCGCATGCTCTCTCTTAGGCGAGACCTTAAAAAATGGGAGGCTTCTCAAAGACAGACCTATTGGTTTTGCCAATGCTTGTTTCTCTTAGCGACATGTAATACTTTGTGGCTTGTAATGCACTGAGGTGAGAGGTAGGACCCTGAACCATTGTCAGCGCGGCCTGATGGCAAACAGTTGCTTCAAGATACCTCGCATGTTTTTGTGTGGTGTGGGTGGTGTGGCAGTAATTCTATTGCCAGTTGAAAACCTCCACCTTTTCCATCCAAAAGCAACAGCTAAAACGTTGTATGACTGCAGACTCCCACTGTCTGTTTTTCCGTTTGTTCCTCTGCCAGTGGCGCGTCTTTCTCCTGTCTGCGGCAGCCACCTGTTCCACGTGTGAAAGCCTCGGGCGCATCGGTTTCACGTTTGGCACACAGAACAGAGCCTTCCCGCCTCCGATACCGTCTGACAAAAAGGCCCTTTCACAATGACACCAAATGAGAGTGTGTTCAAAGTCTCTTTGAATCGTTGAAAGAAAATAAACGAGGCAGCTTCTCGTTGTCCTGCATTAATTAAACGACACCTGAAACCCATCTCAGTTTGTACGACCTTTACTGGTGAAAAAGATTGAAACTGTTCTGTTTTCGGAAATTACTGGGCAGGTTTTGGTTTAAATACTAAGTCACCACATCCTTTCTGTAAAATTCATATCTGAATTATATTTCACCGATTTCATGTTTATTAGTATGCGTTAGTCGTATTGACCTTGGTAATTGCAGACAGCCAAACTTTTTGCTATTTTGAGGGTTTGTCTTTCGGGTTGTGGTTTTTTTGCAGAAACTCATTCATGTTCGTGGCAGTTACACATTGTTGCCTGAGGTAACAAGCGTTTTTAGTTTTTACAGAATTCCACGAGGTATGATTAGCAGGCGGTCTATGGGGTAATCGTCAACAGTGGGGCATTCGAATAGGAATTTTTGATCTGTCATAGTTTTCTCCTTGTATTTTCAGGAGTCCATTTTAAGTGCGAAAAGGTAATTTAATGCATGGATTTACCATGTGTTTGTTTCCTCTGCACCAGGCATGCACTCATCTTGTGCTATTAATTTTCACCCCAGAGTCACTGTCGTTGGTGGGGAACAACAGCATCCCTGTGCAATATGGGCCTTCTAAAGTGGTGTGAAGATGGCTACCAGCCATAAACAATCTGAAAGCTACACAGCAACTGAAGTAGAATCAACAATCAACTAAATCAGGAAAATGCTTATACCCTATTAGCAAGGGATTCTCAGAGACCTTACTAGGGTGAGAAGGCATACCTGCCAACTTAAAGAACAATCTCACAGTGTGATGAGGGGCGGGGCCTCATGGCAAGAAGTACCTACAGGCCCTTTTGAACCCAAAAACCGCCCTCAAGCCCCCTCCACCCCCCCCACCAAAATAAAAAGCTCACTGATGCTGTCGCCGATGTTCTGGAGTGTTTTCACCCCCCTTAATGGACGTCTGCAGTTCAAAGCCTTGGAAAACTAGATGGAAAATCATTATTTACAGTGGTTTTCAGCTCCTTTTCCTTGCCACAGTGTTTTATCGGCTCCTCACTGGGAGACCGTGTGATGGGAGCCGATATCCTGTGTCACACTGTTGCACCGTGTGAGTTGGCAGTTATGAGAAGAATATTTGTAAATTAAGGAAAATGCACAATGCAGTCACACTGACACAAAACAGACACCAGGGGCATATTACACAAAGTGCCACGGGGCGCAATGGGGGTCTACGCCCGTTTTGCGCGCCCCTGGGGCACTTTGGTATTACAGAAGGGGCTGCAGACGCTTTTGCGTCCCCTTCTGTAATACCGATAGCGCTGGCGCAGGTAAACCACCAGTGCTATCTTCAGGAGGCGTTCCCTCATTTGCATGGGGCATGCCCCATGCAAATGAGGGAATCCCTTTGCCTTTGCGCCTGCGCCCTATTATAGACGTGGGCGCAGAGGCAAAGAAGCTGTCAGGAGGCGCACTGACAGTGCACCACCTAAAAGGTGGAGCACTGTCAGTGCGCCTCTTGATAGCAGCCCTCTGGAGGGGGGAAAGGTGATCCCATGGACCCCCCAAGATATTCCCTTGCATGCGGGTGCAGTCACTCACTGCACCCACCTGCAAGGGGCTCTCTAATCCCCTTTAAAAGTGCAGGCGGCTTCAGTGGCAGCTCGCAGAGGGAGTGCTGTTGGGCGGGGCGGGGGAGGGGCTGGGTGGGGGGGTAGTGAAGTTGGACATACGACGGGCAGGAGTAAGGTAAGTAAATAAATAAATAAAACTATTTACCTTGCGCTCGCTGCATCGCCGAGTTGGCGATGCAGCGAGCGCAAGGTAAATAGTTTTATTTATTTATTTACTTACCTTACTCCTGCCCGTCGTATGTCCGACTCCACTAGCCCCCCTCCCCTGCCCCGCCGCCCCGCAGCACTCCCTCTGCGAGCCGCCACTGGCCGGCTTGCCACCTACACAGTGAGACACAGAGCAGCTCCTTCAAAGTCGCTCCATATTTCACTTGAATGTGCTGCTCCCAGGGCAATACGAGTTCGCGGCAGCCATGGGGGCAGCGCATGCTATATAATAGGGCACTCTTTCCCTGGTTGCGCCCGGCGCACCTGTTTTAAGGTTCACCAGGGCGCAAAAAGGGAAAGTGCGCCCTATTCAGAATAGGGCCCCATATGTAGTGGTATTTTCATTTCCTCAGAAAACTGGTCCAATATATCAGCTCATTTCTCCAACAACGACCGGCTTACCTATGACTAAAATTGCTCAATGGCCATTTGTTTTTGTATTGTGTTTAGTTTTCATCAGTGGGGTGCTCTTGCACTGTTTAAAAGAAATGTAGCAAACATAGAAGAACAGCAGGGGACACTATACCATTCTACAGGTGCACAGATCATTTAAAAGCTGAGATTTCAACATAGCACGTCTAGTGCAATCAGACTGACTCCATTTCAGAACCTTCATGATCATGGTAAAGATGGAACGTCGGCGGTTTGAAATTAGAGAAAGAAAAGGGTCTCTTAATGGCATAAAAATGTGGGAAGAATGTTAGTCTGTTGTACGGAGATGGGAAACAGGGCACAGGTCCAATCCCTAATTCAGGTATTTGGCCGGAGCACCATGAAAGAAAGTCAAAGAGGAGTAGCTCCAGGCACTAAAATGAGGATGTGGGTGGGTCAGTTGAGTTGTAAACAAGATGGTTCGGGGATTATTGTATTACGGAGTTTATGGAGTTTAGTGCCATTATCCGGTAGGACCTCATTAAACCATCTGTGCTGAAATTGCCCAAAATATGCAACTGCAGTGTATTTGGACATGAACATACTAATTTAAGAGAAGAAATCACGTATTTTCATGTGTTTCATTTTTTTATGTATGTATTTCAGATGTTACATAATATTAAAATTACTTCTTCTGAAAAAGTCACAAGCATGCTATTTTGTATTGGTTCTCTTTTGGTGTTGTTTTGCAGGGCTTTGTTTCTGGGTTGTCATTGTCTTGTCATTGTGATATTATTTTATTGCATTTTGTTGGTGCATTGCATTGTCTTGTTGTGTTGAATGTTTGTTTTGTTATTATTGCATTATTGTGTTGTTATGTAATCGTGTGGTGTGTTCTGCTGTATTGCTTTTATTCTGGTGGGTTTTTGTAATATGTTGTTGTGGTATTGCTGTACCACAACTGAAGTATGATAATACAAATAGAGGTGCACCACAATCAATATTTGTATATAAACAAAAGTTCAATTCAGATTCCAAAATGTTTCAGTTCTTCATGTTATTTTCTTTGTTAAAAACTGAACGTCAAATGTTACAACGAAGACAGCCAACACGTTTCGTTCTCAAACATGGACTTCTTCAGGGCTTATTCTATTAGATTATAGAATCCTCTAGGATAAATATATCTGTCAGCAGCCACGCATAATCATGAGAAATTCGCTACATGAGTTGGTGAATCCAATATCCAGTTTCGAACATGAATTTGGACATAGTTCGGGCCAATCCGCCCACCCTTGGCTCTTGAGTTAGCGCCAATAGACTCACAACTGTGTTCCCTTCATGTGCTGTGAAGTGAAACGACGAAGAAACGTAGTATGTCTGCTTAAATATTTATATATATTCTTGTTAAATGTTTCCACCTCTTACCACCACCTGAGTGTACCCCAGGGCTCGATCAGGTTACCCATTGTTTTCAATCTTTATATGGAACACTTGGAAGCCATCCTTGCACACAGTTACATTAAGATTCACCAGTATGTTGACAATACCTAACTCTATCTTAATATCTCCACAGCCAATGACACATAGAGACTAGACTCTAAGCCTGTCTCAAATGCTTTGAAACCTGTATGGCAAGAAATTACCTTATCTAAACTGCACAAACACTGAATACCAGTCATGGCTTCTCAACTTAAACCTAATGGGCTTCACATCACAACTGACAAGACTGGCCAAATTCCTCTGATTCACCCTTAACTCAAACCTCTCTGCCAAGAAGACCAAATCAGCCTGGTTCCAACTCTCACTCCTGAGAAAAGTGAAACCCTTTTCTCCCAGGAGAAGACTTCAGAATAACAGTACAAACCCTTGCCCTCTCCCACCTAGAGGGAAGCAACATCCTGCTCAACAGTTTTCCGGAGACCACTCTCTCTCCCTGAAAGACAACCATCATGCAGATACGTGGCTCCTCAAGGGGATAAACAAATGCGACCACATCATCATTGCACTAAAGGATCGACACTGGTTTCCCCTGTAAGCCCAGATCATCTTCAAGATCAGCTGCATCAATTACAAGGTGCTCTATACCACAGCCCCTGTCTACCTAGTTAATAAACTAACAATATCTGGAGGTCAATGCCAGATAAGGAGCTTCGACTTCATCATATTATAAACCAAATAATCTGGAAGGAGAACCCAAGAAAAAAGGCCTTTTCAGGCTATGCCTCAGAATCTGGAACAACATGCCCTCCGATTTCATAACAGGACCAACCCTCCTACAATTCAGGAAGAAACTGAAAACTCACCTCTTCAAGGAACACTACCCCAAATATGCTGACTTCTTATCCCTTCCACTAGTTTTACCTCCCTCCTCTGTCCCACCCCCGTTGTTTCTTACTGGGGCTTGCCCTTTTTACAGTGCTCCGTTGCTAGCCTGCTAGGTTCACGCTTTAGAAATACCAAAGCATGCTTACATACATGCATACCTCCACAAACCTGCTTTCATAATATGATGGCAACAGATGTTTGTGTCAAGTGCTGCCTCACGTACCCTCATAGACATGTAACAGCACCTTTCTGGACCACAGAATATTGGACAGTATTTCGAACTATGTGTGAGCCAGCTGACTTGCACAAACCATGCTCCATAGTAACCATGGCCCCAGAGCACCTGTTCTATTCACTCTCTACCTTTAGCCACAATTTTCAGTGTAGGCATGGTTTGTGGTAAGGTCAAAGGTAATTTGAGAAAGCTATATTTATTAACCAACTGCGAAATGCAATTTCAACTCTGCCCTATTTGAATTAAGCACCATACAAGGTGACAGGTAATACTTTGCCTTGTAAGACGTGTAATGTTGCTCCTATTAAACCTGTCAACAGCAGCATCTTGGTGCTTTAGGCTACCCTCAAATTCCTTCATTTTTTAAATTATCTGTAGTTGTAAATTGTCTCTAATTAGTCAGATTATTTGAAAAACTAGTTCAGCCTGTGTCCCTGGGTCCTTAAATTATATATTTATTGGAGATACTCTTTAGGTGTTTGAAATCATAGTATATATCTGCACGAATTTGCAGGTCACTGGAGGCTCTGAAAGGCACAGAGCGTAAGAAACTGCATCATAAGCACCTACGAAGAAAGAGCTGTTTTTGTGCTTATTTTGCAGGGCAGCAACCTTTGATTTGGAAAGGAGAGCAAACATATGTTGAAAAGAGACTGAGAACAAGATGGTAATCAGAAAATATCCCTGTCATTACTTATCAGTAGGATAGAAGTTGTTTTTTAGGTTCTTTTCTTGTTAAAAAAGTAACCTTACCAAACATTGACATGGACACATTTACACCACCAGTAAGTGTCCTGTTGATGACCAATTTGAAAATATTTTCCCCAAAAGTAATTTTATGTATTCTGTTATAGGCTATATATAAATGGACAATGGTTAAACATTGATCTCCTTCTCAATAATGTTTTTACATTTTAATGCATATGCCTAAAGTCTGCTATAGCTGAGATTTAAAGCTCAAAAGCATACTTGTTGCCACCTGATCTTCCCTCAAAATGGGTCTAGACCAAATTCTAAAAACTGACACAGTATGTTCTCTTGCTAATCTATCCAATTAATTAGTCTAAAAGGGCGACCATTAAAGAGGTTCTCCCATCTTCCACTAGCCCTCTAAATATGCATAGGTTTCCCGACTCTCTTGGTGCTGTGTGCTCTGCCTGGAGTGTAACACACAAGCAGAGCATACAGCTGAGACATTAGGTGATGAGGATCTAACTTCCCCAATGCATGTCTGGGGGGCTGAAAACACACCCAAGAGTGTATTGCACAAAAGTGATCCCTGAGGTTTCTTTAATGCCTGTAATATCAATCATAACAAAACAGGTCACATCACTATGTGTAGATGTTCTTACAGACACACACACACACACACCTTTCCTACTTCCCAAGTTATACATATACAAACATACAGATGTATTTAGAAGCCGAATGAGTCCTGTATGTGAAACACCACAATTATGGTTCACTCCTTAAATCCGATGCTCTGGTTCTTAGTCATTTATTTTACTTTTACATTTGCATTTAAAAGTCCATTTGATTATAATTACTACAGACACGTTTTACATCCAATTTATGACACAAGATGCTAATAAAAATAATGCCTAAACAAAAATTTGACAGATTTATATTTTTCCTTTAAATACCATGTTTAAAATGTTCAAAGTTCAATATATTTCACCATTATAATATTCCTAAATATCTGAACTGTCTAATATGCATTGAAATAAATAACCAGGGCAAGAGTATATATAGCGTACAAAAGGAAATACATGGGAAGATGGTATCTGGAGACTTAAATGTCATCAGATGATTAGCTTAAAGGATTGTGGGGAGAGAGGTGTAGTAAGGGAGTGGACCAAATCTAGCAATTATGCAATCTGTGAAATGGCACTAAGACCAAGGATCATGAAGGGCTCTTTTCATATGAATTGTGGACTTGACTGGAATACACTTCCTCCTAAATTGTAAGTAATTCTCTTCTGTGTGGGAGGGGGGTGTTAAAGGGCACAAGGGGTTAAAGGAGGTGAGTTACAAAGGTATGAGACTGGAGCTTGGAGGTGAGTTCCACAAGGGAGGGGGGCTGGAGCTTGGAGGTGAAATCTCAAAGGAAAGGTCTGAAGCTTGAAGGTTAGTTTCCCAGGTAGCGGCCTGGAGCTTTGAGGTGAGTTCTATGGGGCGAGGGACTGGCGCACAGAGGTGAGTTCCCCAGGAAGGAGCCTGAAGCTTGACAGTGAGTTTTACAGGGAGGGGCCTAGAGCTTGGAGCTGAGTTCCATGGGTGTTGGGGGCTGGAGCCTGGAGGTGAGATCCCCAGGGAGAGGCCTGATGCTTGGAGGTTAGTTTATCAGGGAGGGGCCTGGAGCTTCAAGGTGAGTTCCATGGGGGAGAGGGACTAGAGCTCAGAGATGAGTTCCCCAGGGAGGGGCCTGAAGCTTGAAGGTGAGTTTTACAGAGAGGAGTCTTGAACTTGCAGTTGGGTTCCATGGGGGTTGAGGGGCTAGAGCTTGGAAAGAGATGCACCAAAACATTTGTGTTTCAATAGATGTATGAAAAGACTGTTTTGGGCGGTTGACCCAAGGCATCTCGTCAGCTGGTATTGTTATAGCTGTTCGGTGAGACTACATGGCCTTTGACCATGGAAGACCTTGTAAACTATGAATAGGGTCTTAAACCCAGTCCTTTATTTGCCTGGGAACCATTGATGGGTCAACAGCGGTGGAGTAATATGGCCTATATGCTTCATGTAACAGTTAAGGTAGGCAGCAACATTTTGCGCAATAAATTTAGTTATAGAAATGACAGGGCGGTCACCATATAGTGCACTGGAATAGGTGGTTCCCAAAAACTTAGTTCAGCATTTTTTGGGGAGTATTGATGACAGTAAATCTGTCATATCTAGGTTTAACTCAAATATATGAAGTAATTAGAGTAATTAAGAGCAGCAGAATCATTGAGGTAGCAAGTGTATGTTTATTATCCACCCAAGAAGAGCCCAATCATGGAATGACACCTGAATTGTAATTGCCTGAATTGCCTCTCTCACGCAAGGTATGGCATTCTTTAGCACACACAGACCATGAGAAACAAAGGAATTTGGTGTTTTCAGGAGATGGGAACAGGAAAAGAAGGAATGGAAAGTGAATTGGGAATAGAGAAGAAATGGAGAGAGGCTAAACACATAGGAGAGGGTCAAATGGAAAACAGTACAGCATGTTAACTATCTTTTCTTTCCTTAAATCTCTTATCCTGTACTGAAATTCTACTTCGCACTTCTAACTTGAAGTGAATGTCAGACACAGTAGCAATAAAAAAAAGAAGAATTACACCACCATACCCATTAAATAGAATCACACCTGTTTTTTGCAAGGGATTATTATAATAAAAATGATTCTTATCAGTATGTTTTACATTTTTTAAAAGTTTTATAGAATACGATACAGGCCCCCGGGGGTGTACGTTGAGTGGACCTATTATTTTAGAAGCACAATAATATTTTTACTGAGCATTAGAAAAAATCCATGACCAGTCCAGAGATATGTAACTCCATGTTGTGGGGAATTTTGAAGCACAGCTACAGGCGTCTAGTGGCAATGTAAATGCATGTACACGTAAGAGGCATTCTAAAGTTTCAATTGAGAAGTATATATATATATATATATATATATATATATATATATATATATATATATATATATATATATATATATATATATATATATATATGTATATATATTATTCAACAAACGCCCGAAAGCTTGAGAATGCACTCGACAGCCAATGAACATCTTCCGGTATTAATTCAAATTTGGAAACCAGCATCTGTGTTCCAGATTAAAAGTCTTTATTTGCCAACGCGTTTCGAGGCTCCAGCCTCTTCTTCACAGGCAGCTTTGATCTACGGCAGAAAAGTTCCAATTAGTTGCATGCTTTGTTTATATATACGCCCCCAGTGGGCTACGCTTAGTGCAATTCATTTTTAAAGCATGCTGGGACATGTGGTCCACATTGGATCAGTTATTACTCTCAGTGAGTTCTGTGCCACAGTCTTCTCTTTATAGCTTTTCACATACCCCCAGTGGGCCCCAGGATACAGCGCAGGTTCATTGTTCCACATTAGCTGTGCTGCTAGATCGGTTTTGACACAGTTCCAAACTACGCAGCCTCTCGTCTTCAGGGATGGTGCAATTCTCCACGGCAGGGCAGCCGTATGGTAAATTATTCAACAAACGCCAGAAAGCTTGATCTACGGCACAAAAGTTCCAATTAGTTGCATGCTTTGTTTATATATACACCCCCAGTGGGCTACGCTTAGTGCGATTAATTTTTAAAGCATGCTGGGACATGTAGTCCACATTGGACCAGTTATTACTCTCAGTGAGTTCATTGGCTGTCGAGTGCATTCTCAAGCTTTCGGGCGTTTGTTATATATATATATATATATATATATATATATATATATATATATATATATATATATATATATATATATATATGTGTTGCAGGGACGTTATAGTCAGGCTCAGATACTCATACAAAACCATTGAAATTCAGCAGTTATTGTTACCTGAGCTAACTATAACTTACACCCCATAATGCACTGCTTGTGACCGCACATATTACATCACTCATGACATGGTCAATGACATCACTGATGACATCTCAAATGACATCACTGATGACATCATCCACAGAACCACTCACACCCACTCACACCCCCATGTCATCAGGGATGTCACTGACCATGTCATGAGTGATGTAATATGTGAGGTCATAAGCAATGCATTGTGGGACGTAAGTTATATTTAGTTCAGGTAACTAACTATAACTGCTGAATTTCAGTGGTTTTCTACAAGTGAAATCTGAGCCTAACTATAATGTCCCTCTAACCGTTGTTTTTTTCAGTGAATTTCTAAGGTTTTTTAAATTCTATTTCCTAATTATAACATCCCTGTAACCTTTGGCTTTTTTCAGTGAATTTCTATGGTTTTTTAAGTAGTAGTTGCATTTGTAGAGTGGTGGAGATAGGAGGCGAGGCCTCCGACCAGCTCTCACAAATCCTGCTGTGTCACACTTACTAGAGGTAAAAGGAGGGCTTCTTGGCCCCCAAGGACCCTCAGCTTCCAAGAGGACTTCACGCTCCAACTAGTAGTGCACCAGGAGGCATGTTTGCAGAGTGGTGGAGAAAGGGGGTGTGGCCTCCAAAGACCTTTCGGCAATCCCGCTGTGTGGGATTTACTGGAGGTAACAGGAGGGCTTGTTGGCCCCATGGACCCTCAGCAGCCAAGGAGACTTCATCTCCCAATCAGTCGTGCACCAGGAGGGACGTTTGCAGACTGATGGAGTAAGGGGGTGTGGTCTCCAACGACCTACCAGCAATCCCGCTGTTTGGGACTTACTGGAGGTAACAGTAGGGCTTGTTGACACCCAAGGACCCTCAGCATTCGAGGGGACTTCATTCCCCAACTAGTAGTGTGCCAGAAGGCGTGTTTGCAGAGTGATGGAAAAAGTTAGCATGGCCTCCGACCACCTCTCAGCAATCCTGCTGTGTGGAACTTACTGGAGGTAACAGGAGGGGTTTCTGGCCCCCAAGACCCTCTGGAGCCAAGGGGACTTCATTCCTTAACCAGCAGTGCACCAGGAGGCACGTTTTCAGAGTGGTGGAGAAAGGGTGCGTGGCCTCCAAAGCAATCAGGCTGTTTGGGGCTTACTGGAGGTAACAGGAGGGCTTGTTGGCCCCCAAGGACCCTCAGCATCCACGGGGACTTCATCCCTCAACCAACTGTTTGCCTTGAGGTACATTTGCAGAGTGGTGAAGAAAGAGGGTGGGGCCTCCGGTGACTTGTTGGTCTTTTTTATTTTATTTCTAATCTATTGGGGAGGGGGACCTCGTTGCCCCACTACCCTTGGCCAATTTTGGCCCTGGGGACCCAATCCACCGGGGCCAGGCCAATTTTGAATAGGGGAGGTGGGTCGCGCAGCCCCCCTCCCCAGGCCGATTTCGGCCCCAGAAACTCCATTACCGGGTCCTGACCTTTTTAAAAAAAAGAATTCATACATTTAAGGGGGGGCTGAGCTGCCCCCTTCCCGAGATGATTTTGGTCCCGGGGACTCCATCCCCCAGGGCCTGGCTTCACTTGTGGGTGCCCTGGTCCCACCCAGGGCACACATTCAGTTGGGAACCATGGGGGGAGCATCAAGGCCCAAGCGGTCACTGTCGGCTCCCCTCCTCCTGCAGGAGCTGGCATTGCTTTGACAGAGAGGGACCTGGTGAACATGCAGCTCCCTCTCTGTCAAAGCAATTGTGCTCCGCTTTGAGCAAGCGAGAGCAAAATGCTCTCACTTGATCAAAGCGGAACACAGTTTGCTATGGCTAAAGCTCCCACCAAGCCATAGGAAACAGCTATGTCCCGGGGGTCAGGGTATTCCTACCCTGCCCCCTTTTTTTTGTTGTTTACATTTTTTGTGGGACTCAGCTTCAAGCCGAGTTCCAAGATGGCTGCCAACACTTCCTGGTTGAAGAGCTGGCAGCCTATCAAATTTCACCATGCGGACTGTGGATCCGCGAGTCTATTGCAATGATCGTTGTCCCCAGATAATTATATTTGTTAAACTTAAATATCTCTAAAACTACATGAACGGATTTATACCAAATCACAAAAACACGCTTTCTGGACCAACATCTATCTTTCTGCTAAATTTGGTGTATTTCTGTTCAGCGGTTCGGGCTGTAGTCGTCTTCAAAATCCCTATGGGAAAATGCATGGGGAAAACACGTTTTGGGACTCTCCTTTTTTCTCGGCCCCCGCTTTACGGATCACCCTGAAACTTTCAACACAGCAGCTGAACCGACTGTCGCAAACGTTTTGAGAATTTCGTAAAGATTCATCAAGCGGGCACCAAGATTATTGGCAAAACAAAAACTCTTTTTGTGTGGACACATGGTCCTAACTATAACTACCTACCTAGTAGGTAATATATATATATATATATATATTCACTGAAAAAAACAAAGGATAAAGTAACTTTATACTCAGGTTAGGATTTCAGTGACAGCGTAATGTTTCAAATGTAGAGAACCATTGAAATTCACCAGTTATAGTTAGCTCTGGTAATATAAAGTAATATTTTGTTACTGTAGGTAGAGCTAGCCCCATGCAGTCTATGGCCAGGCCCTCTTTGCAACCCCCTTGTAAGCAGCCAAACCCATACTGCACACAGCCTTTGGTCATGCATGGTGTGGGGTTGGCAAGCCAGGCCCTTCATCCAACCCCTGCAGGCAGCCAATGCCACGCAGCAGGGGGTTGGCCAATGCATCCAACACCCACAGTCAGCCAAACTCACGCTGTAAAAGGGTAAACCATCTCCTCTGACCTATTTAAAGGTAAAGGGGAGGGGGCATGTGACCCCCTCCTTGAGTCTGTAATGGCCCCAGGGAAACCTCCCTGGTGCCAACATACACAGTTATAGGGGATAGGAGCGTGTGGCCCTCCTCCCAGAGGATCTAAAGTCCCCAGGAACCCCATCCCTTGGGGTCAGCTCCAATGTGGTATCCCGGGAAGCCCACTCCCCAGACACCGTTTCCCTGCCCGCAAGAGTGCAGGCAGGGAAACTTGTCTGCTCCCACCTGGGGGGAGCTTGCAAAATGCTCACACTGGGAGGGAGCAGACTTTTGTCTGTTTGGGAAACTCAGATTGCTCCCGCCCAGCAGGATCAAGCTAAATCAGCTGCTTCCTCTGGGTGGGAGCAAAGCCAGCTTCTGCAGTACCCAGAATGGGTGCATGTGGTAAGCTGGCAGGGCGCAGGGACCCTGTGACTACCCTCACGGTCCCTAGAATTGTGTGCTTTGGGTACCCCTGGTGGGCACTGGGGCATCCATGTAAGGCCCTATTGGCTAAAGAAGGGTGGCGCACATCCCCTCCTTTTTAAAACCCCGGGGTTTGGGCCACCAGGGCCCATCATGGCTCGGGAGTGGAGCCGTACATTCTCCTCTCCTTTAGACGTTTGTTTTGGCCCCGTGAGATGAGGTCCCTGAGGTCTTTATTGACTAGGGGAGGAAGGCACACACCTCCCTCCTCTCAAACAAAGAAAGGCCCGGGTGATTGGATCATCCGGGTCATAAAGGTTTGGGGAAAGGGGCCCACAAAATAATGTAATAATAAAAGCTATTTTTTAAAGAAAGAGTCACTGAATTTTTTTCCATTAAAACCTTATTAATTTTTTAATAATAATCAATATTAATAAACATTGCATTGTGAGAATTGCTGATCGATAGATTAGATTAAAAATAGTGTTGATTTTTGGAGAAAAGGATAGATGTGCTTTATATATATTGGTATTCCACCCCTAGATAAAGCCAATAGGCTCACTTTTATATTTTGGTGTTGGGCTCTTTCACAAAGAGAGTAAGTCTACCTGAGTGCGGCCAGGACCTGCGAGATCAACCACATGCTGTGCATGCCACAAGATGATGCATGGCATAGTGTTAGCTGCCTGCAGGCCCTGCGGCCAACCACATGGCATGCACGGCCATGCTCGGCGGGTGATTTAATGCAGGGCCTCCAGCAAACCCCCTGCCGTGCATGCGGTGGGGGGATTGGCTGCCTACAAGGGGTCGACCACAGGCCTTAGGCCGTGCTTGGCGGGGCTTGGCTTTCTGTATGGTAATAAAATATAACTTTATGTTAAAAAGAACCTAGAAATTCACTGAAAAAAAAAGGTTATAGTAACGGTATAGTTAGGTGAAAATTTCATCGATAACGTAACATTTGAAACTAAAAAATGCTGCGGAAGTTCACCAGTTATAGTTATCTCAAGTAATTATAACTCATGCCCTAACATAATTATAACTCGCACTCGCACCATGCACACCTAATATAAACCAGCATTGTTAGCCATAATTCTCTTACTCATACAATCACTCGTGTCTACAAAAGAGAAAAAAGAAGGAGCCCCAATTACTTAAGAATTTCCTATCTGTGGTCCTCCACCAGGTTTACATCAGAAGAAAACGGTAGAGGGCTTCGATCAGTCTCAGAAAAGATTCCCTTCTTTTCCTCCAACAATAAAAACAAGCATTTGCAATGCAATGGTCTCGCCTTTGGGACCTTATATGTATTTAGCTATGCAGCACATTAGCCAGGGCGCTGAAACATCTACTGTTCTTTAACATGGAGGGAAAGTAAGCACCAAACTGCGTGACACGTCAGGTATGGGAACACATGGAGAGAAATATTGCCTTTCAGCGGGAAATGGTATAGAAGCTCTGTTTTTAATATAAAATCAGGGCCTTCGGTGGTCATATCACTGAAAATACAAGATTTGAAAAAAATATTATTGTCTACGGGTGCTCGTGGAAGATAATTTCTATGGACTGGAATCTAGAGAATGCTAAAGTGATTCTGGTATTCTACTGACCTCTGCTGGTCGTTTTCTATCAAGAAAGTTAAATAGAGGCAGTTGCTAGAAAAATAAAAAAAAGAAAGTACCTCAGCAGAAAGCAATTCTGGTATTTTACTGACCTCTACTGGTCGTTTTCTATCAAGACAGTTAAATAGAGGCAGTTGAACAAGCAGTAAGCAATTCTGGTATTTTACTGACCTCTACTGGTCGTTTTCTTTCAAGACAGTTAAATAGAGGCAGTTGAACAGAAAGAAAAGTCCCTAAGCGGAAGCAGACAAGTCCTAGGGCTGATCTCCAGAGCCCACAAAGTACATACACATATAAGTATATACTAAAGTATATACAAGAGGTCTTGAATGCTCGACCTAAAAAATGTACAGGCCAAAAACAGCAATGGAGTAGCTTGCAAGTGATGTTACATAACTATTCATCAGCATTCAGATGGACTTTCAGTTCTTCCTCCGATTTCATCCCAATGGGCCCTTGGTTTCAAGGTCAATGATGTACTTTCCTCTTCAAAATGTGTGTTCTGTTACCTTCTCTCAAATCGTAGGGTATTTGTTCAATCACATAATATAACAGCATGTTTTTATTGCTGTAGTGCATGTCACTGAAATGCGTGGCCAAAGGGTAGTTGTGATCATTGTTATCAATAGCTCTCATGTGTTCAAGAACTCTCTTCTTTACCTGGTGTACTGTACTCCCCTCACATACCTCTTCTAGCACAGGCACTCCAGGACATAGTGTCTAATTAGCTTGGTACCGCTCCCAAAGGGAGCTAGATATTCCTTCCTGCTTTTACTGTTTTTGCAAGCCTTTACATTTTCCACATGGGAACAGCCTCTGAGGTCACGTTTCTTTACAGTAATATCACTGTGGACTCAAAGGTCTCTGGCAGCATGTCCCCTTCTGTATGTGATGCTAGGTTTGCTGTCTATATTCTGTCAAGTATGGGGCCACTTTTCAAAATATTCCAGTTTCTACCTAAAATGTTATTTACTTTCCTGGAACTGATATTGTATGTGGTATTCATTCTAGTGACATCTCCCATCTTCTTGTTTACTTCCTGCCTGGTTTGAAAAATAATTTCCTCTCTACTTTTGTTTTCGCTCATTCTACAGCCTTGTTATAACCCATTTAGAGTATACTCTTTCCTGAAATCATTGTATCATGACTTCCTGTTTCTTCAAAAAGGTGCTGTCAGTGCTGCAGTTTCATTTGGCCCTAATAAGTCCACCAAACGGGATACTCCACTTAAGTGTGTCAGGGTGACCAGTTAGAGCTGGAAGAAGGCTGTTACCCGCAGCAGGTTTCCTATAAGAAGTGGTCTGTAGTTTATCCCCTGACACCATTAAACAGAAAATATTTTCTTAAAACAATATTCAATCATCTCAACCATCATGTCTGTATGGGCTAAGAAGTGTATCGGTCTAGACCTTAGGAAATGTCTACAGGCACGTATGCCATCCCAATGCTCAACTTTGATGCACAGAGTGCAGACACCAAAGGCCATAAGGACATAATTCTCTGCCCATTTCACACCTTCTATTTAATTAGGAAATCTTTTGTACCCCTACTGTAGGAGAGAAGCGTTGCTACAAAATTTCTCTTGAAGAAGTCTACTTATCTGGAAGTGTTTTATTTGCCCCTTGACAAGAAAATTGGCCTTCCTGGTGGATTGTTACTATCCTTGTGAACACTGGGTAGTAGGTACAATACAGGCATGTGTGAGAAATCTGTTTTAAGGTAATCAAATTACTCCTGATCTAGTAGGCTTTTTTACCTCTTACCACTAAGCTTGCTCCAATATTCAACAATCATACTGTTGCACATGTCTCTGTTAATTATCTCATGGCAATTGTTGTCTGCTAATTGTCTGTTAGCCTCTCTGATATACATTTCTTTGGTTAAAATAACTATGTTGCCTCCTTTATCTGCTGGGCGGATCAAAATATTGTCATCTTTTGCCAATGTTTCAATTGCCTTTTTTGGGTCCTATGTAAGGTTCCAATATTTGTTGTAATTAAAGCTTCTTACGTTCCTTAGTGATGTTATCATGAAATATGACTATGGCATCATAAGGCATCTGTGGACAGAAAGTTGCTTGGGAATGATCTATCATAGACAATGTCTGGTTCATCAAGAAATCCCTCCATGTCTGTGATCTCATGTCGTTCAGCATACACTTGTACCAATTCATGAAGGCTTATCAGCATTTCTACTCTCCAATCAGCAGATTGGTAGCATAGGTTAAGTCCCCCGCTTAGTCCAATGTGTTTGATAACCCTGCTTGAGATAATACCATTTCTTTAGTTTGAATTTTCTTATTAGGGTGAAAAGATCTATCCTTGTTTGTACATAGTCAAAACCCTTGGTAGGACAAAACGAAAGACCAAAACTAAGAGCAGTCAATTCCTCTTGTGTCATAGATCTTTCTGATAAAGTAATACCTGTATCTTTTACCCTTTCTACATCCATCATTGGTTCTCTTGTTAGCGCCTCATGTTTCTTCCTGTCAGGACTAGTGAAGGGAGAGGATGTGGTGTTCCGGCGAGAGCTGCTGACTTTGACACGAGAGCTCCAGGTTCAAGTCTCAGCATTGGCACAAAATCCTGTGATTCGGGGCAAATCACTTAATCTCCCCTGCCTATGGACAGTGCCTGGATACCCTCACAGGTGATTAGCCACACTCTACAAATCCAAGTATTTATTTCTCCACTTTCTTTTGTTCCGGTGTTGTAACTTCTTTTTCCTCCGTCGCCTTCTCCTCATCACCTTGCTTCTCTGCCTCACTCTCAGCCTCGACATTTTGTTGGATCACTTTCAACCCTCTTCTTAGTAGGCGGTACATGTCCAAAATAGTAGCCAGCTTCCGAGTATTGTCTCCTTCTGATGCACTGCTTTCTCCCATTTTAGAGGCATTGTGTCTTCACCTGTCTCTAATCATTTTTCAGAGATTGTGGTATTGTACTGTAATTCTCTTGAGTCATCCTTGCCCTCACATTTATGCATATTTTTGATTGAAAGTTTGTATATGCCCACCCCCATAATCTTTGCAATCCTGTTTAACTTTTCTTTGTTTACGTCATTTAATTTCATCTTCGAGTTACTCCAATCTAGTCTCCATATCTTTCCTGAATTTATCAATTAACTTCCTCTCCGGTCTTTTCTTTAGTTCTTCATTAAGTCTTTCAATCTCCCTTAAAGCCTTCTCTCTATCAGACCATGAATTTCTAACATCACTCTCGTGCTTTTGGCAGAATTCTCCATAATTCCTCCAACATCTTTGGATCAGGTGAGTCATATGATGGGACGGTGTAGATTCACAGTCCTCTAGGTACTTTCCTGGTGTCTCAATAGTTTTGCAGGAGGTACCTTAATTCCACTTTAAAATATCAATCCTGTAAAATTTCTCTAATCTTTTCAATTTCAAACCCAGGTCTTGGCCCTTTTTACTTGCTGCTGGAGTGACCTCATCCCTCTAGGGAGTAGTCATAAATAACATCTTTGCCTCTCATCTTTCGTGTTTTCTGACCTTCTGCGATGGTCAATAGGTCTGATTTCTGAATCACAAAAGGCATAGGTAACTGTGGTACAATTGCCTACCTGTTACAATAGCAGGTTCCTCCTGCACTTGTATCTGGATTCACTGCCATTCTGATGACTGAGGAGATTTTGGCATCAATAATCTTTAAGGCAACAGTTATGGAGTAACCCAGAGACACGAGACACACATACCCACCCGTCCATATTTTTGGTTTCTCCATGTGTCCTCTAACCTATTGGACCCCCCCACAGGCACAGGTCGTAGTAAGGAGACTTTCACCCCTGAAAACTCCTTACCATGTTGTAGTTGATCGTTCCATACAGGTTAGATAGTACAACAAGTCTCCCCTCATGTTGGTACTGTATGTGTTCTAGGGCTAGCAGTTGTCACTGCAGAAACTGATGCCTGAATTACAACGTGGTACCACTTCAGACATTAGTCTTACTGCGGGCCAGATATCGGGTGTGCAATTAAATCCTACATCCATGGCTCCCATTGCTCCCAAACCCATGCAGAGGTGCAGCGCGATATTAGAGGAGCGCTACAGTCGTTGAAAATTGTAGTCCCAATCCATTCAAAAATGCGCTCAATCAGGTAAATACAGATTAAGTGGTGGTTTATTCAGAGTCAGACGATCCTAAGATGTTGGAGGAATGGGGGGAAAGGTTTAAGGAGGGACAAGCAACGACCTACAAAAGAATTTAGTTTTTAAAGGGGCTACTGCCAAAAGAGTCCCAATACAGTCATACATTTATTTGGGCTCAGACTTGGAGCACGTCCGGCAGCACACATTTACAGTATGCAGTACATGGTACTTCAACACCCTTCCATAGAAAACAATGGAGGCAGGGACTTAAAATAGAACCCCATAGGAAATAATGTAAATAATGTTAAAATGTATTAATTTTGACTTTTTAAAAAATATATACATTTAATTTTTGAAAAAGAACAAAAATAAAAATATTTATATAAAAATGTTTAATCTAAAATAAATGTAACTTTTAAAAAGAATTGAAGTAATTTACATGAATTCTACATAACCTTTAGTAAATTAGTATTTTTAGTACATAATAAATATATATTAACATTATAATTTAGATGTGAATTTTGTTCTTAAAAATCTTTACTAAATAATTTTAATGTAACATAGTTAAATTAATTACATGTTTAATTTAAAATAAAGTTAATAGTGCTATAGCAGTTTTTAAACTTGATTATTCTTTTTAAAATAAATCTATACAACTAATTTACATTAATAATTAGCATATTAATATCCTGTGGTGCAATCTGCCTTGGTGTATAAAGTTACTGATAGTAACTTTGCATTCGTAAATTTGTCTCCCCCCCCAATGTTTGAGGCGGAGGAGACATATATGTCTACACTTTGGGGCTCATTACGATGTCGGGCGGAAAGCCTCCTCTCGACAACCGGAAACTCCTCGCGTCGGAGCCCTTCCGACCGACTTGGTCGGTTTCCATTTTGACTGCCCGATTACAATGTTCACGATCGGAATGTATACCGCGCGGTCATTCTGAATCGGTTCCCAGCGAATCGTGGAGTATTCGTGTCGGTCGGAACTGCATTAAACACCCCTATGGACAGCGTTTCCACCGTCGGGATTACGATGCCGATTTCCAACAGTCTTTCCGCGTCGGCCTGTCTGACACGAAAAGGCTGTCGAAAGTGACTTTGGGGGCCCCTGGCAGGGCTCCCTAGGCCCTGCAGCCTACGGTTGATGGTCGAGGGGGCACCTAAGGGACCCCCTGTTAAACCCTGCACTGTGTGGCAGGCACGTCAGGGTGCCTGCGACAGGGTGCAAAGTTTTCCACAAACACCCCATTTACCAATAGGAGCCTGTGTTACAGCCGGTTGTCGGGCAGAACACTAGCTCCCATAGGGAACAATGGGACTCCGACTGAACAGTGTTCTGTTGCATCGTAATCCGGCGGTCATAACCGCTGACCGAAAGTTGGTCTGTCCCGATTCCGAGTCGGTGTCAGGCTGAGGCTTTCCGCCGACATCATAAAGAGCCCCTTTGTAGTATATTTACACTAGGAAAAGGTGAATTACCAAATGTAGAAATTTACTACAGAGTGTAAGAGTAAATTTGCATCTGTAGATGTACTCCTGTGTAACATTATCTTTGTGACTACGCCACACAATATTGTTTTTCTGTAACTACCAATGGCAACTCTAGCATTGAAAGAAAACAGCTGCAGATATAGTGCAGTGGCTAAGGAGTCGCGGCCACCATCTGTTAGAAGTAAACCCCACTTTCCCACAAGGCTGCAGACCTGCTCTGGCCACACCCCTCTGCTCCACTCTCAACTGCTGGTTCGATGCACAGAATCCTTGTATGAGTACAAGCACGAAGGGTGTCTTGTGCACATGCAGCTCAACAACATCGGTGCTTTGGATGTTGGGATCTCGGTGGTGATGTAAGCCAATGTGTTGGTTTCAAGTTGCCAATGCACAGAGATGTGAGAGGCTGAAGGGCGAGTTTCCGCGCAGTGTGCCCATGATGCATGGAAAGAACAGGGCTGCTGACCTCCACTGCAGCCATGCTGCTCCTGCCCTGCAGGGCCTTTGCGTGGGAATCGCCACCACAGACATGCGGCCTTACGAATACTTCTTCTACTGCTGATTTGCCAATGATATCTTCTGTGAGTGATAGTGGGAGCCTATGGTGGGGATTCTATGTGGTTAAGTGTCGAAAGGCTGCCTAAAGGGACCACAGAGTATGGTTAGTGAGACCTTCTGAGGTGACCAGCTGGCCAGTTTTCTTTAACTCTGACTTTTTCTGTTCCTGAACCAGGTACTCTGATTTGCCCCCACTGTTTTCTGAGTTTACTGTTCTCTCCCCCCTGCTTGCAATTGCTACTGCTGTAGTGAACTACTTCAACCCTCCCATCCTTTTGGTGCCTGTTTCCAGCAGGCTCCACCTTTCCAGGCCTGCTGCTGTGTGTAGCCTCCTTTCTATCCTGGGCCAGTCATGACATGCTTCTGTGTGCTGCAGATGATCCTTACACCATTTGCTGCGCCTTTTGTCTTCTCTTTCTGTCCACAAAAGAGTAGCTTGAACTCTAGCAGTGCATTTGGGGGCAAAGGAAGGGGTTCCCTTTTTTTTTAGTAGCCCCTGGCAGGAGCACCCATATGCAGATTCTTCTAAAGGGACAGTCCTGCGCAATATCCCCCTGTTGACAAGGGCACCATGTGCTAAGCCTCTGTGCAGGACATCATGCAAGGGTCACCCATACGTTGAACCCCTCATGAGGGGTACCCAATGTGCAAGACCCAGCCTGACAATGGCACCAATGACAGGACCTTTCAGTGGAGTGCCTGGTATGTGTCCAGGGTAAATGGAGTGTCTGGTATGAGTGCAGGGTGAAGGTAGTGTCAGCATGAGCACAGGTGCCTCTCTGCATGAACATAGAGTGTACTGTAACACAAGGTCTACCCCGAGCACACTCAAAATTTATGTTTATAGTCCAATATAGTTAAGAAAGTCTTTATGTCTTGTTCCAAGTTCCGATTCTTTATTCAGTCATACGGGACACACTCATAGGACGCCAACCGGAGGGATTTTCTACACGGGGAACCCTTACAGGTCATGAACTCGTGATCTACCCCACAACTTTATAACTCTATAAACTACACATTACCTACATCCTTACTTCTATGAGTGTGACGCGTACGACTCGGTATATAATTAATGCTGCACTGTGTATATTCAAAGTAAGTGGAAGATTATGAAAATTTGAATTTAGCCTCACGAACGTCGTTTGTTTTCCTCATTTGCAAGGATTACCTCAGCCAGTTAGAAGGACTTCTAAATATTTTGCAAGGAGCTCTATCCAGATTGACTAGTGCATTTACAGGCGTATTTATCAGCCCTGAAGAAGTCTTTTGTGTGCTACAGCACATGACGAAACACGTGTTGGCTGTTTTCTGTGATTGTACCATTGCATCAAGCTGTGTCTTGGAAATATGACCTGATTGAATTGTGAATACTGGATACCTGAATAAAGAATCGGAACTTGGAACAACACATAAAGACTTTCTTAACTATATTGGACTATAAACATAAATTTTGAGTGTGCTCGGGGTAGACCTTGTGTTCTTGTTATATTCCTTCTTTTGAGGGAACTCATGAGGTTGAATTGGTAACCAACCCCTCTCCCCCTTTGAGCACCAACTTCTACTCATTCGTGTATCTTTACATTGCCCAATACTTTAGTTGAGCGCCCGCCCTTTGTTTTCTTGCCTGGTTACCAAGTAGTATTTCTAATAGAGTGTACTGTGCTTGCATGAGTGGAGGGTTAGAGGTGTGTGTGTGCATGCAGTTTGAGAGGTCATTGGCATAGCTAGCCCCTATGCCGACCGTGGCGGTTCCTACGTTTGCCGCCCGCAGCGGCATGTAAGAGTAGGGGGTTAGTGATTACCGCAACGACTGTATGTAAGAGTAGGGGGTTAGTGATCACCGCAACGACTGTAGGTAAGAGCGGGGGGCTCGGGGTACTGGCAATTCCTGCGACGGCCGCAGGCAAGGTGGGGGAGGGTGCCGCCCCCAAAACTCATGCTGCCCAGGGTGGACCACCCCCTCCGCCTCCCCTTGCAACGCCACTGTGAGAGGTGTGTGTGTATGAGTCCAGGGTGAAAAACATTAAAACCAGACCTACTGACATTGCCAATGTTTCTTAAACCCTGCTTTCTTCCTTGCTGACTTTTTTCCTATTGTTCTCATGCTCCATCTTTCTCCCTTGTCTGCCTTTCTCTTGCTTGCTCGGGGTCAACGTTTGGTGATGTGTAATAAGCCGCAGACCCTAACAATGAGTCCTGTGCCCTGACTCTGCGAACACCAGCACAAATTAAGCACTGGCTTGAATAGCACCAATAATCTGGCAGAACCGATCAAAGACCACCGTATAAGGCAGATGATTTTTTTATTCTTTTGCTGTCGTCGAAGATAGAATTGAGCGTGTAACTCTAGATATGAATGAAGTCTTTTCAATGCTCTTCGTTAAAGCCATAATACCCGGTGTCCATTCAAGGCAGACAGATGTTTTCTGCGCTCACAGATTCTTTATGTGTCAAATGGTATTCCTAGAGATCACTTTATACATGGTATGACAATCCCCAAACAAATCAGAAAATTTCTTATTGATTATCCAGGCATATAACTCTACAATGTTCCAGCGCTGGATAAATTCCCAACTCTCTTCATATTTCTGTCACTTGTTCAACGTACTGTGCAATAGCCTTGGTTCTCCTCTCCTGATCATAAATGTCAACCATTTTACAAATTAATTTGACAGATTTTGCAAAATAAATCTCTCTAGGTCACACATGGGCATCTTTGAGCTGTGAAACCACAGATATATTCTTTGAGAGATGTTCTTTGCGTCTATTGCAAAATGATTTCGATTATTCTCCATTTTAAACTAAAGATATATGACTCTTTGTACTTTGAATAATCATTCGAAATTTTGCCTTTTTAGACAAACTATGCTGAGTTATACATCTAAAACTATTCATAAAAGGTAAATTAATCTTTAAATTCGAGAGATTGAGCAGTGGACGTTGTATCATAATATTTATTTCATATTTGCCCCACAATTATCAACATAATGTAGTTACATTTATTCACCATTCTCAGCAAATCGGGTATCACAATAATAAACAAATCCCAGATGTCACAGCAATACAATAATTAAAGCAACAAGGCCCAGTGAGATAGCTCATTACATGGGTAGCAGAGATGGCGATGTAATACCAAAGCTTTATACATAGTAAATGGCAGCTAGGGCAGAAATGGTGTTTTTCCTCCAGTGGTTTAGAACCACTGCCAGAAGTGTATAGCAAGTGGATTTAATAATAAGTAGATAAGATCATCCTGTAAAGAGAAGTAATACTGCTAGAGGAGAATAAATGGCACTGGTGAAAAGGGTGATTGTTTGGGAGATTATTTTTAAAACATGGTGGTAATTATGTTATTTGTTTACCTTTTTTGGGAGTTTTTAGAATGTCATATGTCATCTTACAGCCAGTACATAGTTCTGCAGTCCTTGCTATAAGGTGTTGAAGCTGGAAAAAAGGTTGAAGGATAGCTGGAGTTCAACCAGATGTAAATTTAAGCCCTTATCTGTTTTTTTGTCAATTGTTGACCCTCTTACCATGAAATTTTAATGCAAAAGCTATCCAAATGAGTTCTGTCTCAAGAGGTATCCTGAAATGCAGCCACAGCACAACTCTACGTGTGGAGGGACCATGCCCCCACCGTTTTCCCCCGACAAGAAGAGTGGTGTTCAGTCTTAACAAAGTCCAGCCTGACAGACACTCTTCTTGTTCAGGTCAGGTAGCCAGGAACTGTACATGCGGTAAATGTGCAGTTTCCTGGCTGCCTAAACTGAACTTGGCCAGGCTGAGGATTTCACACCTTTGTGGGTGTGACCTCCTCAGCCTGATAAAAGTGCCTCAAGGCCCTCCCCTTCGTGGCGAGGGGGAGCGCCAATGATTACCTCGGACCTGTGTGCTTCAGTTTTAAGCCCTGAAGTTCCCAGAGCGAGTGTCAATCAGTAAAACCTTGTCACAGAGTGGGGTGGGGTCAGCAGTCTCCATGACCTCATCCCACTCTGTGAGGAGTGAGGGACTGCTGCCTTCCCTCATTGGCTGAAGGCAACAGTCCCAACCCTCCTGGGATGGCCGAGGCTTTCACCCCTGGAGAGCTGCAGTGAAGGTAAGTTTTATGTTTTTTCATGTTTGGTGTGTGCTTGAGTGTGTGCATGAATCTATGTATGTGTGAGTGAGTGTTGTGAATGGGTGTGTGTGTGAGTGTGTGTGAATGCATGGGTGTGCGTAAGTGTGAATGTGTGCTTGTGTGGCCCCCCTCCCTGTTAAAATTACCTGCTGCCACTGCTGAAATGGGGTGTTTACAATCTGCTGTCAGCCTAAGGTACAAAGCATTCTGGAGATTTGGGCCTTGGATGCCCTGCAATTTGCATTTATATTTCTACTGCCTGAAGGCCTGTTAGTGGATCAGGTGCAAGTCGAACAATTGTAATGTCTTAGCCCGGGTGTAATGGAGGGTCAGATTTTAAAAGCAGTCTATACATTTGTTCTGTTTGGCCTTTGAATGGTGCAGATACATTTGATTTGATATTACTGGGAGCTAGCAGCGTGCCTTCCGAGGGATAGCATTCCAGAGTGGCTCCCCAATATCCCATCTAGTTACCGTGACCACTCCTCACAGCAGCCCTGCTAAATAGAACACACATGTTCCACTTATACTATTCCATGGTTAGTATATGTGATGAGACCGATGTGTCACCTACACAGGCTTCAAGAAAATGCTGGACAATAGCCATGCCCAGCTCCAGTGGGCACAACTGACTTCTGGTTTACTAGCATAAACCCATAATGACTTAATGCATATTACTCCAGTAGCCCAACTAAACATGGAGATTTCAAACTACAGACAAACCCACATACAATTCTTGCTCTCAGAGTGGAGTGATCAATGACTCAATTTGTGCCCATTCAGTTCAGAGCCCTCCTGGTAGTCATGCGTGCACCCAATACAGCTGACGCTTCAAAAGCATATAGCTGAATACTCATATGTGCATCAATAAGTTATGTATTAAAGGAGCAAAAATTAAGTTGTGCAGACATTGCTGCTTGCTACAACATACAATATTACCATTTCAAATGGAGCATACCCCTCCCAAACATACTCATTGTTTTCATACAAATGACCTCCACATTGCATTCACATGTCTTGAAGAAATTTGACTGTCTGGAACACGAATACTGAAACTACCAGCTCTTCTCTGGTTACCAGTCCAGCACATATAAACAGCTAGCACACATCAACAGCTGATGTGCATGAGGCTGGTCAACCTGATTAACCAAGCATCTCCACAACTGGCTTTTACAGGGCATCACAACAAGCAATGTTCATCTGAGTCCTGATATCGTAGATGTGGACATGCCTTCCATCACTTGACCAGCTCCATAGAGTTCTATCAGCAGATACCCCTAGATGACCACCCAGCAATTGTTCAGCAAGATGCATGCCTATCAGAAAATGCTATTGGAGGCCTATGCACCCACCATATCTGTCATGCCACAAGGTATCACTATTGTGCAGTTGGAACCCTGGTTGCTGCAGGGTCATTAGCAGTAGATGAGGAGTCTGTGTGCTTGTGTGTTTGAAATGATGTACTAGGGACAGTCAATGAACAACATCTGTGTGATTGCAAAAACTGCTACAACTTCTCCATGCGTCCTCTAGTGGCCATACAGCTTTATCAGGTAGATCACATTAACTTAGAACAGCTCCATGGTGCAACAATTAAACCACATCATGTCTGCATCAAGGAAGCATTGATGGAACTCAGTCCATTCTGAATATGGCAAATGAGATGGGAGACTAAATACCAGGGAAGTGCCATCTAATCAGATTATTTATGAGGATCATTCCCAGTCAGATGTAGGGCACTGTGGCCCTTCACTTGTAGCTGAACAAATGTGTTGGGAGGGTGCCATAGGTGTCCATTGCAGACTTTGTGCAGGTGGGTTATGTTCTGTCTGGTAGTGATCAGATCAGATTCTTTATTTCCAAGACGTACATTTTTACAGAAATATTGCACATTTCCCAGTTCATTGACTGTAGGCAAGTTGGGCCGAGATAAGGATGCATAGGCTGTGTAGGTTTCTGAATTTTGATATTTATTGGTGGTACAAATGAAGAATTGGTTTTTATAGGCCTTGAAAGGGTGTTGATGCTTTTGTCAATCACGTATATCCCTTTTATTTTGAGGCATGGGGACTTTTGAGATGGCTGCAATTTTCTCTGCTTGGGGTCGATTTGGACTTACCCTAAAAGAAATTCCAAGAATTTCACTTTTCTAGCAGCTAAATTACTTTTGGCGGGGTTAATCTTAACCCATTGGCACCTAAGGCTTGTATAACAGACTGCAAGTGGTTTAAGTGCTGGTCCCACGAAGGGCTGTAAATGACAATGTCATCTATATATGCAGGAGAATACTTTTTGTGGGGTTTCAGTATGGTGTTCATCATTTATTGGAATGTTGCAGGGGCACCATGCAGTCCGAGCAGCAACACTGTGACGTGATACAACCCCCCCTGGGGTGGAAAAGGCAATTTTCTCTTTGTCTTATTCCCTCAGGAGCACTTGCCAGTATCCCTTGATAGGTCTAGGGTACTGATATATTTAGCTTCCCCCAGTCTTTCTATTATTTCATCCACTCTGGGGGATAATGGGATAGGTGTCAAATTGGAAGATTTTATTTACTTCTCTGATACAAAAGCATACCGACCCATCTGGTTTCGACAGTAACACAATCAGTGAATTCCATTCGCTGATGGAGGGTTCAATGACCCCCATTTGTAGTATTTGCTTTACCTCTTTTTCAATGATGTTCCACTGGGTTATGGGATACGATAAGGTCTCAACCACACCTTCCTCCATGGAGGCATATTTATGGGGTAATCCAATAAGCCTGTCTTGCCAGGGACAAGTGAGAACACCTCCTGGAGAGGTTGTAGGCAGTTGGTTAGCCCTTGATTTAGGCTGGCAGGGAGGTCAGGGTCTATACACTGAGTGTACAATGGGGTCTCCTCCCCGGGTTTCCCTAACATGAGAGGTACAGGTTTCTCCCATATTTTTTAGGAGATTTATATGATAGATTTGTGTTACCTATTTATTTGAATCCATCTCGATCCGGTAGATAACTGAGGTCACCCTTCTCAAAACCTTATAGGGTCCTTGCTATTGTCCCGGAGGTTTATTGTCTGAAGAAGACATCGTTAACAGGACATGATCCCCAACATCTAAGGTTCTTTCCCTTATCTTTTTATCATATTGGGTCTTCTAGGATTGTTGGGCGTGCTCCATATTGGTTCTTACTATACTCCATATTTGTCCCAAATGGGATTTTTAAGACTGGTTACATACTCTAGAAGGGGCTTTGTTCAAAAGGTGAAAACCCAGTGCATTTCTGGACCTTACATATTATGGCAAAACGTGCCAGAGGTAGCATATCCTCCCACTTTCTGGTTTCTATATCCAGAATTTTATTTAAGTGTACATTTTAGGGTGGCATTATTCCTCTCAATGAGGCCATACATGTGAGGGTGATAGGCTGCGGTGCAGATTTGTCTAATGCCCAATTGTTGGCACACCTGCATCATGAGTCTGGATACAAAGGGGTCCCCTGATCAGTTAAAATCTCTTTCGGGAAACGGCCCCTCAAAAATATATTAATCATTGCCTTCGCTATGTGTATAGTGTTTAGTTGTCACAGGGCCACTGCCTTGGGATATCGAGTGGCGTAGTCCACCAGAGCCAGACATAACGACAACCACAGCAGGAAGGAAGAAGGGGAACAAAGATATCCATGCCTACTCCAGAGATGGTTTTTCTATCACTTACAAGGGAAGCACGGGGACCTTGATGGGGTGAGACTGGCTGTTTTTTTTACATTCTGGACATTCCCTACAATATCTCTTTACCTATTGGTATTTTGCAGGCCAGTAAAACTGATCCAGAATGGATTTCTCATTTTTTTCTGTGCTAAAATGCCCACCTCAATAAATGGCGATGCGCCATGAACAGCACCTTCTCTCTAAAGGGAGCGGGGATTAACAGCTGCTGGGGTTAAGTTCTCCCTCCCTTTCCATACAGCAACCTCTCCATCAGAAAGAACTGGGGACTTACTTGCATGAGGTCTTCTTGTTCAGAAGCAGCATTCCAGGATTCCCGGAATGTGGAGTCCTATTAATGGGCAGCCCGGAAATTCTAATCGGTATCCCATATAAAGTCTTCTGTGCCCATAGATGATGCCATCCGAGGTATTTTCTTCTCTTCTCTGTCTCCTACTCTTTCTGCATTTCGGGGTAGGCCACTCATTATCTTCAGCTTGAGAGAACAGCGCGGTTCCCCACCACGCATCACCTTCCTTCCATGTTTCTTGAATCAGGGTTTCCAGAGTAGGATAGTCATTTCCTACAATCAAAGGTTCTGGCAGTTTGGGTATGAGGCCTACTTGTAAAGGAACAATGGGGTCTGCTAGATGATGAAGGTGGACCTCCGTCATGGGATATTGTTTCTTATCCCGGTGGATACATTGGATGTTTACTGTTCCTGTAGTGCTGGTCACTTCTCCTCTTTCAATTGCTGCTCCTAGAGAGATAAGTGCCTTCCATTTACAAAAGAGCATTTGTTTATGTTATGTTAAATTTTAATTAAGTTGTATGAAGTTGCATGTAAATTGTATTCGGAACTACAGCTTCTTGGTAGCAAATGACGTCTCAGCACGAGGACAATAGCTGGGTCCGCTCGAGCTGCACCGGTCCACCCGAAAGCCTTCGTAAGATTCCTCATGGTGACTCGTGCTTGTAGAGCACATATGTAAATGAAGTATTGTGAGTGATCTCGCGTGAATTGAGTGCCATTTTGGATTGGGCATAAAACAATTAAAGAAAAAGGAAATGAGCCAGCGTGATGTGAAGTAATTTGTTACAAAATAATGAACACTTCATAAAAACATTTACGAGGGTCTAGAAGGCTATTAGAACATTCCACCACTAGAGGGCAGAATGTTATAACAAATAAAACAAAGGCCTCACGGAGCCCAAGGGGATTGATATCCCCTTGGGCTCTGTGAGGCCTTTGTTCACAGCAATAGCTGTGAACGACAACATTGGAATGTTGGAGGAGTTCTGGGTTTCTACTGGCCATTAGAAGCCCGGAGCACTCCTTTGTTTTCAATGGAGCTCCCGACATTCCAGTTTTATAATATGCATTACTTCCTTAAATGTCACTCCTGCAGCACCTTTATGGAGCCTTATACCAATAACATAAATCTAGAACTCATAACACTGTAGTCCATAAGCAGTCCCTTAACACTCCTTCTATTTCAATTGCTGCTCCTGGAGAGATAAGTACCTTCCATTTATAAGAAAGCGTTTGTTTATGTTATGTTACATTTTTATTAAGTTGTGTGAAATTACGTGTAAATTGTATTCAGAACCACAGCTTCTAATTTTTGGAAGCAGGTTCAATTCAATTCAATTCAATTCAATTTTATTTATTATAATTTGGAGCTCCGAGGAGTTCCACATAAAAACATATTCAAACAACTCCAATTTATCAGATCAACCAACACTAAAAACAAGCTAATAAAATCACAAAGCATCAGGAATTCAGTTTTCATAAAATAATAAAAAGTTCATAGTCCCATGTTAATTGCAAAGAGGTGCGATATGAGCGCATAATCAGTTTCAGAGTCCTTTCAAATACAAAGCTAACAAGGGCAGGGCAAAGCGAGTTATACCATTAGATACTTAGACGACTTTGACTGTGCATTTACGAGGATGCTAACAGTGTATTTATAAAAATACATTTCATTCAACAAAGATCAAAATATAACGGGATTAAAAAAAGTTCTAAATTTCAGTATGCAGTACACAGTAACTAGCAGCATAAAGGATGATAAAAAGTGCAAGTGCTCGAGCGTGATAACAAATGCCAAAACCCTTAAAAACAATCTGATTATTATTCAGTTTACATGCACAAGTCCTAACAGAAACAATTTTCCTGGCAAGTAGATATTCAATTGTACATGACGGTATTCGTAGCAGCAAACAAGGAGGTGAAAGTGCAAGAGTGCAACTGTAGCAGCAATTTCAAAATCCCTTTAAAGTGCAACCATAATGTAGTCAATATAAAACATACCATACCATTAACTCTCTAACAATTACAACCTTCTGATAAAAGCAACCCAAAAATACTACTTATAAAAATTCATAAAATTTTGCTCAGAAGGGAACCTGTGCGGTCTACACAACTAATCGGGGCAACATAGTCCTTTTCTAAAATATATTTAAAAATTGTTTAAAAAAGCTACAAATTTTAAAGCAAACTGGTTCAGACTGGGGTGGGGGCAGAAGACAATTTCGGGCCTCCTCAGCTGTGGCAATGTTGTACTTTAGGAAAAAAGGTCTTAAATATCGATGTTGTGAAAGTTGTAGTAGGGGACAGACAAATAGGACATGATTTAAGTCCTGCACACAGGTAGCACATAGGTGACACAGTCTGTCCTGCCTAGGAAGACCCTCCCAAGCTCCTGTTAATATTCGCAAAGAAAGCAAATTCAGCCAGAGCAACAGAACTGTTCTGCGCACTCCATGGGGGAGATTCCATATAACATAGGGTTGGGGCTGTTGATAAATACTACTCCCCACTATGGTGTCATTATTGGAATGCGCTGCACACAGTGCGGTATCTCTTTTATGACAGACATCGTAAATAGTTTTTTTAATTCGAGTTGTCAATGCTTGTTTAGGAAGAATGCCCTTACGCCTATTCTCAAAATCAAACAAGTTTACAGCTTTCTTGTAATTCCTAAAGAGAACACTTTTTCCCTTCAGGGTGGAAAAAATGTCCTCTCGCATTGCTACCTGATTGCAAAAACTGCTACAACTTCTCCATGCGTCCTCTAGTGGCCATACAGCTTTATCAGGTAGATCACATTAACTTAGAACAGCTCCATGGTGCAACAATTGAACCACATCATGTCTGCATCAAGGAAGCATTGATGGAGCTCAGTCCATTCTGAATATGTCAAATGAGATGGGAGACTAAATACTAGGGTAAGTGCCATTTAATCAGATTATTTATGAAGATCATTCCCAGTCAGATGTAGGGCACTGCGGCCCTTCACTTGTAGCTGAACAAATGTGTTGGGAGGGTGTCATAGGTGTCCATTGCAGACTTTGTGCAGGTGGGTTATGTTCTGTCTGGTAGTAAACAGATCAGATTCTTTATTTCCAAGACGTATATCTTTACAGAAATATTGCACATTACCTAGTTCATTGACTGTAGGCGGCTGGGCCAAGATAAGGATGCATAGGTTGTGTAGGTTTCTGAATTTTGATATTTATTGGTGGTACAAATGAAGAATTGGTTTTTATAGGCCTTGGAAGGGTGTTGATGCTTTTGTCATTCGATGGGGTATGACTAATGTTGGTTGTCTTTCCTTCTGTTTAGGTGTCTTCACTCCGAATGGCGCTGCCAAGAGTCTCGGGAAAGAAAGAGCGGAAAGTATAACGTTGGTATTATTAGGTCTATTTTATTCTCAAGCCATCACAATACCCCTACTAGAGACTAAAAGGGGGAGGAAGAAATCCTTTTTGGCAGAGTCCTGATTCAGTGAGAACAATCACCTATTATTACTTTGTTAATGTGCTCATCACTTAACACTATACTTCCAGGCACTCGGGCAGTCCATTTCCTATTTTCCTCAGATGTGAAGAACTACTTTGGATAATCTAGTGCTCATGTGAATTAGGCTGGGGATCTCATGCAACCTGCCATTCCAGGTTCTGAGTGAACCACAGTGAACCAATTTGCTCCAACTGGTTGCCGTCACCAGATCAAACAAGCGATCCCTTTAAATCAGACTTTTCACGCAGTGCCCGATACATTCATGTTATACAGCGGCTGTTGGTTAAAAGCCCCCTTTCTTAAGTAAGTCACCCAGGATTCACCTAGTATGATAAAGAAAAAATGGACTCAATGCACAGTGCATATGCAGAGTGCAGAATACCTTCATCGTGACCCCAACTGTCCCATACCCACACCCACCCCCTTGTCACTCACCAGCTATTCCGCAACTTTCCTGAGTGCTAATCAGCGTCCTATGGCAGCATCCACCAGTCCTCGCTCCAGGTCTCCTGGGTCCCTTGGAGGCTAGTGGCATCGTCTTATTCTGGCTCTGCTGCGTCTGGTGGTTCTCCATCTGGTTGAATGCAAATTCCTTCTTCCTCAAACTTCATGGCTTCCCTCGCGGTCTCTCCTTGATGTTCTCCGGGGACCTTTTCCCCTCCTTCTTGGTCTACTGATTGGCTCCTGCATGTTGGGGCCCTGTACACCTGTCCAAAGACATGGCGGTCCATCGTTAGTTTAGTTGTTTGAAGGTTTCTGTCCAGTTTAACTCATAGTTCATTTTTCCTCCCACAGGTGTTCCAGTATCGACAGCAGCCATTCATGCAGGCCAGGGGGCTTCCATCTGGTAAGTATGGGGGCTCCGGGCACTCGCCCTCACACCCCTCTTCCCTTACTTTCCTACAAGTAAGACATTCTTCCTGGGAGTATCTGGACTAAAAGTCAGCATTGGTATGCTCTATTTCTTTTTGATGAAAGATTTGAAAACTGAAAGGTTGCAATGCTAGAAACAATTCTAGAACACGGTCATTGTTTCCTTTATTTCGGGCCATCCATTCAAGGGAGGTATGATCTGTAGAGAGGGTGAATTCACGTCCTTCTAGGTAATACCGTAATGTCTCAATGGCCCACTAAATTGCTAAAGCTTCTTTTTCAACTGCAGCATAGTTTTTTTCTCTAAGGAACAGTTTTCTACTTATGTACACAATTGGTTGTTCCTCTCCCACATTATCTGTCTGGGACAACACTGCCGCTAGACCCACATTTGATGCATCAGTTTGGAGAACAAAATGTCTGGTATAATCAGGACTTGCTAGAATGGGTTCAGAGTTGAAAGACTGTTTTAGGAAATAAAAAGCCTTCAGTACGGCAGAGGAGTCTTGCTGTAGTTCTGGCTCTGTTTGTTGGGATTTTTTCAACAAATCTGTTAAGGGAGCTGCTACTTAGGAGAACCAAGGAGTGAACCGTCGGTAGTACCCAAGGAGTCCCAAAAATCACGAATATCCCTTTTATTTTGAGGCATGGGGACTTTTGAGATGGCTGCAATTTTCCCTGCTTGGGGTCGGATGTGGACTTCCTCTAAAAGAAATTCCAAGAATTTCACTTTTCTAGCAGCTAAATTACTTTTGGCAGGGTTAATCTTAACCCATTGGCACCTAAGGCTTGTATAACAGACTGCAAGTGGCTTAAGTGCTGGTCCCACGAAGGGCTGTAAATGACAATGTCATCTATATATGCAGGAAAATACTTTTTGTGGCGTTTCAGTATGGTGTTCATCATTTGTTGGAATGTTGCAGGGGCACCATGCAGTCCGAGCGGCAACACTGTGACGTGATACAACCCCCCCTGGGGTGGAAAAGGCAATTTTCTCTTTGTCTTATTCCCTCAGGAATACTTGCCAGTATCCCTTGATAGGTCTAGGGTACTGATATATTTAGCTTCCCCCAGTCTTTCTATTATTTCATCCACTCTGGGGGATAATGGGATAGGTGTCAAATTGGAAGATTTTATTTTCTTTATTGATACAAAACCATACCGACCCATCTGGTTTCGGCAGTAACACAATCTGCGAATTCCATTCGCAGATGGAGGGTTCAATGACCCCCATTTGTATCATTTGCTTTACCTCTTTTTCAATGATGTCCTGCTGGGTTATGGGATACGATAATGTCTCAACCGCACCTTCCTCCATGGAGGCATATTTATGGGGTAATCCAATAAGCCTGTCTTGCCGGGGACAAGTGAGAACACCTCCTGGAGAGGTTGTAGGTAAGTTGGTTAGCTCTTGATTTAGGCTGGCAGGAAGGTCAGGGTCTATACACTGAGTGTACAATGGGATCTCCTCCCCGGGTTTCCCTAACATGACAGGTACAGGTTCCGCACATATTTTTTAGGAGATTTATATGATAGATTTGTGTTACCTTTTTATTTGAATCCATCTCGATCCGGTAGATAACTGGGGTCACCCTTCTCAAAACCTTATAGGGTCCTTGCTATTGTCCTAGAAGTTTATTGTCTGAAGAAGACATCATTAACAGGACATGATCCCCAACATCTAAGGTTCTTTCCCTTATGTTTTTTATCATATTGAGTCTTCTAGGATTGTTGGGCGTGCTCCATATTGGTTCTTACTATACTCCTTATTTGTCCCAAATGGGATTTTTAAGACTGGTTACATACTCTAGAAGGGGCTTTGTCCCATCCTTTCCCATCCTTTTCTTGATCCCACTTTTCTTTTGCAATGTCTAGTAGGAAATGAGGCTGACGCCCAAAGAGGAGTTCAAAAGGTGAAAACCCAGTGCATTTCTGGACCTTACATATTATGGCAAAAAGTGCCAGAGGTAGCATATCCTCCCACTTTCTGGTTTCTATATCCAGTATTTTTAAGGGTACATTTTAGGGTGGCATTATACCTCTCCATGAGGCCATCCATTTGAGGGTGATAGGCTGCGGTGCAGATTTGTCTAATGCCCAATTGTTGGCACACCTGCATCATGAGTCTGGATACAAAGGGGTCCCCTGATCAGTTAAAATCTCTTTCGGGAACCTACCCTCAAAAATATATTAATCAGTGTTTAGTTGTCGCAGGGCCACTGCCTTGGGATATCGAGTGGCGTAGTCCACAAGAGCCAGACATAATGACAACCACAGCAGGAAGGAAGAAGGGGACCAATGATATCCATGCCTACTCTAGAGATGGTTTTTCTATCACTGGCAAGGGAAGCACGGGGACCTTGATGGGGTGAAATTGGCTGTTTTTTTTTACATACGGGACATTCCCTACAATATCTCTTTACCTATTGGTATATTGCAGGCCAGTAAAACTGATCCAGAATAGATTTCTAATTTTTTCTGTGCTAAAATGACCACCTCAATAAATGGCGATGCGCCATGAACAGCACTTTCTCTCTAAAGGGAGCGGGGATTAACAGCTACTGCGGTTAAGTTCTCCCTCCCTTTCTATACAGCAGCCTCTCCATCAGAAATAACTGGGGACTTACTTGCATGAGGTCTTCTTGTTCAGAAGCAGCATTCCAGGATTCCCGGAATGTGGGGTCCTCTTAATGGGCAGCCCGGAAATTCTGATCGGTATCCCATATAAAGTCTTCTGGGGCCACAAATGATGCCATCCGAGGTATTTTCTTCTCTTCTCTGTCTCCTACTCTTTCTGCATTTCGGGGTAGGCCACTCATTATCTTCAGCGTGAGAGAACAGCGGAGTTCCCCACCACGCATCACCTTCCTTCCATGTTTCTTGAATCAGGGTTTCCAGAGTAGGATAGTCATTTCCTACAATGAAAGGTTCTGGCAGTTTGGGTATGAGTCCTACTTGTAAAGGAACAATGGGGTTTGCTAGATGATGAAGGTGGACCTCCGTCATGGGATATTGTTTCTTATCCCGTTGGATACATTGGATGTTTACTGTTCCTGTAGTGCTGGTCAATTCTCCTCTTTCAATTGCTGCTCCTAGAGAGATAAGTGCCTTCCATTTACATGAGAGCATTTGTTTATGTTATGTTAAATTTTAATTAAGTTATATGAAGTTGCATGTAAATTGTATTCAGAACTACAGCTTCTTGGTAGCGAATGACGTCCCAGCACGAGGAGAATAGCCGGGTCCTCTCGAACTGCCCAGGTCCACTCGAAAGCCTTCGTCAGATCCCTCATGGCAACTCGTGCTTGTAGAGCGCATATGTAAATGAAATATCGTGAGTGATCTCGCGTGAATTGAGCGCCATTTTGGATTGGACATAAAACAATTAAAGAAGAAGGAAATGAGCCAGCGTGATGTGAAGTAATTCGTTACAAAATAATGAACACTTCAGAAAAACATTTACGAAGGTCTAGAAGGCTATTAGAACATTCCGCCACTAGAGGGCAGAATGTTATAACAAATAAAACAAAGACCTCACGGAGCCCAAGGGGATTGATATCCCCTTGGGCTCTGTGAGGCCTTTGCTCACAGCAATAGCTGTGAACAACAACATTGGAATGTTGGAGTTCTGGGCTTCTACTGGCCATTAGAAGCCCGGAGCACTCCTTTGTTTTCAATGGAGCTCCCGACATTCCAGTTTTATAATATGCATTACTTCCTTAAATGTCACTCCTGCAGCATCTTTATGGAGCCTTATAACAATAACATAAATCTAGAACTCATAACACTGTTGTCCATAAGCAGTTCCTTAACACTCCTTCTAATTCAATTGCTGCTCCTGGAGAGATAAGTACCTTCCATTTATATGAAAGCGTTTGTTTATGTTATGTTACATTTTTATTAAGTTGTGTGAAGTTACGTGTAAATTGTATTCAGAACCACAGCTTCTAATTTTTAAAAGCAGGTTCAATTCAATTCAATTTTATTTATTATAATTTGGAGCTCCAAGCAGTTCCACATAAAAACATATTCAAACAACTCCAATTTACCAGATCAACCAACGCTAAAAACAAGCTAATAAAATCACAAAGCATCGGGAATTCAGTTTTCATAAAATAATAAAAAAAATCATAGTCGCATGTTAATTGCAAAGAGGTGCGATATGAGAGCATAATCAGTTTCAGGGTCTTTTCAAATACAAAGCTAACAAGGGCAGGGCAAAGCGAGTTATACCATTAGATACTTAGATGACTTTGACTGTGCATTTACGAGGATGCTAAAAATGTATTTATAAAAATACATTTCATTCAACAAAGATCAAAATACAAAGGGATTAAAAAAGTTCTAAATTTCAGTATGCAGTACACAGTAACTAGCAGCATAAAGGATGCTAAAAAGTGCAAGTGCTCGAGCGTGATAACAAATGCCAAAACCCTTAAAAACAATCTGATTATTATTCAGTTTACATGCACAAGTCCTAACGGAAACAATTTTCCTGGCAAGTAGATATTCAATTGTACATGACGGTATTCGTAGCAGCATACAAGGAGATGAAAGTGCAAGAGTGCAACTGTAGCAGCAATTTCAAAATCCCTTTAAAGTGCAACCATAATGTAGTCAATATAAAACATACCATACCATTAACTCTCTAACAATTACAACCTTCTGATAAAAGCAACCCAAAAATACTACTTATTTTGCTCAGAAGGGAACCTGTGCTGTCTACACAACTAATCGGGGAAACATAGTCCTTTTCTAAAATATATTTAAACATTGTTTAAAAAAGCTAAATTTTTTAAAGCAAACTGGTTCAGACTGGGGGGAGGGGGGGGGCAGAAGACAATTTCGGGCCTCCTCAGCTGTGGCAATGTTGTACTTTAGGAAAAAAGGTCTTAAATATCGATGTTGTGAAGGTTGTAGTGGGGGACAGACAAATAGGACATGATTTAAGTCCTGCACACAAGTACCACATAGGTGACACAGTCTGTCCTGCCTAGGAAGACCTTCCCAAGCTCCTGTTAATATTAGCAAAGGAAGCAAATTCAGCCAGAGCAACAGGACGGTTTGGCACACTCCATGGGGGAGATTCCATATAACATAGGGTTGGGGCTGCTTATAAATACTACTCCCCACTATGGTGTCATTATTGGAATGCGCTGCACACAGTGCAGTATCTCTTTATGAGAGACATCGTAAATAGTTTTTTAATTCTAGTTTTCAATGCTTGTTTAGGAAGAACGCCCATATGCCTATTCTCAAAATCAAACAAGTTTACAGCTTTCTCGTAATTCCTAAAGAGAACACTTTTTCCCTTCAAGGTGGAATAAATGTCCTCTCGCATTGCTACCCATAAAGGGTTCTCAACACTGTTCAGTAGTGCATTGCTCCATCTTATGCACGCCGCTATAGAGAACACATAAGTGGAAAGTAGCCCGAATTCGAGCCGAATCGCCGCTATGGGGGCTGCGCGGTTCAGATTACACATTTGGCGCCAAATATGCCCCTCTACTTTTTCAAAATTATCCCACTGCTGTTCATCTACTGTTTCACAGGCGTAACTCAACTCGGGAGGGATTTTAATTTTATAAACTGATAGAACATGTGCAAAGTGTCTTTACCCAAAATGGTTATAGAGTCTACCGACTGCAGAAGCCTGAGAGATTGCCTTACTTCTGCATTGGTCAATGTGATCGCTACTAGAACACTTACTTGTGAAAATTCTCCCTAAGTATGGATATAACGTCACCACAGCAAGTTTGTCTTTCTTCAAGATCCAGTACATATTTTTCCTAACTCGACATCCCCGATATCTAAAAACCATAATTTTACTTTTTAAAATATTTATTTTTAAGAAGTAATCATCTGAATAAAGTGCTAACTCGGCAAGTCGCCTTTGTAGTCCAATTGGACTTAGGTCTAACAGAATGGCGTTGTCCGCATATAGCAGGCAGCTCCGCTTCATTGTTTCTAAATTTGGGGGGTCACCTTTGCAAAGGCCTACCCTACTCGGCAAATCATTAATGTAAAGAGAAAAGAGAAGAGGAGTCAATAGGCACCCTTGCTTCAGCCCGTTGTGAGTCTCTATTTTACTTGACAGGCCCTGCGTCCCTCCCATCAGAGTCCAAGTGGAGGAGTGCAATGTGATGATTAATCTGAGCAGGTGCATGGGTGGCCAGTTTTCTCCACAGAGTCCCCCGGTCAACCCGGTAGAAATGCATGGAGAAATCTATAAAGGCCACGTATATGGACAAACCCCTGCTCATTGGGTATTTTTCAATTAAAGTTTGCAGAGCGGTAATATTGTCTAGGGTACCACTATGTTTGTGGAACCCGGTTCGCTCTGCAGAGATGAAACTGTTTCTGAAAGCCCAGTCTTGAAGGTGGAGGAGTATGCTCTTGGCAAACAATTTTCCAATCGCATCCAAGAGTGCGATCTGCCTAAAGCTAGCAGGGGAATTTTTTGGACCCTTTTTGTATAATGGGACCACAATACCTTCCTTCCAGGACGACGGAATAGTCCCATGTGCGTATCAGTAAGAAAATACTAGGCACAGGAATTGTGCCCATGCTGCGCTGTCCTGTTTGACTATGGCAATTGGTAAGTTATCAGGGCCCATCGCACCTGAGTACCTTGCCCCTTTAATGAATCCCTCTATTCCATTACACAAGGGGGCATAATCGCTCCCCACGGAGGGATCAAAGGCAAAATCTGGATTCGACCCAGCCAAGGGATTTAATGCATATAGCTGAGAAATGTGTAGGTTCCATTCTACATCAGATATTGAAATGGATTTTGCATTAGTTCTGCCGTCACAAAATTTGGCTATTAAATCCCAATATTTACGTGTGTCACTGGACTGTGAGACCTCTCTTAATTTAATCCAATTCGCTTCTTCCACCCCTCTGCGCTCAGATGCCAGTTTTCTTTTTCATGCCTGTTTTAATCTATTAATTTCCCTTTGTCTGGACATTGAGGACTGCTTAAATTGTTCCCTTATTAGGGCATTGATCTCACAATTTAGTTTTTTTTACCTCCCATGATTTAGCCACTAAGGGATTAATGATGCCAACTTGCTTTCCACTTCCACGCAATCTAATTAGGGCCAGTATTTTCTCAAACCTGGAGATGGGATTTTCCTGACTAGAGCAAGTGCTCGCATTTTTAATAATCCTCCGAAGACATGGGAGGTTTTTATTAGACCAAAAAGTACGCCCATTATTTCTGTTATATAAAATGCTATCATCCCTTCGATTCCAAGGTTCCAGCAACTCAAATTCCATGATGACATCCACTGACAGAACTCTGTGATCTCTCATGTTTGTTGGCAGTACCTTAAATTGCGTACATGCACCAAAGAGTTTTTTTTTTTTTAATTCTTTTTTATTGAAGTTTTGCAATAACAAAAGAACAACATTAAAGTAAAGGGGGAAAAGGAAACAAAGCAAAGGGATGCAATTACATGAAAAAACCACCTTTATTGTTTTTACATCATCAGTAAATTATGAGTTACATTTTACATTGTCACAGTCATGGTACACTGTATGGCATCATGAACAGTCTAACGTGGCTACTCGTGCGGTGCGGCTCTTAGGTATTGCTGTTTCGACCCCATGGTCCATATCCGCCTATTGTATACATATAGTCCGCTGTTTTAACACAATAAATGAGACTTAACCTTGACCCCGGGTTTAACACTCTTCTTCTCCTACCGTTCTAAGCCAATTAATAAAGGGATCCCATATGTCCTTGGGGCGGGATCGGGTCGGCATTAGCTCCCAATAGTGTGACAGTTGGTCTTTACAGTATGTGATATCCTGCACCCATGCCCTGACTGTCGGAGGTGTGGGCTTTTTCCAATATATTGCCACCTGTCTTTTGACCAGGAGTAGCAATAGCGCTGTTAGCTTTCTCACTGCCTTCGGGGTACTATGTACATAGCCCAATAAGGCCACCCATGGGGTCTTTGGTAATGTTTGGTCGGTCATTTTCTCTATGTGAGATAGTGCTGTGAGCCAGAATGCGGCAATTGGCCGGCACTCCAAAGCGAGGTGTATGAAAGTAGCCTGGGGGAATCCACATCTCCAGCATCATGTGTCGGGGTGTAGTCCCATACGGTGCAGCTGCGTTGGTGTGCGATATATGCGATGCAGGTACTTGAAGTGGATAAGCCTTAGGCGGTAGTTTGGAGATAGCTGCTCCAGTTGATTACAGCAAAATGACCACTACTGGTCAGTGATGTCTGTACCCGTGTCTGCCTCCCAAGCTGTACGGGACTGTGGGATGGTAATCAGGGATTCTCTCTGTGTAGTAGTGTATAAATGTGTAATCAATTTGCGGGCAGAAGTGACCGTGATGATGTGTTCCAGTGCCGGCAATGTCGGGGGGGCCCTGGAAACGTAGTGTATCTGGCCTTGCATGCCGCTCTAATCTGGTAGTATAGGAGCATGTCTAGTGCCGAGCATTGTGATGAACTGCACATTTGCTGTAGTGTGAGAAACGTGCCTTCAGGGAAAAGATCTCCTCCGGATGTGATTTGATGTGATTTTGCTCTAAGTTTTGCGGCGTTATCCAGCAATGGCGGGATTAATGGGTTTCCTGCTATGGGCATGGATGGCGCGAACAGCACCTCTTGGTGTGCTCTCTTAGCAGGTCCCCTCCAGGCCCATCTCAAGGCCTCTGTTGTATCTATTTCACGGTTAGGACGTTTCAAAGGTTGATATAGGGCCGTGTGCAGGGGCAGAGAGGCAACTTTATCCTGTTCAATGGCAACATGTGGTTGAAATGGTTTTGGGTGTTGCCAGAAGCAGTAGCGGCCCGTGGTGGGAGTGCTGCCGGGCCCTGATGTGGGGCGGGGGATAGTAAACTACAGATTACGGCCAATTAGAGGTAAGTAAACATATAAATAAATAAAACAAATTTTGTTGCGCGCGCTGCATCGCCCCACGTCAGCGCCCGGCAGCACTCCCACCACGGGCTGCTACTGGCCAGAAGTGCAGGAATTGGGCCTGGGCACAGTATGCATACAGTTCAAAGTCCGGAGCTCCGAATCCGCCTTGCATGAACGGCAGTGTGAGGACATTCCAAGATATCCTGGGCTGTTTCCCGGCCCATACCAATTCAATTATGCTGGACCGAAGGCGTTTAAAAAAATGCGCCGTTAGAGGCATTGGTATATTTACAAACAAATATAGTAGTTTGGGAAGGATTATCATTTTAGTGATGGCGATGCGGCCAGCCAGTGAGAGTGGTAAGTGTTTCCATCTATGTATTCTGTCGTCTATCCAGTCCATGACCCTGCCGTAGTTTGCCGTCCATATCTCCTGGACATCCCTGCTAATCCAGATCCCCAAGTATCTTGTCGGTCCGTCTGCCCATTTAATTGGGTATTCAGATTCGTAGGGGGAGGTGCCATCCGTTAGTGGAACTATTGTGGATTTGGCCCAGTTTATCTGGATTCCAGTTAGGCCCCCATATCGCACCAATTCCCTGGTCACGGGTGCAAAGTTCACCTCGGTCTCTACCAGATATGTAGTCCCAGTCCAGCAACTCCTCGGCACCAGCACCTTCCGGCTTCGTCGGAGCTACCTCACAGGCTTATCCGCCTCCCGGCACTCTTCATCCTCATGGAGCGCCGTTATTCTCCTCCTTGCTCCCCTACTTCCGCCGCTACCTGGCTTTAGAATCCTGTCCTCCCGCAGTTTCTGGACTTGATTGCTTCGATTTTGCTCTGACAAATCAACCTACGTTCCAGTACTCCCGCCTGCCATACTCCGCTAATTACCTCTTCCTCTGCATAACTGCCCTCACCGCCCACAGGCTTCCCTGCTACTCCCGTGGCACGCACCCCGTGCCTGGCCTCTTCGTGGAGCACCGTCTCCTCCGTTACATACGATCACTCCGCACACCCCTGGCCGGGTTGGAATTATCACCGGCTCAACGGGTTCTGCTCTTTCTATCCTCACTCTTGCTACACAGCCCTGAAGAGTCACCGGATTACTCTGAGTGACGAAACACGTGTCGGCTGGTTGTTTGTTGTAATTCAGTCGTTGTTTCATTAAATAACTTTTCAACTCTAACAGGTGTCGACCACTACAACTGTCATCCGAACAATACTGTCACAATATCGTTATACCCTCACCACGTGTGCCCAGGACTGTGCTCATTTCCCAGTGTGGGTCCTGTTACTCACACACCTCCGGGGGTTATTGGGTAAATCCCCCGACCTGGCAGCACCGTACCTACTCAAGGTCACATTCACACCACGCATACTAGTCTGAGCGCCACACTTCCTGACTACGCCAAAAACCCTAACTCTAGTCTTCAGATATATAGTCATGTCATCGGCATACATGGACACGATCAGACCCCTAGAGGTAAATCTGATACCGCAATTTGTGTGGTGTTGTCTGAGTCGAGCTGCTAATGGCTCTGTGGCAATCGCGAAGAGTAGGGGCGAGAGTGGGCAACCCTGGCGCGTACCCCGTGTGATTTGTATTGGTTTGGATATAAGCCTGTTTACTTTGACTCTTGCGGTTGGCAGGGTATACAGTAATTTGATTTGCTGAATGTAGGTGGGACTAAGACCCAGCCGAGTTAATAGTGTGAAAAGGAAGTTCCATTCTAAGGAATCAAACGCCTTTGTGTCGTCTAACAGGGCTGCTATGGCTGACACGTGAGGCGCTAGGTAGTGGAGAAGTGCAAAGAGTATGCGCAGGTTGTGGGCCGTGGAGCGGCCCGGAATAAAACCCGATTGATCCGGTCGTGCTATTAGTGGGAGCAATGGTTGCAGTTTATTTGCTAGGAGTTTGGCGTATATTTTTGCATCCAAATTAATTAGCGAAAGTGGGCGGTATGAGTCGCATTTCATGGGATCTTTATCTGGCTTTAATAGTGTTATTAGTGTCGCTTCGTGCATGGATGGCGGCAATATGCCGGTTTCTTGAGCCTCCTGGTACACCAGCAGTAGGCGCTGCACCAGAAGGTCTGCATACTCTTTGCAAAATTTGGCAGTGAGCCCATCTGCTCCTGGGGCCTTGTCTGCCGGCAGGCTATTAATCACTTGTCGAATGTCATCTGCCGTAAATGGAACGTCCAGGTACTCCCGGTGTGCCCTGCCGAGCCATAATAGCTCCAGTGAGTCTAGGTAATCTGTTATGTCAGATACGGATGGGTCTGTTTGGGTAGTGTATAATGTCTTGTAGAATGCCGTCATGGACTGCAGGACTTCTGGTGGTGAACGGGATGGTGGTGCATCGGGATTGTGAAGTTCAGCGTTGTATGCCGATCCTCTGGGTGGCCTTAGGAGGCCTGCTAGTGTCTTCCCTGGCCTGTCTCCCTCTCCATATCTGCGCGCCTGAGCATATTTGTGCAGGTATTTAGTCACCCTTTCTGCCTCTTCTTGGAATTCCGTCAGTTTGACTCTTATTTGGGCCAGTGTTGTGGGTGATGGGGGTCACAAAATATTTGCGTTCTAAATCTCTGAGTTTGCTTTCAATTTTTGCCAGAGTGGATCGTATATCTTTGAGTACCTCTGACTGTAAGGCTATGCAGGCCCCCCCTATGACAACCTTGAAGGCCTCCCAGAGGGTTCCCATAGAGTCAACGGTGCCCTCATTCAGTTCAAAGTAGTCTATTATTTTGCTATGTATTTCCTCCCGAAACACCGAGTCAAGCAGTGCGATGGGTGGAAAGCGCCAGGTAAATGGCTAGATGTATGGTTTTGGGATACGGAGCTGCAATAGAACGGGCACGTGATCCGAGAGTGTCCTCGGCTGGTGCGAGGCATTTGTAACCCATGAATGTAAATCTTTGGAGGTTAACCAGAAGTCCAATCTGGACCATGCACTGTGTTGTTGAGTTATGCAGGTTCCCTCGCGGGCGTTTGGGTGTAGTGTTCGCCACAAGTCTATGAGCTGATAATCGTCTATGATATTTCGAAGTGCGGCTGCAGCCTGTGGGTGATGTGTGCGGGATATGCCCACTCTATCTTCTAGCATTGATAATACTCCATTAAAGTCACCTCCCCACAACACCGCTGCATTTCCCAAAGACTGAATCCCATGCCATACCTGATTAAAGGACTCTCAGTATTAGGGCCGTATGTGTTTGCGATTATGATCGGCTGGTGGTATAGTTCACTCCGTAACAATATATAACGCCCCTCTGTGTCTATTATTGTGTGGTGAGTTGTCCATGGAAGGCATTTCCATATTAGAACCGCCACCCCGCGGGAGTAGTTGGAGTAGCTGGATGTGATCACCTCTCCCCAGCGATTGGATTCCAGATTGGGTCTCGATGTATTTGTCAGGTGCGATTCTTGCAGAAGGCAAATGTCTGCACCATGTCTGGTGAGATAAGAATGTACTAACCTTGTCTTTCTGTAGTCATTTAGTCCACGCACGTTCCAAGTAATGCATTTCAGCGAGGTCATTGTTCAGTGGCGTGGCTATAACATGACGGTGGTACAAGGCTGCGCCCCATGTCGCGTGGGTTCATGGCTGTGTGGTGTGTTGTGTCTAGGGGCCTAGACCTTATGCGTACAACAGCAATCAGTTGACATGGTTTTGGACCTGTTAGCGACCTATAATGTGACAACATCCACAATCTGACATTTTGCGGCGGTAAAAAGTAACAGTTAACAGCCCCCCTCCCTCCTCCCACACCAACCCCCCCAATCAGGTTGTGTATGCATCCCAATGAAACACCCCAAAACAGTGATACACCTAGTCACCTAGGGTATGTGGGAATTATCCCCTGGGGGAACGTGGGGTCACCGGCGAACACCCCTGCCACATACTGCAGAGTGGCCTTGCCCACAGGAGAACAACACAGAGCTTATTACCTTAAGTGACGTGGTACATATTCCAATAGGCGACACCCGCAATTTTTGCCAGAGTGGATCGTATATCTTTGAGTACCCCTGACTGTAAGGCTATGCAGGTCCCCGTATGACCACCTTGAAGGCCTCCCAGAGGGTTCCCATAGAGTCAACCGTGCCCTCATTCAGTTCAAAGTAGTCTGTTATTTTGCTATTTATTTCCTCCCGAAACACCGAGTCAAGCAGTGCGTTGGGTGGAAAGCGGCAGGTAAATGGCTAGATGTATGGTTTTGGGATACTGAGCTGCAATAGAACGGGCGCTTGAGCCGAGAGTGTCCTAGGGTGGTGCGAGGTATTTGTAACCCATGAATGTAAATCTTTGGAGGTTAACCAGAAGTCCAATCTGGACCATGCACTGTGTTGTTGAGTTATGCAGGTTCCCTCGCGGGCGTTTGGGTGTAGTGTACGCCACGAGTCTATGAGCTGATAATCGTCTATGATATTTCGAAGTGCGGCTGCAGCCTGTGGGTGATGTGTGCGGGATATGCCCACTCTATCTTCTAGCGTTGATAATACTACATTAAAGTCACCTCCCCACAACACCGCTGCATTTCCCAAAGACTGAATCCCATGCCATACCTGATTAAAATATTCAGGACTGTCAGTATTGGGGCCGTATGTGTTTGCGATTATGATCGGCTGGTGGTATAGTTCACCCCGTAACAATATATAACGCCCCTCTGTGTCTATTATTGTGTGGTGAGTTGTCCATGGAAGGCATTTCCATATTAGAACTGCCACCCCGTGGGAGTAGTTGAAGTAGATGGATGTGATCACCTCTCCCCAGCGATTGGATTCCAGATTGGGTCTCGATGTATTTGTCAGGTGCGTTTCTTGCAGAAGGCAAATGTATGCACCCTGTCTGGTGAGATAAGAGTGTACTAACCTCGTCTTTCTGTAGTCATTTAGTCCACGCACATTCCAAGTAATGCATTTCAGTGAGGTCATTGTTCAGTGGTGTGGCTATAACATGACGGTGGTACAAGGCTGTGCCCCATGTCGCGTGGGTTCACGGCTGTGTGGTGTGTTGTGTCTGGGGGCCTAGACCTTATGCGTACAACAGCAATCAGTTGACATGGTTCTGGACCTGTTAGCGACCTATAATGTGACAACATCCACAATCTGACATTTTGCGGCGGTAAAAAGTAACAGTTAACAACCCCCTCCCTCCTCCCACACCAACCCCCAATCAGGTTGTGTATGCATCCCAATGAAACACCCCAAAACAGTGATACACCTAGTCACGTAAGGGCAATGTGGTTGCCGTAAAGCAACCCTTACGGCAACCACATTACCTTCTGGAGAAGGTACATAGATGACGTCCTGCTAATTTGGCAAGGACCTAGTGACGTACTCTATGATTTTCTTGAATGGATCAACAGATTCGACAAGAATCTCAAATTCACCCACTCCATTGACAAAAAGGAGATGACATTCCTAGATATAACCATCACGAAGGAACGTGGGAGATTGGAAACCAAAACCTATCACAAACCTACTGCCAAAAACAATTTGTTAAAATTTGACAGCTTCCATCCTAGGGCGTTAAGGGAAAATCTGCCCTATGGACAATTCCTCCGTCTGAGGAGGAACTGTAGTAAACTAGGGGATTACCAGGCCCAAGCGGCTGATCTTTCCAGAAAACTCAAGACCCGTGGCTACCCAGACAAAATACTAAAAACCTCACAGAAACGGGCTCGCAATCAACAACGGGAAGCACTCCTTGAAGATAATCCCAGGACCACAAAGGAAATCCCATTAACGTTTGTAACAACCTTTAGCACGATTTCGAATCTAGTTACCAAGTCTATAAACAAACACTGGAAAATACTGCAGACAGATAATAGGAAATGGGAAAAACCACTTTTTTCCTTCAAAAAAGCAAGGAGCCTAAAGGACTCCTTAATCTCCATCTGCCCTAGAAAATCTGGCAGTGCGCAAACAACGACAGTTCTGAATACCTGGGGCCTTCCTAACGTGACCGGACACTACCCCTGTGGAAACTGTAGTGAATGTCACTTGACGATCCCCAAAAAAAGTCTGGATCTAGAACCCAATAAGACCTGGGTCCTACGAGCACACACAAACTGCAACTCTGCCAATGTAGTTTACCTAATAAGCATGCCCCTGTGGAGTAAGGTACATAGGGATGACAAGCAGAAAAGTGAAACAACGTATCTGTCGAACACCGTAGCAACATCAGGTGTAAGCGAAACACAACTAAAATGACAGAACATTTTTTACAAACAGGCCATACAACTAATGACCTCAGTTGGACAATCATTGAGCAAATACAAACAACAGGGAACACACAGAAAGTCCTATTAGAAAAGGAACAGAGATGGGTATACAGACTTTCCACCCATAAACAGGGCCTCAATGGCAATATTCCATGGAACACACTGACCCAGAGGTGATACACCCTTAACCAGAGGTGATACTCCCTTAGGATGACCATGTACCTATGAATCCATATCCAACAGAGCAGAGTCATACTAGGACCAACATTCTAGCGACGCAATGGTTGGTGGTTGTATTTAAACTATCAGATACTTAATGGGTTCCATGGTATAGAGTCTGCACACACTAAGGACCTCCCTCTTACTCAAGCGGGGTTGAGGTAGTAATCAAATAAAACCCTGAGTCTGCACACATCATTGATCCCTTATGTCAGCTGGATTCGTGGTATGCTGAATTACCGGGGGATATCCACCTGGATAACGCAGATCAATGGCTAGCACAATGCACAATGTTATGTATATTGCATGCTTTCCCTTGTGACAGCTGGATTAATGGTATGCTTCAGTACCGTGCGATATCCGCCCGGATAACGCAGAACAATGGCTAGCACATTGCTCAATGTTATGTATATTGCCTGCTAGCAGCTATATGCAAATCGGTTCTCGGTACGTTGGGAATGTATACAATTTCTAACCCTGGGTTTTTCTTAAGAACACACGGTAATACCATTGTTACAAAACGATTGGCTCCTTTGAGTTCAGCAAACACGAAAATGTCAGAATTCACTGTCTCAATAAAGCTTACCACGAGCAAATCAGGCAAGTATGGGTTAACTTTACCGGGAAGTAGGCACGCGTGCTGACGTCATCACGCTCAGTGTGACGATGCACACGGAAGCAGCCTCAGAGACCGGCACATTTAACACGGCCGGCCCAGGAGACAAGCTATCCTCAGGGTCCCGGGCCGGGACTGAAGTAGGTGCCACATGCAGGCGCTGACCTTGATGAAGTGAGTAGGGCACTTGCCCAACAGAACGCCAGACTACTGATAAGCATTGGCCTTTCTGATTACTTTCAACTTGCTCATTTCCAGGGTTTGACTATAGGCAACGCCCCCGCCAGGATCCATGGGGTATCGCATACTTGCGATCGATGTAGGATACAAATACAGTTTATTTTCTCCGCTTTGTTTTGTCGGACGCTTCACTCAGACAAGAGATTGAGTTTTTAATTGTGATTTTACCCACAGTTTTAATTGAACGATCTCATTGTCTCCTTAAATTTGGCAAGCTGGAGAGCCCGCAGTGTTCGGCCTCCCTCCCTTGACAGGGTAATTTCGGCAAATCACACGTGAATCTCCCTAATAATAGACCACATATCTAGTGTCACAAGTGTGGTTGAAAGCATGCGCATGATGGCAAAATATTTGATGGCCACCTTAATACGTGGATGTCCACAACGCACATTAGGCGGCACGGGTGGAATAAACAAGTGCAGATCCAGGCATGTGTATCTTGATTCATTACACCTGATGAACCTAATGATCATATTACTGCTTTTGGATGCATGATTTCCCTGATTGGAGGATCTTTAACCTCATTTTTTCTTCCAGAACAAGTCGTTGGTAGCAGAACCGTAAGTTTGCGGTTCATCTTTCACGGAATGAGTGCACCTTACCGAGTGCACTTATCTTTCCACTGGTCCTGAAGAAAGCCTTGCTATTAAGCAATGAAAGGCTGAAACATGTAGACCTAATCACGACCTTACCACGTATGTTTATGACCAATTAAGTCACAGAGAGCATCCCCTTGCTTTGATTTAGATCTTGTCCTATGACCCCCACCAATAAATTTCAAGGTGTCATAGAGGCAATTTTAATCACTGTCACTTGTCACTCACTTTGCACTTTCCAAAAGAAACCCGCTCCGCTGTAACTCAGGCATCGAAGCTACCCGGGAGGCACTCGGCCCCTCGGATGGGAACCCAATGATGAAGCATGCCACCAAGTAGGTTGGTGGGTGAGGGTTCTTCTTACAAAAGGAACATTTTCCTTTTTTTCCGACATTAAGCAGTAATCCATATCCGGAATTACTCCTTCTTTGTTGATAAGGAAATTAGAGACAGGTTTTTATACAGAGACTGCAGGATTCCATTTATTATTTGTAATTAAGTTACAAATATGTAAAATATTTGTGGTCAAAACAATATAAACTCCCTCCTAAGAAGGCATAATAAGGATTATCCTAATACAAACCTATCTCCATGGTTTGTTCGAGTGGGTCGTCAGTATCAAAACTCTTGCCTACTATGGTAATCTGTGAGATTCTACATTACAAAACACCCGCCTACAGGGTTTAAGCACAGTGCAATAACAATCCACCCTTAGATGCCCTTTGGCTTTAACTTATGTTTTTACAATAAACTAGTCATGCCTATTGGCTTTGTCATACCTTTTCATAATAAGCAGAGCCAACCTATGAAATTGACATAACTTTCCCCAATAGTCCAATGAGGTCAATAGTATTTACATTAAAAAGAAAAAAAAATACAGTAACAGCTTCAGAGTTTACATGTAGGTAGGAAGGTTTCTAAGGTCAGAAGAGTGTTTGGATTTTGTATTTGAGGAGAACTAAGAAAGTAAAGGAATTTGATATATAATATGTTATATATCAGAACAAGAGAAAGGAGATTAGACTGTCTGAGAAGGGAAAATATTTAAATGAGAACCCTGAGGTGAAAGTGACACAGGAGGTAATAAAGAAATTAATACAACATGAAATGAGAAGCTGTGTTCAGGAGACTATTAACAAGGTTATGGAGAAGAGAAAAGAAAGCAGGTTCATATAATGAATACCGGACCTTATCAGAGGGGGAATCTGATAATAATGGAAAAAAGGGAAAAAGAAAAGGAAAACTAAACACATTGAACAAGGGGTAAAACCCTTAAACGGAGTAGTAGGTCATAGCTTCTTGAAGGAGAGAGTTGCCTTAAGCGGCATGCAGTCTATGAAGAAGTGTGTCCTATGCTACACGCAAGAGAAAGGTGTCCTAAGCGGAACACAAGGAATTGACACTCACGCTGATGTGTTTTTGGAGGATTATTATATGAAAGAGGATGAGGAGTTCATAGATGAATATGTCTTAGATCTCCAACAAGATGATGATGGAGGAGATGATCTATTTAGAGAGGAGGTATTTTCCTCCACATCAAAAGACAGTATTAAAAACCCTTTAGGGGAAGAGATGTTTTTACCATTTAACATAAAGCCTCCTAGAAGTGCAGAATGGTGGCCTTTGGAACATGTGGGAAACTTTATTAAGAAATTAATTGAAATCCTCTAGAGAAAGATGTGAGGAGCATTTTAAAAGCAGAATGTTTGAGACCTGTTATTGATGATAAGGTTTGCCTCAATCCCAAATCTGGATCCAGAGTTGATAACTTTTCTGTTTAAAATGGGCAGAGATCCCCGTAAAGAACTAAAGAGGTGTTTAAAACAGTGCCAGGAAAGGCTCCTGGATGTTGTTGGACCATTGACATGAATTATTGTTATGACAGAGGAGGATATATAAAGGGCCTTCCATTAGACCTGGATCTGTTAGGAGGATGGGGCGAGACAGCTCTTGTTTTTTTGGGTAACGCTAATGCGGGCCTTAATGCAGAAAGGAGGAAAACGGTACTCATGAAGATTAACCCTAAGTTAGGTGACTTATCAGGGAAGGAGGCTAGTAAAAATTCAAAGGGATTATTATTTAGTGAGGACATGTTTAAGAGGCTAGGAAAGTATGTTGCCACCTTCGCTGCCTAAGACAAGGCTCAAAACAATGTGAGGAGAGTGTTTAGTGGAAGTGTTTTTAGCAGGGCTGGCAGAAGGGGACTTTCTCTAGGCCGTGGATTTCAGAGGTCCCGCTATAATCATAGGCGAAGTGGAAGAGGCCACGAAGCTGGAGCAGAAGCATCCTTCTATCCTCAGAGAGGACACTTTCAAAGAAGAAGAGGAAATAAGGCTCATGGACAGGAGTCTTCTGTATTCCAAGGTCAGTACAGCAATTTATTTTGGTTCTTTCCCAGGAAGAGTTGGTGGTCAACTAAAATATTTCACCAAAATATAGGAGAATATAACGCAAAGATCTTAGATATTGGAGACTATCCAAGGTTTCAGAAAAGAATTTACAGAAATGTGCATTCAGTACGACCTACCAAGAGAATTGGTTTTGAGGGAGATCAACAGAGCTTTGTGGAGCAGAGATGTTTTAAGGCATGGGCAAAGTGGGCTCTGGCCCAGGGCCCCAGCCATTCAGGGGGCCCCCTGATAGAGCCAGCTCAGTTCTGCAGAAAGTCTTGTCCTGATGACCTTGCATAATTTTTAAACAGATTGTTTTTAATACTTTTTTCCATTTAATTTATTTCTAATGTGAGTGATGTGTGTGAGTCTATTATCCCCCAAAGCTAGATGAGGTGAATTCACATCCCCCACGCCTAGGCATACTGCCCATCACCCATCTATCTTATGCAGACGATATAGTGCTACTAAGCCAGACACAAATAGGCCTACAAAGGGCAATCAATGAAGTGGTGCACTTTGCCAAGGATAATCTGATGGAAATCAATACTGCTAAAACAAAAGCTATGATTATAAGTCGTCGGGCTCAGAAACATCTGCCACTCAAAATCAGCAATACAGACTTAGAAGTGGTTAGCACCTACAAGTATCTGGGAGTGCTCATGGATAATCGACTCGCTTTTCGAAACCATAATGAGACCCAAACGAAATAAGGAAACGGGCTAATATTCGCCTTCTGCTCAGTGGCAAGGAACCTGAAATGTCCATCGTTTACCCCGCTGTTGCAGTCATTAAAGCTAAACTCTGCCAACAGTGGCATACGCAAGTGAAATCCAGCATGGGAAAGATGCGGCAACCCTGGACGCCATACAAAAAAAAGCTTACAAGATAGTATTCTCTCTACCCCGCAATTCCTCACTGGCCCAGGTGAGGTTAGAGTTCGGGTTGCAGCAGCAGCACATGCAAAGGCGATACATAATTATAAAAACATGGTACAAAATTTGGTCCAACCGGCAAAACTCAATCAATAATGCACTGTGGAGGGCCCTAGAGGAGGATCCTCAATCCGCCTACACTAAGTACCTACGATCATCCTTAAAACTCACAAATACTTCAAGTCTTTGGCAATTGAATCTTCCATTCTCTTCCTTTCAGCTAATGCTAAAGAAAGCGGCTATAAAGCACTCGCTAATGGAGGACAAAACAAGTTTGAGTAAGCGATCCCACGCGTGGGTGGTCCTGCAATCATATACCAAATTAAAACCAGCAATATATTTAAGTCAGACGTACCCCCCGCATTTAAAAACAAAGTTCTTAGCACTACATCTTGGCTCAATTCCATCAAATGCTGATCAACCAAGCTGGCAATATAAAGGCCCGAAACCATGCAGTCTCTGCTGAGCACTGAAGCAGGATCTAATTCATTTAATTTGTGTTTGCCCTAACCTAAAACCATATCGCCTTTGGTTATTGTTATTGAAAACATTTTTTTATGCAAGTGGAATTTGCAATTGTAGAGCAGATATATTAAAATGCCTTGATCCAAATGATCCAAAGCTCAATTGTAACTTAAATGTTTAACCCTGTATGAAAAACTAGCTAAGTCCGGTCCAAGGGGAGTTATATATTTTTTTAAAGGTCCTCTTCCAGTTCTGATCCGTTTTTATGGTTCTACATCAATATGCTAAAAAGTCCAATGAATTGAGGCGGTAACCCCATTAGGTCCCCTTGGAGACCGTGCTTTTCAAAACAGACTATTTTGTCCTGATTGTATTTCATTTTGTCACCTTTTACGTTTATATGAGCTGTGTAATCAATGCACTGTAAATCAATTGATGTTTTAAAAAAATAATTCTTTTGTATAATTCTTTTAAATTTAGTATAACTATCTAAGCATATTGTTATGGTTTTAACTAACTAAAACTATAAAGAGTCTATTACAGACATTTTGCAGAGAAATGTTGTGTTTATGTTGCATGCAACATCCATAAAAAAGGTTTCCTTTAGATCAAAACAGGACCTCTCATATGAGAAATGGGCAGGTGTCATAGAGATTATTTTCAGTAATATTAGTAAGCTACTGCTTCTATGTTACAATATTGAAACACAAGTCACTGTCCCTGAATATTAGCTGTAACAACTTTAGAATTTGGATGAATGCGCCTGTGCAGTGTCTGTAACCTCGCCAAAGAGGGCATGAAAGAGTTGAAATCGGATCATAAATTCTGAACAGGAGCCTCCAAAATACGTTCGGTCCCGGGCCCCAAAAATCCTTAAGATGTCCGTGTGGTGGAGGAAGAGATAAAGAGCATGTTAGAAAAAGGTGCAATTGTAGAAGTGAACAAGGAGGACAAAGTTTTTGTGAGTACTCTATTCTTGGTAGAGAAAAGGACAAGAGATGGAAACCTGTTATAAATTTAAGAGATTTGAACAAGTTTCTAGTGTACAGACACTTCAAGATTGAGGGTATCTGAACCACTGGTTGGTGAAGTTAGATCTGAAAGATGCTTACTTTACAATACCCATGACAAAGAACAGTCAGCCATACTTTCAGTTCCATACGGCAAGATCGAACATATCAGTTTTGTTGCCTTCCATTTGGTCTGCCTTCAGCACCATGATGTTTCACCAAGGTAACAAGGGCAGTGGTAGCTTTCCTGAGAGAGAGAGAGATATTCAGATGATCATTTATCTGTATGACATTTTGATAATGTCTCAGTGTTTGATTCAGCTTCTGGAGGAATTGTTTTGGTGAAGGAATTGCTGAATTACTGGAGATCCTAGGTTTTACTGTGAACAAAGAGAAGTCAGTCTTGACTCCAGTATGCACTTTGGAGTTTTTAGGTTTGAAGAAGGTGAACAAAACAAGAAAGGAATGTTTAACATTAAGGGAATTGGCGAGACTAGTAGGCTTGTTATCCTCTTCAATTCTGGTGGCTTCCCACGCCCATTACATTATCAAACACTTCAGAGAGTGAAGGTGAGGGCTCTGTGAGCAGGGTTATGGTATGGAGACAAGATACGTCTAGATCGAGAGGCAAAGATGGAGGAATGCGACTGCTGAGGGTTGGTGTAAGAGACCTACTCTGGTAACAATAGATTATGGAAGAGTAGGATACTGCCTTCCCTCTTGTGTTGTTGAAAGATGAGAAGAGTTCTGATTGACGGGGAATGGAGTTCCAAATTCTGGTGCATTAACCAAGAAAGATTTTTTACTTGTCTTTTTTTCTTGAAGGCAGAAATTTCCAGCAGCATCGGGTCCGTGTGTCATGTTGTCTGCCTGAGATTTTCAGTTTTCAGTTGAGGTAGCAAGATACTTTTGTGTGATTGGCATTGTATGTCAGTTTCAGGGATGTTTAGCTTAATCCCTTTCATTAGTTTTAATTGCCATTGCATCGGGTCCCTGTGTCATGTTCTCTGCCTTAGATTTTCAGTTTTTAGTTAAAGTTGTTAGATACTTTTGTGTGATTGGCTTTGTGTCAATGGCCTTGTATGTGATAGGGGCAAGCTTGAAAGTTTGAGATCAGTTTCAAGAATGTTGTGCTTAATTAATTTTATTAGTTTCAATTAGTGTTATGCTCACTTTGCTAGAGTCTTTATGCAGGTCTGTGGGTTCAAGATCCTATCTAATACATAGCCAAGTGATTTAGCACAATTTAGAATCTCTGGACTGTAATCAAGTCGGTCCACATTTCAGAGCCGTTGTTGTAGGGGTGTGGAGCAGTTTGGGACGCTGTGAGCAGGAAATTGTATCCCAGGACATCAAATTTCCATTCTCCTCACAGGATCTATGTGATCCCTAAAATGGTGAACAAGACTCACTCTTCTGCTGATTCCCAGTACCCCAGATGTGGCACAGTAGAGGCTAGCTTCCATGACATAGTTTGAGCCTGCAAGGAACTGAGTGAATACAAGGAAACAATGACGATACCTAATGAAATTACAGGGCAAGCAAATCTCTTTTAATCATAGGTTGATATTGGGTCTAGTACCCAGGCCCAAGGGAAAAAAGAACAGTAACTGATACATTGATTTAGTGTTGATTATTGCAAAAAGATAGATTGCTAAGAGACAGAAATTGTCTGATGCTCCCTGTGTAAGAGTATGGTTGTCTAAACTGCTGAAATTGGCGGAAACTGAAAGTCAGTTACTTCACATAGAAAGGAACCGAGGGAAAAAGAAAGTTTGAAGTAAATACAGAGTGGTATGAGTGAGTACTAGGTCTTGATGACATAAGAGGATATGACAAACCTCCCTGAATTACAATGTATTACATCTATGATAGCAATTGAAATAGATTAGATTGATCCATACATTTTGAGAGAGAGAACTCCCAAGTGGTTTCTTTTAACCTGCAAGGAACAGTATAATGACTAATTAGTGAAAACTCCAGCAATACCCCTATGATGACCCTGGAATATTGGAGATGGTTGTGACAGATGGCGCAACTAAATCCAGCAGTTGGCACCGGCAATCTAAATGACAATTAAAAATACCAGTTGATAGCATTGTACAGAGGAGCAAATACGTTACAGGGGAAGAAAAATGAACTTCAGACCCCAATGTTCTTTTGTTTATTAGTTCCTTTATTGAAGATTACTTTCTTTCTCTTTGCGAATGCAGTAAATGGCATTGTCATAATTCGCAAAATTACATATTTTGCAACATTCAAACAGTGATGAAAAAGATGATGTACAGATTTGGTATCTCTGTTAATTAAATGAATAGTCAATAAGAATGGAATGAGTTGTATGTTTGGATTGATCTTAGCCACTGATTCCTATTTTGGCCTCATTCCATTCTATAACTTTGTTCCCACTATGCCACTCCAGACAGTGTACAGCTGTATGCAAATCTGACTGAGGCTTGCTCCAGTAGCAGCAGTAAGCCTGAACAGCCAGGCAAGATTTCTGCTACCTGAGATCACAATCAACCCCAGACCAGTTTGAACTTGTTGCACCTCATCAGAGAGGTGCAATTTGAGGTGAGTGGCAGAGTGACCAAGGAAACCATCTATGTGTGTCCACAGTAGTGATTGAGAGGCGTGTGAGAGTGGGTCAGATCCAAGGGAAGGTCAACGATAATGGTGAATTAGATTACTCAGCTTCTCTAGTGTTTATTTTATATTATTTTATAATTATATATATTTCTTGCAGTAATTGCTATTTTAGATAAAGGGGTGCAACTTCTATCACAGAGATATTTTGTTTGGATATGTGTGAAAAAGATAAGGAAGGCTCTAGATTGGCATGTTATAAGGCAAGAAAATTCTCACTAGTAGATTGATTGTCTGTTAGAAAAATACTTTGGTGGAACTCTACAACCTTATAGCCAGTTAAATATAACTACACAGAATGCTCTATTCTTTCAGAAGCAACATGTAGTGTGGCACATAATAAAAATCAATTAAAATGTGCATTTGTTAATTCCTCTCTGGGAGCCATAAAAATGTTTAGCAGGGGTCCCTCCTGGTGGAGAGAAGCTGAAATAGTCGTGTGACTCTCTTCTGTGGGAAGGACATTAAACATATAAACGTAGCTCTCTTGTTTATGAGGGTTGTCAAACAATCGTCGATGTTATGTCTATCCAAATGGAAAAGATGATGTGACCTGTTTTGTGGAACAGTTTAAATATTACTAATATCTAATATCACTCTGCAAATTAGGGAGGGGATATCATAATATGCGAGACAACTGCCAGATAATACCGTTTATTCAGGTGTGTCACTATTTTCACCTGAAGCTTTACGCCCCTTTTATATTAAATATCACCCACAATAATATTTACTTATAATAACAATGGCATTGCAGTCCAACAGTAAATTACTCTCCGTGGACTGATTTACCACTGGGTGTATTTTTTACATATATGGGCTTTATTTTTATTTCTTAAAGCACTAGATGTGTTTTATAATGCAGATTATAAATATACTTTTATACAAGCCTACTTACACATATCTGAATGAAAATAGAAAAAAATAAAAAATGGTGTAGTCCAAAATTTCAAAGTACAGAAATGTCGATGTAAATTAATATCAGATGAAACTTCTACAGTTCTCGCCACCAGCCTGGTCAGAGCCCATAGAAAACCAGCAGCGTAAACCATTTAGGCCATTATCTAGAGATACTTGGAACACGGGCAATACGCGTGAAACCGGTAACCTGCCAGATGTGTTGGGCAATACGCGTGAAACCGGTAACCTGCAGATGTGTTGGGCAATACGCATGAAACCAGTAACTTGCCCGATGTGTTGGGCAATACGCATGAAACCGGTAACCTGCCAGATGTGTCAGGCAATACGCGTAAAAACGGTAACCTGCCAGATGTGTTTGGCAATACGTGTGAAACCGGTAACCTGCCAGATGTGTTGGGCAATACACGTGAAACCGGTAACCTGCCAGATGTGTTGGGCAATAGGCGTGAAACCGGTAACCTGCCAGATGTTTTGGGCAATACGCGTAAAATCCTTAACCTGCCAGAAATGTTGGGCAATATGCGTGAAACCAGCATTCACTAAATGAGCCACAGAAACATCTCACCAAGTACACAGTTCGTACAACCGAAGTTACAATTGAATCAAAGGGAGGAGGTACCATGCTGGTGTCCTAAAAACTAGCATATGCAGAAAAAATGTTTTACCTTCGAGGACCCCCTCCTGGTTCCTAGAGGAATGCCCTTTCTCCTCTAAAATCCGGTTTTGGTATTTGGTTTTGGACTAAACAGTACCAAGAATGAGACTGAAGCTGCCAGAGTGTAGGGCAAACTCGTTTATGAACCGTGATGAGAAAGAAAACGGGTGCACTAAGGGTTGCCCCGTAGCACTGTGGACAATACTCAGGGTAAAAGACAAGACAAAGCACGATATCCCACTCGACCTATGTATCTTCTATAACAGCTCTAAGTGCACAGTGGACTGACCGGAAACAATTCCAGCCCATTTATATGTGTTACCTTGACATATTGTTTTTTTTTTTAATCATTTTTAACATAGATAAATGCATACTACCATGCTTTACAGCTTACAAATCCACAATATTGTTTCAATTATTTTAGCCATGCAATCTTTGATTTCTTAAATATCAAAACACACGTTTACAAAGAAGAAACAAAGAAAATAAATGTTTTATACATTTTCCATAAAAACATTGTCCAATGTACATATTAGCAAAACGTTAGCATATGTGACTGTTTCCACCCTCAAATCACAATCCACTCACTCATTCATTCACAGAAGACACATCCTCCCATTCCTATCCCAGCCACACCTCACACTGCGAATTACCATGGAAAAAGGTCTCCGATTTCTGATATTGTTGTGTTGCGTGCTAAGGTCTCTGCAAAAACGCAGCTCCCTCTGGATATATTCCCAGACTGCAGAGAAGCTGCTAAGACTTCTGCCTTTCATAACTCCAAGATATATTGTGCCACACTCGAGAAATTGATGAGCTCCAAATAACATGACAATTCAAGTGAATCAGAGTCCTCCTGATATATTTCATTGAGAAATATTAAGGACACTTTTTAATCAAAATTAGGGCTAATTGTGATCAGTTTTCGTCATATGATACTAAAAGAAATAAGTCACTGTAAGTAATTTGAGAGAAGTGGCAAACCTGTTAATGGTAATATTCGCATATTATATTAAAAACATTTAACACATGCGTAGATTATAGAGTAGAATTGCAAGAGAGGACTGTGTGGCATATGTCCATTAATCTAATAGCATGAAGTTGCAAAGTTGTTTTGCATTCTAAAGCAATACAAATCGGCAGAAGGAAAATAAACAAAGAAAGAGAGGAAAAAGGGAGAAAGCTTGATGGAGGTAAAATAAGAAATTCAAAACTAGAAGGAAATTGGGGCAGACAGTAGCATAATAGTAAGAAAGGAAGCAGAGAAAGGAAGAATCAAAGCAAAAGAAAAGGGGGAGAAGAATGGAAATCGAATGAAAGAAGAAAGGTGTAGAAACAGGCAGAGGGTGGAAAGGGGTGCACAAAGACATGGAATGATTGGAGACAAAGGCAGAAAAAGTCCAACAAGGAAAGAAAAGTCACAAAAGAGATCACAGGAGATAAAATAGGAGACATTGAGAAAGTAAGAGAAGGTAAGAGAAAAGAGAGTGAACTGAGGATAAGGGAGAGAGGAGGGGGTAAGGAGGCGATGTGTGGGAAGGACAAGAGAATTGGTGAAGAAGTGGTAAAAAAACCTAGGGGACGTATTTACAATGAAGTGGCAGTACATGGTGTTAGCCTCCTTTGCTTAACGCCATGCTCATCCGCTTCTGAAAATCAGGGCTGCACCCGATTTACAACAGTATGGTGCAGCCCTGCGGTTCCCCCTGCACTGGTGCTAAATTTAGCAGCCTAGCACCAAGGGTGTCTGCATTGAGGGGAAGATTGTTTATGTGCAGGAAGATGTTCCTTCCCGCACATAAACAATCTTTAAATGACATTTTGTCACTTCTCTGTGTGCTGCTTATGCTAGAAGTTACAAAATGTCTTTTTTTTTAAAGATTGTTTATGTGCAGGAAGGGTCACCTTCCTGCACATAAACAATCAATGGCCTTTTGCTGTTTGTATGTGTGCTGCACAATGCAGCACACATGGAAACAGCAAAAACGAGGAGAAATAAAGCATTCCTCCTCGTTTCGCCTGTTTAAGACCAGGTTTTCCCTGGTCTTAATTTTGGCGCTGCCTCCTATTTACGCTGCCCTTGTAAATAGGGGGCAGTGTCAAAATCAATTGGTGTTGCGGTGGAACGCCCACCTCAACACCCATTGCCCTCCCCTTTCACTTTAAGTACAGCGTGAAAGGGTGCCTCATTTACAAGGCAGCGTTAAGCCACGTTAAGTGCCTTAACGCTGCCTTGTAAATAAGGCGAAGCACATATCGCCACAGGAACATCACTAAAAGTGACGTTCCTGTGGCAATAGGGGCTTGTAAATATGCCCCCAAGTTTAAAAGGTGATGAAAAGAGAAGAGAATTAAAAAGAGAAATAAAAAATAATATTTGTAAAAATAGATAAAAGAACATGAAGTACATGAAGAGAAAGCTGGATCAGAGAAAATAGAGACTGTGAGAAAAAGAGAACATTTAAGAATGAGAGAAGTGTAGAGTGACAGCATGTAGAAAACGAGAGAGTGTGCTAGCTTAAAGGTAGAGAGATAAGAAAATAAGCGGGTGAGGGAAGAAATATAGAAGACTGATAAGAATAGAAAAGTGAAAAAGTGGAGGAAATGGGGCAATATAAAGGAGCGGGGAAGCAGTGAAATGGACAGTTACAGAAAACAAGTAATAGGCAGAGAAAAGAAGAAATCAAGAGAATTGAAGCTAGCAAAAAAGAACTGAGGTAAAAAGGAAGAAAGATTAAAAGGGGATAAAGAAATAACATAGAAAAGGATCAGAAGGGAAGAAAGGGAAGCACGCGTCGAAGGCGGAGTTAGGAAAGTAAGATGGAACCTGAAGAGAGGATATGTATCAGAAAATTGGTTGAAGAAAATAATGGGGAAAGAGAATACAAAAGCAGAGGAAGATAGAGCATGGGAAAAGGAAGGGTTTTGGGAAAAAGAAGGGCAGAAAATGAGAAATGAAAGGAGGATATCAAGAGAGAAAGGGGAGGGAGAAGAGAAAGGCAGAGAAAGGAAGAAAGGCAAAGGCAAAAGCAAAAGGTGAAGTAAGGGAAGCCTGGGTGTGAAGGAAAGAAACGAAAAGAAAGTGAGAAGAATAGGAAAGGGGTAAAAAGGGGCAAAAGGAAAAAGAAAGGAGAAAGAAGAGATTAAGCAAAGGGAGGCATGCGATATGAGCGACAGGAGGAAAGAAACAAATGGGAGACAAGGAGGATCAAAATGCTAATCATCCCATTCATCAATGAAAACATAAATCTACTCCTGTGAGGATTTAGGTATACTATATGAAATGGCTGTGGGGGCCTTATCATGGAGTACACTCGCAAATACTACCTTGGGTCCGGTCAGTCTTGTGTACTTAGCCTTAGATCATCCCTTGGTAGCTGTGGATGCGAGCAGTAAGGCTTGGCAAAGGAACGTACGGCCTGATTTAGAACTTGGCGGACGGGTTACTCAGTCACAACGGTGACGGATATCCTGTCCGCTAAAATATAAATCCCATAGGATATAATGGGATTTATATTTTGGCAGACGGGATATCCATCACCGTTGTGACAAAGTAACTTATCCAAAAAGATCTAAATCAGGCCTTTCGTGTAAAGCATGTACCAGTACCAAACAACAGAATAAGAAAATCACACAATAAGAAAGAGACATGACAACAATTTATAAAAATAGTGCATATTTTTATAAATTTTTAGAGACCTTGCCCATCAAAATCCACTTGAGGGTTCCTGAGATACAGATTTTATATATTTGTATCACTTTTAAATGCAACCACAAACAAGAATTTGTCAACAAAAAGTTTGTAAACTTTTCAAAAGTTTGAAAGAGATAGTGCCAGTACGCGGGCAGGGTTTGGCAACCAAATCCAGGAGAGAAAAGGTCAAGGGGGCCAGAGAGGATACTTGGACAGTTACCTGTGCACCAGAGCATTTTTAAAGCAAGTTCCAAACTTTACAGGATGACCGCCATAGACATCAATGGAATGATGCTGCGCATACAGGAAAAAGATGCTCAAAGGATGCTCTGGTTGAGGTGCAGTCGACAGGGGTGTGTTGGTGGTGGTCCCTCAGTGGGTGATGAGGGGAGACTTTGGCCACAGTGATCGAGGTCCCTCAAAGTCCTCTACATTGCAGTAGTGAGCCAGCCACTGCTGAGCTACTGGTCTCCTAGCACTGCAGTTGGGGCAAAATCCTTAGGTGGGGGCTAGTGTCCCTTGGGTATGATGAATACAGATTTTTATTAGACTCCGGAGTCCAGCAGACACGGGTGCAACTTTTGTTATCTCAGATTTGTCCTTTAGTGCCCCGGCACCAGGTAGCGGCAAAACATCTGTGGTGGCTACCAACTTGTCAGTTTGGGCTTCTTCAGCTCTTGTGTCTCTGGAGCTAATTCCAGGGGATCAGCCAACGGATCCTTAAAGTCACTGCTGTAGATTGGAGCAATGAATCACGGTTTCCCCAAGCCAGGAGCCGCAGGCACAGTTCAAACTTTGCTAGCCCACAGTGCAGCAGGTGGAGTCCTTCCAATGGTGCAGCGTCTCTTTGTGTGCTTTCAAGGGCAGCAGGGCAGTCCTTCTTCAGCCCTCTCTCTGATTCCATCATGATTTGAAGTGCATGGCGACAGGGTAGCCACATTAATCCCAGGAAAGAGCCCCAAGGGGACCACACAGTCACTAGTCAATGGGCTACTGGGTCCCCTCCTTCCTAGTGATGGCCTTCCTGCAATGTGCTGCATCTAGCTATCCCAGAGTGCCTCACTCTTGCTCCTTTCAAAATGACACAACCCTTCCTTGGTCATCAGGAGCACAGTAGCCCACCCTAGAAGTGTGGCTACTAGTAGGTTACACACCCACCGGAAAACCGGTTGGGGGGCAGGGTTTCCCTCTCTGCCTCTGTCTCCTAATTATCTTCAGGAACAAAAGGCACCATTCTTAGGGGTGTTGTTGCAGTCGGCTCTTCAAAGGCGGCTTCCCCTTTTAACCTCGCCTTTTGGGCTAACACCCTGAGTGGCCATCCTGGGAGAGGCGGTCACACCTCGCTGTGTGGCAACTGCCTTTTATTCCTGGAGCTGGGAGCCATTTACACATCTCCCCCAGGTGGTCAGAAATCTGTTTGTGTGCCAGGGCCTTTGTGAGGACACTGGACTAGCTGGAGTGCAGAGTGGCAACTTTCTGAAAGTTGCTTACTTTAATAGTGACTTTAAATTTGACCTGGGCCTCAAGATGGATTTAATGCCACAATTAATTTGGTACCTTACATGACCCTGTTAGGTAGTCCCATTCAGAGATTAGCCAGGCTGGGTGCCAGCCTGTACATTGTGTTAGATAATGGGGCTATTAACCTTTCCACTGCAAAATGACAATGTGGAAGTGTTGTTGTTAAGACATATGAAAAAATTGTATGTCCTGCTTAATAATATATAGCTCCCTGCCATAGGGATCCATAGGCTTTCCTTAGGGGAGACTTACATATATCATTAAGGGAAGAGGAGGCTTTGCCATTAGTTGTAATGGCAAAGACAAACTAGCAGTGTAAACACTGACCTTTCAGTCTGCGGTGGCAGACTTGTCACATTCAGGGTGGCATAAGCAGTGCTGCAGCCCTGGGTGAACACTCTGCCTTACATGCCCTGGGTACCATATACTAGGGACTTATAAGAAAGTCAGTACTTGCCAGTTAGGTGGATCCAATTCAACATATATTATGTATAGGGTTAGAACATCGGCAGTGCGGTATGGTTAGCAAGCCTCTGTGCACTCTCTGAGTCAAAGAACCAGCATCATCAGCCCACAAATGTGGAGGTGAACGTGCAAAAGAGTCATTTCCTTACAACTCCATTATGTTTATGCTTCCATTTGAAATTGATCTACAAACTTTTTGAAAGTTTAAAAAAATTTCTGGAGTACTCCTAGAAAGATGCGACAGTTGCAGCTCTCTAGGGACTACACTCATGGGTAAAAATGTACACATTTGTGAATGTAGATGTGCACATGCCTAACCTTTTGTATTTTTCCCCATTGGAAAATATGTATCCATAATGGGAAACCCCTTCCCCTGCACCCCTACCAATGTTGGAGGTGTTTCTACCCCATGCCCACTTTCACAAGGATTTACTCCTAGCCTTGAAAGAAGCAAATCTGTGTTTTCCTCCAGACCGCGAATGGGCCATGAAAAGTGTGAACGGAGTCTGGTCTATAACTTTGCAAAACTGGTAAATCATGCTGTTCATATTAGGCTAAATGTAGGCACTTTGTAAATCAGGCCCAGGTTTTTGTTTTACAAGTGGCAGGAGGAAGGGGGCGTTGCAAGACAGATGCACAGTGAAGGTCCCTTTTCAGCTTCCTTACAATTATTGAAGCACTGCTTGCAAGCTTCTAAACATCAACTTCGCCAAGGCTTAAAGCTTCAAATGCTTTATAAGATTACAAATTCTCGAAATCGAAAATTGACCAATTACTCAACAAGCACAGAAAATAACTCCATACGTATATACGTTCTGAGTGGCTAAACTGCAGTGCTTCAATGCTCCTTCTATACTCCTCATGTGTGTTTTAAAATACATTTCATGTATTAAATCCAGCGGCATAACACAAGACCTTGCCGCCCCTGTGGAACGGTGGCTGACCACTCTTTCGAGGGCCCCCTGCTCCTTCATGGGGCCCCATTCAGCCCAAGGCCAATGTACATCTATGAGATATGGAAGACACAGGGGGCCCTCTTATTAATTCCTGTGAACATGTTCCAAAAGGCTCAAAAGGAAGACGCACGTGAAAATATTTTACACCACAATTCGCCTTCTGATTATTGAAAAAAAGATTATATGCTGCCCCAGCACGATTCTGGCCAGAGTTGGGAAACGTGCTGCAGAATTAAGAGTTACGTGAATATCAATGATATGCCTTCCAAACATTTAAGTATTCTAAACTATGCAAGTTGATCAACAAAATACGAATCAATGGGGGGTTTTCAGATGCATTCCTGTCTGACCAATGTTCCTGAAACCATGGATGTCTATTCACCAATATTTCAGGGGCAGCAGAAGTGACATCACACACCCTTTGACCTTCACTTTCACTCAAATGCATGCTTGCACATAGACACACGTTCACACCTACACACTCTCTCGTTCACGTAAATGCACTCTCTCCCGCAAGCGTGCACTCAATATACAATTAAAAACTTTTTCTTATTTACCTCAGCTACCAGGAAAGGAAAGGTCATATTCCAGCTAATTGTATTCCATTTTTTACTACACTAATAGTGACTAATGTAATCTTTTTTACTATTAGTGAAATAAAAAATTGACAGAAAGCAAAGCCAGTGGAGCCCCAATCAACGTCCATAAGGACGATCTGCTACTGTTTCTTGGTACTAATTGTGCCACCTCTGAGGCTAGGGATCCCAAAGGCAGTTCCAGGGATCACAAGGGGCAAGCCAGGAGTCGCAGCTGCAACCCCTGTGACCCCTAACTTACGTCAAGGCTGAAACTATTCAAATGTATATGCAGGGAGTAAAAACCAAACTCTAGTTTTTCCTTAGCAATGCAGATGAAGACTGCAGTTGCTGTTCTGCGTCTTAGAAGCAGATATGTCAGCTCCATTCAGCTAGATGGAGCCCACATTAAACAGGAATATTGTAAAGTAACATTTATACAGTGCTGAGATAGAACAATAATATTATCACAGTACCCAAACACAAAACACATTATCTTATTTTAAGGATAATATGACAATTAAATACACTTTACATTTTGTTTGAGGCAGGCTTCTACAAAACAAACCCAACATTTGAAAACAGTCTTTAAACTTCTTGCCACACAAATACATGTCAAACTCGAATCTACAGTTCATAGATATTTTAGTACACAGTACAGAAAACACGTTCTGAACACTTACATGCAGACTGCCTTTGCTACTCATCAATAAGGATGGAAACACGAAAAGCACAAACAGAGCTTGAACTTACAGTACCTTTGTTATATCCAAGACCACAGAAATATTCAAAATTTTGCAGCTGCAGATTTACCACACATTCTGTACCATCAATCGAGGGTGATGAGATTCAGCATTTAAGTGTAAATATCCATTCTAAATGGTGGATAGCTAAAAAGTGCACATGAGTAGTTCTACTCATGTAAATCTATCTGTTAGACCTGACAGCCTTAGGGTGGACTTCCTCCTAAGGTTTTGCCTACCTCCTCCACTTTTCTGACTCAGTTTCTGCTGGTTTTAGGACTCTGTGCATTTTACACTGCTAACCAGTGCTAAAGTGCTTGTGCTCTCTCCTCTAAACATGTTAACATTAGTTCTTTGGCATATTCAATTTACTTATAAGTGTCTAGTAGAGTGGTACCCCCTGTACCAAGGGCCTGCAAATTAAATGCTACTAGTGGGCCTATAGCACTGATTGTGCCACCCACTTAAGTAGCCCCTTAACCATGTCTCTGGCCTGCCACTGCAGAGACTGTGTATGTGTAGTTTACACTGCCATGCCAACCTGGCAATATAAGCCTTTTGCCAGGCCCAAACCTTCACTTTTTATATATCTGTCACCCCTAAGGTAGGCTCTGGAAAACACAGAGGGCAGAGTGCAATATATATAAAAGGCAGGACATGTACATTTAAGTTTTACATGTCCTGACAGTGAAACACTCTCAAAGTCGTTTTTTTACTACTGCTATGCCTGTCTCTCCCATAGGATAACATTGAGATTACTTTATTACATTTTGTAAGCATGATTTCCAAATGGGAATTTATAACTGGATCAAGTTTCGTGTCTCTGGAATCCTAATTTAAAATCCTTACTTATGGTGAAGTTGGATTTTAAATTAACATTCTGAAAGTGCCACTTTTAGAAAGCTGGCAATTTCTTACTTTAGCCATTTGGTGCTGGGTGCCTGCTGCCTGTCTCTGATCACATGCCTGGGGTGGGTGACAGTTGGGCTTTGTGTATTCCTCCTAGACAGCCACACACAATAGGAGCTTAGGTGTGACTTGATGGGCCATCCTGGCAAGATGGGAGGGAGGAGCGGGACCAAGCCTCACTTACACCTGAATAGGCTGTGTCCTGTCCACACACAAAGGGCTCCATACCCCCTGTACTTAGTATGGAGCCAGGGCAGGGAAGGCAGGGCATCTGTGCACTTCAAAGGCCTGTCTTTGAAGTCTTCCCCACTTCAAAGGCCCAACTGTGTATGAGAACTGGACCTCAGACACCACAACTTCAGTACACTTCTGGACCTGTGAAGACTCTGCCAGGAAGAAGGTCTGCTGTGCTGCTGAAGAGCCTGCCACTCAGCTGTACTGCTGTTTTGCTGAACTCCTGCCTTGTTGTGCTGACCTGCTGCCTGATGAGCTCTTTCCTGGGTGAAGGGACTATACCTGCATCACTTGAATCCAGAGTGACTCCAAGGGCTAGGTGGCTGGCATCCTGATCTCAAATTTCTGGGACATAAAAGACCTCTGTTGCGCGACATATCTTCGGTGTGGATCCACGCAAACTCTTCGCAATCAGGATTTAAGTTACTATGGTTCAGTGGGCCTGACTGGGTCACTGTGAGTGGCCCATGCTCCATCGCGGTCAGCAAGAACTTTTGACTTTGTCCCGGTCTGGCGCGACTAGATTTCCCAAATAGCACTTTTTGCTTCTTGCTGCTATTTTATTAAAAAAACTTTGAAATTCAATATCTCAAGTTCTACTTATTGGATTTTTGTCGTTTTGGTCTTGTTTTATTTTGTAAATTAAGCTCTATTCTTCTAAAAAATAATTTTGTGTGGTGTTTTTACTATTTTATTGTTTCAAGTGTTACACAAATACTTTACACATTGCCTCTAAAGTTAAGCCTGACTGCTCTGTGCCAAGTTACGAGAGGGTGAGCACAGATTAATTTAGAGTTTGCCTACCTCTTACCCTGACTAGGATTGTGGTCGTTGCTTGACCAGGGCTTGAGCCCAGTCAACCAGTTACCCACTTTCTCACACTATCTTTTTGAATCAGTCCCCTGGATGTTACCTAAAATGGCTCAATGGTTACTTGTGAGACTTTATTTGTTACAAAAATGATTTGCTTTATTATTTGTGTAAATTCATTTTACACCTCAGGCACTATTCTCAAAACAGCAGTTATTTCAGAAGGGCAATCTAAGTACAGACACTTCCAAAATATTTTACTTATCTTTTTTGAGGTCTGAAGTTTTTAATCATACAGCATTACAGCAAAAGGTATCAGGGAGCCAGAGAATAAAATATGGGTGAACCCAATGTTGCTGATGAGAGAAGAAAAACAGCAAAAGGTTTTTCTCCTTGGACCGAGCCAAAGATACTTAATTAAAAGAACAGTTACCCTCACCGACTTGCAGAGGTATGGTTCGTCATTGGATACCTCCTTGCTACTACCATTAAGTTTAGCAGGATAGAGACTGTTTCTGTGTTTTTTAAGGAGAAAGATTACCAAACCACACTTCTAGAACAATTATGTTAACTCCTGTTTTGTGTGTTCTCTAGGAGAGAGAACCATAAATTGCATGGTTTCCTCTCAGCAGAGGGACACTAAAGATAAAAATGCAAAGGAAGCGATCAAAGAAGAAAATCCTTTTATTGACAGCCACTTGTTTGCATTGTTGAAAACAAAATTCCTAAAAAGGTCCATGGGACCATGCAAACAGCTGACTCATACCAACTGTAATAGCAAATATGTAATCTAGATGGTACATGATCCTGTGGGCTGAAGTACATAGGGATGAAAATCCGAAAAGTATGCATTAGGTTCAAAGAAGCAAGATCCGCAGTGGTAGACTAACTAGTTAACTGACATCCTACTGTAAACATGCAGGCCACTCAGACTGCAGTCTGCCTTGGGCTATTCTTGAGAACTCCCCTGCAAGAGATGAGAACAACCATATTAGCTACCAAAAAGAACAAAGATGGGTTTTCAGTCTCTCCACACAGATACTTTTTATATACAATTTTTTTTATTTTGAAGCAAAAAAACATAACCAAAAGCACCCATGGCTGCACTTAATATCTTGCAGGATACCATACCATACTTTTTAATGGCTTTCCCTGCATTGACCCTTCCAACCCCAAGCCCCTCCCATTAGCAAGGCACTTGTCATACATGAACCTCATCCCAAGTGGGATACTATTCCTTTCCCAATGGGCCATTCAAAAGGCCCTGATATGTCCCCCACAGACTCCATACTTTTTCTCACTTGCGGGGACACCTTTGACCTTCATAGACCTCTTGCTCTGCAGCTCTGATATCCACTCTTCAACACTCAGTGGATCAGACACCCTCCACCTACCAACTATGTTTCACTTAGCAACTGTGAATTCCAGGGTGGACAGTAATTTGGGGTATTTTCCCAGGTTCTCTTCTCCCGAGCTATTCAAGAGGATCATCTTGTGTGTGATCTCAGCCGGCTCCCTCCCTGAGTCCCTCCTGGACCCCAATCCAGAAGTTTGCTAGGCATGGATAATCCCATAGTGTATGCAGAAATCCTCCCCAGTACCAGCATCTCCAAGGGCACTCATCAGTGGCTGCCCTGCCCACCCTCTGTAGAAGCACGCTCATTCAAAAAGACCTATCTGGCAGTCGCAGCTGGACCAGCCCAAATTAAGCCCTGATAGCCATTACTCTGGGTGAATGGATCGCCTCTTCTCATTCCTCCTCCTGCAGTTTCCAAATGTCCGCCTTCGAAGCTTCCTTCAACTTCAGTAGAGAGTTAGGGGTGTTGTTCATCAACTTGCTATACATGAGGGAGATTGCTTTTTTGAGGAGTGGTTCTGTCAACAGTCTATCCTCTAATGGCGAGGCATCTTCCAGCAGCTGTTCCCAATACACATGCACCCATAAGGCAATTCTCAGCTCGTGATACCGAAAAATTTCCCCGGGTGCCATCTCATAGCCCACCTGCAACACCTCCCAGGCGATCAAGTCCTCCCCTTTTCACACATCTCCCTGCTTTGAGATGCCTATCATGTGCCAACCAGAAAATCCCTCAAGTCTCCTCACCACTGCCAACATGTCACTCTCCCTCAAAAGGGTCCTCTCTGTTAGTCTTATCTGCCAGCCCAGAAACCCGTTCGCCGCCCGCCAGATGGAGGCTGTGACTCAACTCAATGGCGGGAGAGATTTGCAATCCCTCTTGGAATACAATGCACTCAGGAAGCCCTTTGGATCCAGAGCCCTTCAGTCAGGCCTGATTGGGGAGGCAAAGGCCCACTCTTTAACGAGTATCAATTGCGATGCCCAATAGTACCTTTCCAAGTTGGGGAGGGAGATTACCCCATAGTACCATCCTCTCGTGAGTTTAGTAAATGCCATTTTGGCTGTCCCACAGGAGCTGTTGAGCTGTGTGGTTAACACACTTAAAAAACTCAGGTGACACCCGATACAGTGTATTTTACAGTGCACACAGGAGTTTAGCCAGCTCAATTATTTTGCACATTCCCGCTCTCCACAGGAGAGAAAGAGGAATTGATCTTTAATTTTGCACATCCGCTCTAAAGCACTCCAGTATGGAGTTGAGATTGGCTGAGTAGAAGAGCTCGCACCGCCTAGTTACATAGAGGCCCAGGTACTTGAAGCCCACAGTTTCCACCCCCAATCCCTCTAGTATTGTGGGCTGTGCATCCATGCACACATTGGATAAAGAAGGGACTCTCCCTAATTTATGGTGTATCTAAGTAGGTTCCATGAAGGTGAAAGATATGGAACAGTCTGGGAATGGAAACTTCTGGATTAGACACATATCACAGGATATCATCCACATAAAGGGATAGTTTTTCTTCCCACTCCCCTCCCCAAATCAATCCACTCACCATCGGGTCGCTCTGCATCCAATATGCCAGGGGTCCCAGTGCCAGGGCGAAGAGCATTGGTGACAACGTAGCTGGCATGGGCAGGACCGTGCCCCATTAACTCTCACCTGTGCCAATGGCTCACTATACAGTAGTAGCAGACCAAAGCCCATCCTCTCCAGCACTCCCCACAGGTACTCTTACTCAATCGCATCAAAGGCCTTGGCCGCATTGAGCGACACTACCATTGCTGACTGAGTCTCCGACCTGGTGCCCTTCATACAAGCATTAAGATGCCTGAGATTCAACCGCGTCCCCCTACTTGGCATAAAACCCGACTGGTCAGGGTGTATTAACATCTGAATAATCCTTCTTAATTGGGTGTCCAGGAGTTTAGCAAGGATTTTACACTCTACATTCAGGAGCGAGATTGGCCTGTAAGAGGCACAATCTGTATGGGGCTTGGGTGACATAGAATGGAGTCAGATGTAATTTTTCATTGTATACTAGTTGATGATGTCTGGCAAGGACCCACCATTGCATGCCATCATGACAATGGAGAATTGGCTTTATGGCTTGCAACCAGTGCATGGTTAGAGTGATGTTACTCTTTTACTGTTTTGATACCAGGCTCAGTTATATATTTCGCTCCGATCATTTTCATGTACAAGAATGTACTGTACTGTGATTTCTGCCACTTAGCATTTATGCCTTTTGCAATTGAAATGATGTGGGGCTCTTTAGGAAAAGTGAATATATCTCTGAAGCCACTTGGCTTTAATTTACTTATTTATGTTTTGTCTCTATACTGTGTTTATGAAATAAGCCACTTGGCTTCAACTATGTTTTTTCTTTTGGTGCCCTTTTCATGACAGATATAATTTTTTGCTTGAAATTTGAATAACAATTTTATACGTTGATTTGTGCAATTGATTCTGTTTGAATTATACGAATCATAGCTGTATAACTTATGAGCCTACTAAAAATGACAAAGTATGTCTTCTATGTCAATGGTCTTATTCCACCCTCTCTGTTTTTTAAGGGCAACAGGACACTGTATTTTCTTTACTTGGCCGTGACGAAGCCCGAGTGTGGGTGAAGCGCGTTGCCAATAAACTCTTGTTGAAACTAAAACTATTGAGTGCGAGCCTGCCTGTGAACTACATATTTCAGGACTTTTGCTTATATATATACAGAGTGACAGAGCAAACTAAGCAAATCATGAATTATTCAAAACTGCTTTCATACACTGTTATTGATATGGCACTTTGGGGCTCTGATAAAGTATGCAGGGTTAGGTAACACATCACTAAATATTTGTGAAAAGAGTTGTCTGTGTAGTAAAAAATAAAAATAAATGTAAAAGTGTGTGTCCTTTTAAATCAAGGTGGTGATTTTGGAGGGAGTTTTCCTTTTAAAAACGTTGTCTACACACTGAAACTCTATGACCCTGTTGAAGGCTCCAGCCGAAACGCGTTTGTCTCTTTTCTGCACTGCTGGTGGATGATATATATATTATAAAAAAAAGTCTTACAAGCTTGTTGGTGCCTGGTTGTGCTGCTTTTCCTTGTCCCCAGATCGTGGGGAGGTCCGTTTGGAAAGTTGTTGGATTCATGATGTGCTGCTGGATGACGCACAAGCAAGCACCCGCTGTGTGAGACGGGTCTCCTTTACCAGCGAACTCTTGGTATCAGAAGAATCCTTGGAGCCCTGTCTCTGCCGACTGCAAGACCTCTGAAAAGAGAGGAAAACCTGCAGTGTTTAGGGGAGGGGTGAAGAAAGCACTGTGCAAGCTTCGGAGGAGGCATGACAGGGCATCGGAGCCTCTCACCTGACCTCCGACGTTTCCCCCAAATACCGGAATCACCGGCAAATTGAGGGCATTACAGCGGTGGTCTCCGTGGAGCGAGTCGTGCTAAACCGCACAAAAGGATAATATTAATGCTGCCGATGCAATGTCTCAACACAGCTAGCATTTAAAAGTTCAACGTTTGACTCTGCAAGGGACTGAAGGACCAATCCAGGCCAGGCTTTCCAGAAACCAGCGTTCTCTGTTCGAACAAAAACTTTATTGAAAACCAAAGAAGCGCAGTGCAGATTGGTACGATTTTGCTACACAGACAATGAATAAAAGGAAACTTGCCCGAGGAGGATAACACAGTACTTTGAGGAAGGAACCAGAATCAAATAACTGGTGGTAATCAGGAATATATTTGAAGAAAGAAAGAATTGAAATTCATATTAAGCGGTGAAGCAAAACAATGAATACATGTTAAAGGCAAAGGTTTAGTGACATGAGTGACATTGATATATCTTTATAAACAAAAGAGTGAAATATATACACAAAAGTGATATCAAAGGCAATTCAAATTGGAAAAATAAAAACAAGGATAATGGCTGATAGATGGGCCAAGAGAGAATTGAAAGCAAAAGAACTATTTGGCAAGGTCCAAGCAGATAAAGGAGAAGACCCAAGGGTCACAGATACATCACCCCTAAAATTGGTTAAAGAACTGGAGCAAACGAGAATTACAGAAATAAACAAATGGTGGGAGATGACAACCTTAAAAAATTACCTAGTCTGTGGAAGAATACTGAGAGGACCGCGTGTTTTTGTGCTCCCAACTTTGAGTGATTTAGACCCGGACTTGTCCAAAAAATGGCAAGATGACACACGGAATGTTCCAATAAACTAATGCGTACATTGATAACTCGCGCAGACAGAAAATTGACGAAAGCCATTGCCAATTTCAAAGAACTTGAGGATGTCCTGGAAACTATGCAGGAGAGAGAGGATGTATAGAATGCACTGCAGAAAATGGAAAAGAAACTGGAAACATGAGGAGGAAGTGGAGCAAAGGAAAGCAAAGAAATGTAACAGAGATAAAAGAGATTATGCGGCAGGGCGAATATACATGTTTGCCAGGAAATTTGATTATTTGTATGCAAAACAAACTGCAGCCATCAATGCAACTGGCACAAGATCAGCAGCCTTGAGTATAGAGAGCTCAGATGCGAGTTAGGGGACAAGGAACCTACAACATCACTTCCACAAATGGACTTTTCAGGCAAAATGAGACTCTTCCAGATGACAACTAGACAAAAGGAAAGGGGAAAATGAACACAGTCCAAGAGGACCCCACAAAACACGGAAGATCAAAGGGGAGGAGCCAAAAGAGGAAGAGGAATGCTAAACAAAAAGCGTCAATTAAAGAAAAGGTACAAGACATCAGCCTAATCATAAACCTCTCCCAGAAAATTATCACAGAAAACCACAGGTCCCTTTTAAATAAAGGGCTTAGTTTTTGTCCAATAGTTAGATTTTATTTTGTTGGTCCGAGAATAGATTTTTACAAATTCACAAGGAAAGTTAAGCTAAAGAAGTACTATACACAAAAGAGAAAAGAATGGAGTAAAAAGAAAAACTAAACCAATCACCATCTATTATTACAACGAACAACTTGACAACGTTACAACCCTTGACTAGTCTCGAAATAGAAGCATCTGGATCAGGAACTCTGCCAATAGAACATCTATCAGAAAAGGATCTGTGTGAATATCTAGAGATCCCTACAGATATGACATTGAACAGCGGATGCAAACCAAAGTCAAAATTCTGTCCTCAGCTACCTGTTGGAAATAAAATTGACTTATTCTATGAAATTGTGACAGATGAGTTAAAGAGGATGGTATTCATGGAGACTGGACAGTCAGTTAAAACAAATCGAGGTGTCAAACAAAATTTAACCAATAAGGAATGGGAACCCTTAGGGATCTGCAAAATGACAAGAATATCATTATCAAACCCAGTGACAAGGGAGGGAACATATAATCATGAGTGTGCAAAAGTACCTGGCAGAAGCTAACAGGCAGTTAAGTAATAAAAAACATTACAAGTGACTCCATGGAAATCCGATCAAAGAACATATGGATCAGTTTTTTCAAAAACTTACAGACTGGCAGAAGAAGGGTCTCCTGGATGTGGAAGAATATAATTATCTAAAGACAGCACATCCAACGGTACCAACGATTTACTTTTTGCCAAAAGTGCACAAAGATCTGATTAATCCACCAGGCAGACCAATAGTGAGTTCAATTGGTGCCTTGCTGAAGAACAGCTCAAGATTCGTTGACATATTCCTTTTTCCACATGTTAAGAATCTTCCATCCTACCTACGAGACTCACAAGACTTCCTTAACAGAATTAATGAGCTTCTATGGAAATCTAATTATCATATGGCAACCTTAGATGTGGTCTCACTGTGCACCTCAATACAACACCATGATGGAATTGAAGCTTGTAAATACTTTCTGCGAACCCGCTCAATCTCCCTGTTAGAACAATCAGATATGCTCATTGATACGATAGACACTTGTCTAAATCATAATGTCTTCCTGTTTAACAATAAATATTATCTGCAAGTGCAGAGAACTGCTATGGGGACATCATTGGCCCCAACGTATGCAAATTTATTTATGGGTCGCTGGGAAGCAGAAGTAGCCTGGAGTGAACAGAATAAAGTTAAGATGGAGCAAATGATTTTATGGGTACGTTTTATTGACGACCTTTTCCTAATATGGGAAGGGGCGAAATCAGCCCTTTAATGCTTCCTGAAGTCTTTGAATCAGAACAACTTAAACTTACAATTCACATTTGACATCCAGGACAAAGAAATCAATTTATTGGATATCACGATCTATATTGAAAAAGAGAGGATTTGCACTAAAATGTACAGAAAACCGACCAGCACAAACAGAATACTCCATGCCAATAGCAGACACCCCTTACCATTGAAATGGAGTGTCCCATATGGGGAATTCCTAAGGGTAAGACGATGCTGCTCAGAAGACTCTGACTTTGAACATCAGGCAAAGGCGATGTTTGAAACATTTCAAATAAGAGGTTATCCGGAAACAGTCTTACAACATGCCTTAAAAAGAGCAAGCGCAAAAAAACGGGAAACACTGTTAAGGCCGAAGGAAGCGCCAAATATGGAAGAAGGAAACAAAAACCAGGATATCAGATTTAAAACTGAATACAACACATCAAGTAGAAGGGTGAGAGACATACTCAAGGGCAACTGGAAAATTCTACTTATGGATGAAGATCTGAAGAAAATACTTCCTAAAATGCCTAATATCACTTACCGTAAAGCACCGTCATTGGGGTATCTATTGACCAGTACTTATATGAAAACCAACTAATACCCAAACCAACGTGACTACATGGCTCCCAGTTCCAACTAGTGGCTTTTTCAAATGTGTAAAGTGCAAAGCTTGTAGATATGGCATAAATAAAACAGAATATAAGACCATATATGGAAGGATGAACAAGATCCAGGAGAAAATCACCTGTCAGACGGAGTCAGTAGTATACGTCCTTGAGTGCCAATGTGGCATAAAATACGTGGGCAGTACAATCAACAAACTTAAGCTCTGTATATTACAACACCTGAGAGCCATAACGAACAAGGACTACCAGTATGGGACACATATGGGAAACACATGATGGGAACGTGGAAAATATGAAGTACTATGGCATCAAACATGTACAGGAAAAACCACGAGGGGGAAACCTAGAACTGGAGCTACGCCGTGAAGAACCAAAAAATATCCTACTATTGGGTACAGAGACCCCCAATGGACTAAATATGGATGCTGAATTATACATTCATATTTAAATTATCTGATTAACTTATTCATAGAAATTTTACAATCTTTTATAGTTTGTTTGATATATTTCTTGGGCGCATCAATCCCTATGCCTGGTTGAAATTGTTACATTATTGTAGGGACTGTTTACATGCTTTCATATTTGGGTTTTAATTATTCCATAGTGTACACTCCAGGTTATTTTTGTATTTTTGTACTTTCTGCTATTTTTAACCATTTGGGTAATAACTTATAAATTTGAGCAAATTCTAAATATATATCTGGAAAGCAGGTCTTCAGATACATGTGTTGATAATGTAAGACATGAATTAGGCCCCTTTTCTAAATTTATGGGATCCTGTGGCCTTGATCACATGACCACGCTACGTTTGTGCATGCAATAAATAGTGAAAAACAGTGAAAAAAACATTGCACATGTGACTTATAATCACAATCATGATAATGAAAGACAGACTATAATGGTAATGATGTGTACCTTAGCTAACTGTTGTTAAATTTACTAAATAGCAGAATGCATAGATTTACAGTTGCTGATACCCATACAGTCATGTTAATTTGAAAAATGTGCAAATAATCAACTATCCATTATCAATGACAGTAAGTATTGGGTTTCATTACCTAAAATGTAATATAAACATCATTGTATATCTAATGGAAAAACCATTATATCGCTCAAATTTTGTAATGCTACATATAAATTATGTATATATATTCACATGATTAAAATCCGCCTCTATTAAAAACAGAGTGGATAAAACGCAATTGCATGACAATATATTATAAAATGTATATATATATAAAACAATAAATAAATTAATAAATATATATATTCAATAACTGCTCAAATGCTGGTAATGAAAACACATTGCTAAGTTTCATTATGGAAGTCATATTGCACATAATCCCTGTTATAGTCAGACAATTTATCAATATTAAAGTGCTATCGTGCTAAAGTGCCACCAGTAAAACTGCTATATGTAAAGTGCTTTGCATGATGTGTTTTTAAGATCTCACAACTGTGAGAGCTTACAATCTAAAATTAATCATCAACGAGTATAGCAGCTGAAGACCTATATAATAATATGGGAACCCCTATCAACCGCAATTTGGATCTACAGCACACATGTGTTCTGACCTTAATCAATTGTTCATCTTAAAAGCCAAAAAGTAAAAAGCTCTATGTCATGGACTCAAGCAAGGTAAATTATAAATAATTATGTAAATCTTCGCCAATGTTCAAACCTAATGGGGACTTAGTATCCAATTCCATAATGTATTTGGATTCAAGTTGGTGAAGAGCTTTTTCACGGTTGCCTCCTCTTTTGTTTTCCTGCACAGCGTCAATAACAAAATACTTTATGCAGCTCAACTCATTGTTATGGGCTGATTTGAAGTGCCTCGCTACAGGGTATGACGGATCCAAATTTACTATCGCACGCAAATGCTGCAGGATCCTTACATGAACTTGCAGCTTAGTGCTGCCAATGTAGCGTAAACCACAATTACACTCCAATATGTATACAGCATGGTCAGTTCTACACGTATAGTGCCCCTTGAGCTCACAAATTTCAGAAGAAAAGGCTGTGCAGTAGGAGGTGATGTTAATTCCAAATTTGCATGCACGGCAAGTGCTGCATTTGTAAATCCCTCGCTTGGGAGATAACCAGCTTGTTTTGTTGTCAATTTCAGGACTATTTTTTACTAATTCACTACGCATTGAGTATGCTTTGTGAAACCTGAAATTGGGTCTACACGGTAAAACTTGTCTGAGGGTGGCATCAGCGAGCAAAATAGGCCATTGTTGGTTAATAATTGACCTAATATTTGCTGCCTGCTTACTGAATGTAGTGATAAGTCTTACAGGAGGCTTATCACTTGCTACTGTATTAGTTTCAATATTGTTTTCTTTTTTGTTTTCTGCCGCTGGTATATTGGCTTCCTTAGTATTGCTGACATTCAGTAAGACATTCCTATCCTTGCTATTTGCTTTCTTCATAGCACTATTGAGTTGGTTAGGCTTATAGCCCCTTGCCATGAATCTAAGTTTAGCTTCTTGCTGGTGTTGGATAAGATCTTTCTCAGTACTGCAAGCCCTACGAATACGTAGAAATTCTCCATAAGGAATGCTTGTGATGGTATCTTGCGGATGAAAACTTTGTGCATGCAATACTGAATTGCCAGCTGTTGGTTTTCTAAAAAGACTTGTTTCACTTTTGCCATTCTCAATGTACACTTTTACATCTAAAAAGTTTGTGGTGGCTTTGTCAATGTATGCAGTAAATTCAAGATTCAAATCATTCACATTGATTTCTTTTACAAATGATTCTGCCTGTGCTGTTGTTCCTCTCCATATAACAAAGACATCATCTACAAATATCCTCCACTGTACCACATGCGAGGACCATTCTGTATTGTGTGCAACCTTGAGGATCTGCTCCTCCCACCAGCCAACATGAAGACATGCATAGCTGGGGGAAAAACAGGCCCCCATAGCCACACCTCTGAGTTGTTGAAATACTTTACTGTCAAATAGAAAAACGTTATTATGGAGACACCAATGTATCATACTAAGGATCATATTGTTGTGATTATACATTTCCATAGGTCTTTTGCCTAAGTAATATGCAACGGCATTAAGTCCATCACTATGTAAAATACTGGTGTACAAAGCTGTAATGTCCATAGTTAAAAACAGAAAGTCACTGGACCATGATTGATTGTTCAATTTGTGTAAAAAGTCAGTGGTGTCACAGATGTAAGATGGTAAACTAGTGACAAAATCCTGCAGAAAAAAATCAACGTATCTGGATGCATTTTCAAATAAACTTTTCTTGGCTGATATAATAGGCCTTCCTGGTACTGGTATCATATTCTTGTGTACTTTGGGAATAAAATATATTGTAGGCAAGATAGGAAATTCGTTGTTTAAAAAGTCAAGTTCATTTTTAGTAATCAATCCTTCCCTTTTCCAACTATTAAGGTCATCTCTGAAATTTTTAGTTGTCTTTTTTACTTGTGCCATGTTGGTTATTCTATAGCAGTTGATATCATTCAAGTGTTTGTTGGCTTCTTTTTTGTAGTCATCTTTATGCCATAGCACCACGTTTCCCCCTTTATCTGACTTGTTGACGACCACTGTTGAATTATTCTTTAGTTTGGCCATAAGTTTAAAGTAATTCTTAGTATGATGTTTGGGGGTACTTGGGTGCGATTGAATATGGTGATTGAGCTTTTTCAGTTCATCAGTAACGCAATCATGAAATATATCAACTGCATCTCTTGGCATGACTGGTACAAATGTGGATGGAGGTTTGGAGGGGCTGCCCCCTGGTTTCGTTAGGTTTATTCCTTCAGTTCTGGACATTTCTTGTGTGCTTATAGTGCCATCTGCAGAGTTGTTAGCTTCTTCTGTTAATTCTACCAAAGTTCTTAATATGGGAATATCACCTGACTTTAGCACACAAGATTTAATTTGGCTTGGTTTTTGCTTTTGCTTATTATTCTCATCAGTATATTGTTTGATGGTATGGTATTTCGTTAATTTTAGTTTTCTTATAAACTTGTAGATGTCCACTCGTGTCCGACAATAATTGAAGTTACTTTCAGGGCAAAAAGACAACCCCAGAGCCAACAGTTGTTGTCACTAGATGCACTTTAGCAACTTTTGCACAATTGAGAGATACTTTAAATTCAAGGCCCAGCTTTAAGCTTAATATGCAACAAAATGCTCATTTACTTTATAACATTAGAACAACAGATGCTGGATAGAAAAACAACATAATAATAATATTTTTAATATTTTTTTTATTTCTAGTGATGATCCTGAGATACAGTTAGGAGAGGCTGAAACTCTCAGATATTTGTTGATATATATATATATATATATATATATATATATATATATATATATATATATATATATATATATATATATATATATATATATATATATATATATATATATATACATATATAGAAAAGATGCTGTCGTCGGGGGCCCCCAACCCTGCAGGGCGGTCTTAACTAATGCAGAAGACAGCGATTTCTGCAATAACAATCCAGACAAGAAATGCGCCAAGATCCGGTTCCTGGAAAAGGTGCTTTATTACTATTGGCGCAGGCAATCACATGACAGAGGCACCTGACGCGTTTCAGCATTTGCTTTTCTCAAAGGTGTGTCCTCATTAAGTGCAATATCCCAGTTCTACCTGATCATATACTCGTCCATTGGCCACACTCCAAGTCCCATAATGCACTTTGTGAGACAGCGTACTCCATGTGTAATCTTTGTGATGTTATCAACTCCTGTCTCACAATCTTGATAGTAACAGGTAGGTATGGCCACACGGGAAAAAGACTGGTGCACTTGCACGTTGTTGCCCCACATAGTCAATTAAGCGCCGGGTCCAGGACCTGCTGAACAGAGGCATCAACCTCGCTCCGCTCCCTTTCTCGCAACCCGTCACACTATCGCCGGCAATCCTTAGGCTTGTGACATGGCGAGCGGGTCATGTCCCCCTATTTAACACCAAAGAAAAGATGCTGTCGTCGGGGGCCCCCAACCCTGCAGGGCGGTCTTAACTAATGCAGAAGACAGCGATTTCTGCAATAACAATCCAGACAAGAAATGCGCCAAGACCCGGTTCCTGGAAAAGGTGCATGGACGAGTATATGATCAGGTACAACTGGGATATTGCACTTAATGAGGACACACCTTTGAGAAAAGCAAATGCTGAAACGCGTCAGGTGCCTCTGTCATGTGATTGCCTGCGCCAATAGTAATAAAGCACCTTTTCCAGGAACCGGGTCTTGGCGCATTTCTTGTCTGGATATATATATATATATATATATATATTATCTACTGGCGGTCGCCAGTAGATAGTTATAGTTAGGACCTATTTTCCATAGGAAATCCGCGACATTCTATTTAAAATAACTCTTGCGTCGGTTTACGAATCTTCGCGAAATTTTCAAACTTTATGGCCCGCTCCGGTCCGCTCCTACCCTGAAAGTCTCAGGGTGATGCGTCAAGCGGGGGCCGAGAAAAAAGGGGGGTCCCAAAACGTGTTTTCCCCATTCATTTTCCCATAGGAAACTTTAGACACGGCTACAGCCCGAACTGCTGAACGGAATTACACCAAATTTGGCAAAGAGGTAGTTCTTGGTTCATAAAGAACCCTTTTTGTTAAATGGTGTAAATCCGTTCAGTAGTTGCGGAGAAATTAATAAAATAAGAGTCAAAAAATCAATTTCCCATAGGAAACTTTATGCAAGGCTACAGCCCGAACTGCTGAACGGAATTACACCAAATTTGGCAAAGAGGTAGTTCTTGGTTCAAAAAGAACCCTTTTGTTAAATGGTGTAAATCCGTTCAGTAGTTGCTGAGAAAATCAAAAGTAAAAACACATATATATCTGGGCGGAGCCTAACCACACATGTCATCGTGAGATCTGATTGGTTGTCAGCACTTCATCCTGGAATTGCTGGCAGCCATCTTGGGACCAATATAAATGCATTGTAGTGAATCGAAGATTTTGAGGGTTACCAAAAGGAGAACTATAAAGGGTGATAACAGACTTTAGTTACATTAGAATTCATTTGTTGATGGTACCATACTAATTTCAGGAATTGTGGTGTGTTCTAAGGTGATTTTACCCTGTGAAAAACCTTCTGCTGGGATATCATGAATCATGTTTGAGAGAAAACTATTTTCACATGCTTGTCCCATACAGTTTTGGAAGGTGCTCCAGAAGCTAAAATGAGAGCATATTTTCTGTAAATTCACATTATCTTTCTCAGTCATGTGAGAATGAAGTCTGACATTCTCAGTAAAACATGTACATCCAACAAGGGCAGAGACTGTCAGTTGATTCCTTTGTGTTCTACTGCAGCTTCCCAGAGTGTTCTAAAGAACAACTAGAGTGCTAACAGCCTTACTTATGACAAAAGTATGGCACACCTGAAGCCATCTTGATTGGAATAAACTGGTAACACTTAAAACATTTAATTTAAAAAGGAACAAAATGATGGGGTTCATTTTGTCATAGAAATTATGGTTAGTGCTGTAGAAAGAAAAATTAGGACATGTTTCAAGTGTGATCTCAAATATCTTCCTGTTATATTTCAACAGGAGCAGCCTGTCAGTTGATGCCTTTGTGTTCTACTGCAGCTTCCCAGAGTGTTCTAAAGAACAACTAGAGCGCTAACAGTCTTACTTATGACAAAAGTATGGCACACCTGAAGCCATCTTGATTGGAATAAACTGGTAACACTTAAAACATTTAATTTAAAAAGGAACAAAATGAGGGGGTTCATTTTGCCATAGAAATTATGGTTAGTGCTGTAGAAAGAAAAATTAGGACATGTTTTAAGTGAGATCTCAAATATCTTCCTGTTATATTTCAACAGGAGCAGCCTGTCAGTTGATGCCTTTGTGTTCTACTGCAGCTTCCCAGAGTGTTCTAAAGAACAACTAGAGTGCTAACAGACTTACTTATGACAAAAGTATGGCACACCTGAAGCCATCTTGATTGGAATAAACTGGTAACACTTAAAACATTTAATTTAAAAAGGAACAAAATGAGGGGGTTAATTTTGCCATAGAAATTATGGTTAGTGCTGCAAAAAGAAAATTTAGTGCATGTTTTAAGTGAGATCTCAAATCCTCTTCTATTTCATTAGAAAATTCTGACATGCAGACTGAAACAATCACTTTCAATACCAGCAGTAGACTTCCAGTTAACTCCTTGGTGAGCAGTAGCTTTACTACAGTGATCTAATGAACAACTAGAGTAATAACATTCTGAATTTATGGCAAATGTGTGACACATCTGAATGCCTTCTTGATGGAATCAAAGTAAAAACTGAAAGCATTTCCTACTGAGGAGACTGCAGTAAATGAGGAAATTAGGAAACTTCATAACAAAGAAGTCTTCCAAGATGGCCACCAGTGAAAAAAGAGCCCAAATGTAGCACAAATATTACCCAGATGTAGCCCACATATAGCCCAATGACAAAAGTGTGCAAAACACTTTTTATTTTTAGTTTTTTTGCAGTTTTATGTAGTGCAGACTGGTCAGGTATTGGAGCGTTGCATCTTAAAACATGACCCCCTACACTACAAAAACACCACTGCACTACCCTAAACCCTAAAACACTACCCCAGCACGACCCCTACACTACACAAGCACCACTGCACTATCCTAAACCCTAAAACACTACCCCCAGCATGACCCCCTACACTACACAAACACCACTGCACTACCCTAAACCCTAAAACACTACCCCAACACCACTGCACTAACCTAAATCCTAAAACACTACCCCCAGCATGACCCCCTACACTACCCAAACACCACTGCACTACCCTAAAACATGACCCCTACACTACACAAACACCACTGCACTACCCTAAACCCTAAAACACCACCCCCAGCACGACCCCCTACACTACACAAGCACCACTGCACTACCCTAAACCCTAAAACACTACCCCCAGCACGACCCCCTACACTACACAAACACCACTGCACTACCTTAAACCCTAAAACACTACCCCCAGCATGACCCCCTACACTACCCAAACACCACTGCACTAACCTAAATCCTAAAACACTACCCCCAGCACGACCCACTACACTACCCAAATACCACTGCACTACCCTAAAACATGACCCCTACACTACAAAAACACCACTGCACTACCCTAAACCCTAAAACACTACCCCCAGCATGACCCCCTACACTGCCCGAACACCACTGCACTGCCCTAAACCCTAAAACACCAGCCCCTGCACGACCCCATACACTGCCCGAACACCACTGCACTGCCCTAAACCCTGAAACACATACCCTAGCACGACCCCCTACACTGCCCGAACACCACTGCACTGCCCTAAACCCTGAAACACCACCCCCTTCACGACCCCCTACACTGCCCGAACACCACTGCACTGCCCTAAACCCTGAAACACCACCCCCAGCATGACCCCTACACTGCCCGAACACCACTGCACTGCCCTAAACCCTGAAACACTACCCCCAGGAAGACCTCCTACACTGCCCGAACACCACTGCACTGCCCTAAACCCTGAAACATCACCCCCAGCAAGACCCCCTACACTGCCCGAACACCACTGCCCTAAACCCTGGAAACACCACCCCCAGCATGACCCCCTACACTGCCCGAACACCACTGCACTGCCCTAAACCCTGAAACACCACCCCCAGCACGACCCACTACACTACCCAAATACCACTGCACTACCCTAAAACATGACCCCCTACACTACACAAACACCACTGCACTACCCTAAACCCTAAAACACTACCCCCAGCACGACCCCCTACACTACACAAGCACCACTGCACTACCCTAAACCCTAAAACACTACCCCCAGCACGACCCCCTACACTGCCCGAACACCACTGCACTGCCCTAAACCCTAAAACACCAGCCCCTGCACGACCCCATACACTGCCCGAACACCACTGCACTGCCCTAAACCCTGAAACACATACCCTAGCACGACCCCCTACACTGCCCGAACACCACTGCAATGCCCTAAACCCAGAAACACCACCCCCTTCACGACCCCCTACACTGCCCGAACACCACTGCACTGCCCTAAACCCTGAAACACCACCCCCAGCATGACCCCTACACTGCCCAAACACCACTGCACTGCCCTAAACCCTGAAACACTACCCCCAGCAAGACCTCCTACACTGCCCGAACACCACTGCACTGCCCTAAACCCTGAAACATCACCCCCAGCAAGACCCCCTACACTGCCCGAACACCACTGCCCTAAACCCTGAAACACCACCCCCAGCATGACCCCCTACACTGCCCGAACACCACTGCACTGCCCTAAACCCTGAAACACCACCCCAGCACGACCCCCTACACTGCCCGAACACCACTGCACTGCCCTAAACCCTGAAACACCACCCCCTGCACGACCCCCTACACTGCCCGAACACTACTGCACTGCCCTAAACCCTGAAACACCATCCCCAGCACGACCCCCTACACTGCACGAACACCACTGCACTGCCCTAAACCCTGAAACACTACCCCCAGCAAGACCCCCTACACTGCCCGAACACCACTGCACTACCCTAAACCCTAAAACACTACCCCAACACCACTGCACTAACCTAAATCCTAAAACACTACCCCCAGCATGACCCCCTACACTACCCAAACACCACTGCACTACCCTAAAACATGACCCCCTACACTACACAAACACCACTGCACTACCCTAAACCCTAAAACACTACCCCCAGCACGACCCCCTACACTACACAAGCACCACTGCACTACCCTAAACCCTAAAACACTACCCCCAGCACGACCCCCTACACTACACAAACACCACTGCACTACCTTAAAACCTAAAACACTACCCCCAGCACGACCCCCTACACTACCCAAACACCACTGCACTAACCTAAATCCTAAAACACTACCCCCAGCACGACCCACTACACTACCCAAATACCACTGCACTACCCTAAAACATGACCCCCTACACTACACAAACACCACTGCACTACCCTAAACCCTAAAACACTACCCCCAGCACGACCCCCTACACTACACAAGCACCACTGCACTACCCTAAACCCTAAAACACTACCCCCAGCACGACCCCCTACACTGCCCGAACACCACTGCACTGCCCTAAACCCTAAAACACCAGCCCCTGCACGACCCCATACACTGCCCGAACACCACTGCACTGCCCTAAACCCTGAAACACATACCCTAGCACGACCCCCTACACTGCCCGAACACCACTCCACTGCCCTAAACCCTGAAACACCACCCCTTCACGACCCCCTACACTGCCCGAACACCACTGCACTGCCCTAAACCCTGAAACACCACCCCAGCATGACCCCTACACTGCCCGAACACCACTGCACTGCCCTAAACCCTGAAACACTACCCCCAGCAAGACCTCCTACACTGCCCGAACACCACTGCACTGCCCTAAACCCTGAAACATCACCCCCAGCAAGACCCTCTACACTGCCCGAACACCACTGCCCTAAACCCTGGAAACACGACCCCCAGCATGACCCCCTACACTGCCCGAACACCACTGCACTGCCCTAAACCCTGAAACACCACCCCCAGCACGACCCACTACACTACCCAAATACCACTGCACTACCCTAAAACATGACCCCCTACACTACACAAACACCACTGCACTACCCTAAACCCTAAAACACTACCCCCAGCACGACCCCCTACACTACACAAGCACCACTGCACTACCCTAAACCCTAAAACACTACCCCCAGCACGACCCCCTACACTGCCCGAACACCACTGCACTGCCCTAAACCCTAAAACACCAGCCCCTGCACGACCCCATACACTGCCCGAACACCACTGCACTGCCCTAAACCCTGAAACACATACCCTAGCACGACCCCTACACTGCCCGAACACCACTGCACTGCCCTAAACCCTGAAACACCACCCCCTTCACGACCCCCTACACTGCCCGAACACCACTGCGCTGCCCTAAACCCTGAAACACCACCCCCAGCATGACCCCTACACTGCCCGAACACCACTGCACTGCCCTAAACCCTGAAACATCACCCCCAGCAAGACCCCCTACACTGCCCGAACACCACTGCCCTAAACCCTGAAACACCACCCCCAGCATGACCCCCTACACTGCCCGAACACCACTGCACTGCCCTAAACCCTGAAACACCACCCCCAGCACGACCCCCTACACTGCCCGAACACCACTGCACTGCCCTAAACCCTGAAACACCACCCCCTGCACGACCCCCTACACTGCCCGAACACTACTGCACTGCCCTAAACCCTGAAACACCATCCCCAGCACGACCCCCTACACTGCACGAACACCACTGCACTGCCCTAAACCCTGAAACATCACCCCCAGCAAGACCCCTTACACTGCCCGAACACCACTGCCCTAAACCCTGAAACACCACCCCCAGCAAGACCCCCTACACTGCCCGAACACCACTGCACTGCCCGAAACCCTGAAACACCAGCCCCAGCACGACCCCAACACAGCCCGAACACCACAGCACTGCCCGAAACCCTGAAACACTAAACCCTGAATGACCCCCTACACTGCCTGAACACCACTGCACTGCCCTAAACCCTGAAACAGCACCCCCAGCACGACCCCCTACACTACCTGAACACCACTGCACTGCCCTAAACCCTGAAACACCACCCCCTGCACGATCCCCTACACTGCCCGAACACTACTGCACTGCCCTAAACCCTGAAACACCACCCCCAGCACGACCCCCTACACTGCACAAACACCACTGCACTGCCCTAAACCCCGAAACACTACCCCCAGCAAGACCCCCTACACTGCCTGAACACCACTGCCCTAAACCCTGAAACACCACCCCCAGCAAGACCCCTACACTGCCCGTACACCACTGCACTGCCCTAAACCCTGAAACACCACCCCCAGCATGACCCCCTACACTGCCCGAACACCACTACACTGCCCTAAACCCTGAAACACCACCCCCAGCACGACCCCTACACTGCCCAAACACCACTGCACTGCCCTAAACCATGAAACACCAGCCCCAGCACGACCCCCTACACTGCCCGAACACCACTGCACTGCCCTAAACCCTGAAACACCACCCCCAGCACGACCCCTACACTGCCCGAACACCACTGCACTGCCCTAAACCCTGAAACACCAGCCCCAGCACAACCCCGTACACTGCCCGAACACCACTGCACTGCCCTTATCCCTGAAACACCAGCCCCAGCACGACCGCCTACACTGCCCTAAAACCACTGCACTGCCCTAAACGCTGAAACACCAGCCTCAGCACGACCCCCTACACTGCCCGAACACCACTGCACTACCCTAAACCCTCAAACACTAGCCCCAGCACGACCCCCTACACTGCCCGAACACCACTGCACTGCCCTAAACCCTGAAACACCAGCCCCAGCACGACCCCTACACTGCCCGAACACCACTGCACTGCACTGCCCTAAACCCTGAAACACCACCCCCAGCAAGACCCCCTACACGGCCCGAACACCACTGCACTAAAGCCTGAAACACCACCCCCAGCAAGACCACCTACACTGGCCGAACACCACTGCACTGCCCTAAACCCTGAAACACCACCCCCTGCACGACCCCCTACACTGCCCAAACACCACTGCACTGCCCTAAACCCTGAAACACCACCCCCTGCACGACCCCCTACACTGTCCGAACACCACTGCACTGCCCTAAACCCTGAAACACCACCCCTCAGCACGACACCCTACACTGCCCGAACACCACTGCACTGCCCTAAACCCTGAAACACCACGCCCAGCACGACCCCCTACACTGCCCGAACACCACTGCACTGCCCTAAACCCTGAAACACCACCCCCAGCACGACCCCCTACACTGCCCGAACACCACTGCACTGCCCTAAACCCTGAAACATCAACCCCAGCAAGACCCCCTACACTGCCTGAACACCACTGCCCTAAACCCTGAAACACCACCCCCTACACTGCACGAACACCACTGCACTGCCCTAAACCCTGAAACACCACCTCCAGCAAAACCCCTACACTGCCTGAACACCATTGCTCTGCCCTAAATCCTGAAACACTAGCCCCAGCACGACCCCCTACACTGCCCAAACACCACTGCACTGCCCTAAACCCTGAAACACCACCCCCAGCACGACCCCCTACACTGCCTGAACACCACTGCACTGCCCTAAACCCTGAAACACCAGCCCCAGCAAGACCCCCTACACTGCCCGAACACCACTGCACTGCCCTAAACCCTGAAACACCACCCCCAGCACGACCCCCTACACTGCCCGAACACCACTGCACTGCCCTAAACCCTGAAACACCAGCCCCAGCAAGACCCCTACACTGCCCGAACACCACTGCACTGCCCTAAACCCTGAAACACCAGCCCCAGCACGACCACCTACACTGCCCGAACACCACTGCACTGCCCTAAACCCTGAAACACCAGCCCCAGCACGACCCCCTACACTGCCCGAACACCACTGCACTGCCCTAAACCCTGAAACACCACCCCCTGCATGACCCCCTACACTGCCCGAACACCACTGCACTGCCCTAAACCCTGAAACACCACCCCCTGCAGCACCCCCTACACTGCCCGAACACCACTGCACTGCCCTAAACCCTGAAACACCACCCCCTGCACCGCCCCCTACACTGCCTGAACACCACTGCACTGCCCTAAACCCTGAAACACCACCCCCAGCACGGCCCCCTTTACTGCTCGAACACCACTGCACTGCCCCAAACCCTGAAACACCACCCCCAGCACGACCCCCTACACTGCCCGAACACCACTGCCCTAAACCCTGAAACACCACCCCTGCACGACCCCCTACACTGCCCGAACACCACTGCACTGCCCTAAACCCTGAAACACCACCCCCTACACTGCCCGAACACCACTGCACTGCCCTAAACCCTGAAACACCACCCCCAGCACGACCCCCTACACTGCCCGAACACCACTGCACTGCCCTAAACCCTAAAACACCACCCCCAGCATTACCCCCTACACTGCCCAAACACCACTGTACTGCCCTAAACCCTAGAACACTACCCCCAGCACGACCCCTTACACTACCCGAATACCACTGCACTACCCTAAACCCTAAAATACTACCCCCAGCACAACCCCGTATACTACCCGAACACGACTGCACTGCCCTAAACCCTCAAACACTCCCCCAGCACTACCCCCTACACTACCCGAACACCACTGCACTGCCCTAAACCCTAAAACACTCCCCCCAGCACGACCCCCTACACTACCCGAACACCACTGCACTGCCCTAAACCCTAAAACACTACCCCAGCACGACCCCCTACACTACCCAAACATCACTGCACTGCCCTAAACTCTAAAACACTACCCCCCGCATGACCCCCTACACGACCCAAACACCAATGCACTACCCTAATCCCTAAAACACTACCCCCGCATGACCCCCTACACTACCCTAAACCCTAAAACACTACCCCCGCACGACTCCCTACACTACCCAAAGACCACTGCACTACCCTAAACCCTAAAACACGACCTCCTACACTACACAAACACCACTGCACTACCCTAAACCCTAAAACACTACCCCCTACACTACACAAACTCCACTGCACTACCCTAAACCCTAAAAAACTACCCCCAGCACGAACCACTACACTACCCAAACACCACTGCACTACCCTAAACCCTAAAAACTACCCCAGCAGTATCCCTACACTACCCAAACACCACTGCACTACCCTAAACCCTAAAACACTACCCCCAGCAGTACCCCCTACACTACCCAAACACCACTGCACTACCCTAAATCACTACCCCCAGCACGACCCCCTACACTACCCAAACACCACTGCACTACCCTAAACCCTAAAACACTACCCCCAGGACGACTCCCTACACTACACAAACACCACTGCACTACCCTAAACCCTAAAACACTACCCCCAGCACGACCCTCTTCACTACCTAAACACAACTGCACAATTTGTTACAGGCGTTGCAACGCAGGCCTGTGGTGCTTACTGGAAGTACCTAGTGGGCTAGTTGGGCCCCAGGGACCCTCAGGATTCAAGGTGACCTAATCCCCCAACTTAAAACGCACCACGGGGCGCGTTTGCACAGTGGTGAAGGGAGGGGCGGGGCCTCAGGTGACATGTGCGCAAACACGCCCTGTGGTGCGTTTTAAGTTGGGGAATTAATTCCTTTGAATCCTGAGGGACCCTGGGGCCAACTAGCCCACCAGGTACCTTCAGTAAGCACAACAGAGTTGCGTTGCAGAGAGGTGAAAAAAGGCCTAGTTGGGCCCCAGGGACCCTCAGAATTCAAGGGGACTTAATCCCGCAACTTAAAACGCGCCACGGGGTGCGTTTGCACACATGTCACCTCAGGCCCCCCTCCCTTCACCACTGTGCAAACGCGCCCTGTAGCGCGTTTTAAGAGGTAGTTTTAATCCCCCTGCCCTATTATGTACTAGGGACTTGCAGAGGAGGTCATGCTAATCACAGGGGTACCCCAACACATAGTGTTCCCTAGTGTATGTAGGTGTTTTCACTGTATTCTAAGTGTCTTTTAGCATAGCACTGGCTCTGGTTAGTCAGAGACAGTTACCACCAGTACCCGTCTGAAAAAGTTGTGGGCACAGGATGATTTTGCAACAAGGCCTCTTTCTGCTCCTCTGTTGGTTCTTTCTGCACATCTTTTGCTTCTTTCTGTGCATTTTTTCTTCTTTCTTCACATGTCCTACCTCTGTAGGCATAGTTAGAAACTAGCATTTAAAAAAACCTTTGAAATTCACTTAAAAATCATAGGTTTCAGGCACGTTATAGTTAGAAATTAGCATTTAAAAAACCTTTGAAATTCACTGAAAAAACCATAGGTTTCAGACACGTTATAGTTAGAAATTAGCATTTAAAAAACCTTTGAAATTCACTGAAAAAACCATAGGTTTTAGGGACAGTTATAGTTAGTTGGACATTTCACTCGTACAAAACCATAGAAATTCCCCCGTTATAGTTAGTTCAGCTAACTATAACTCGCGCCCGCAATGCACTGCTGATGACGTCACATATTACATCACTCATGACATGGTCAGTGACATCACTGATGACATCACTGATGACATCTCAAATGACATCACTGATGACATCATCCATGTGATAATTTCATGCATCTTCTCACACCCTAATATAACTTTTGATACACCCACTCTAAATTACAGACTGCCATTCTCAAAACCATAGACACTCCAACACCAAAAACTACATACCCACTCACGGATTCTTAGGTCTACACACACATCCACTCACTCACCCGTACAGTCACTCATACTTAGTCACTCAGTACAGGACTATCATATGCACTCATACACCTATATAAACACTCACACACCGCCACTCATCCATAGAGGTACTCACACACCTAGTCAGTCATGCAAAAAACTTAATCACACATCCATTTACTCACCTATACAGTTATACACACACCAGCTCACTTACTCATACAAATACTAGCACATTCTTACGCTCTTATACAATCACTGATACAAGTACACACTCATCCATACAGCCACTCTCACAATCACACACTCTCACTTATAGCCATTTATATACTCCAACACACATATATACTGCCTTTCACATATGTAGTTACTCACACATGTACCACTGAGATATACATTCAATCACTAACACACCCATACACACACTCACCCACCCATACAGTCCATCACAGATGCACTCTTGAAACCATGCACCCAGTGAATCACCAACTCACACATCTATGCACAGAGTCACACACACCCCACCCACACAAACACTCAGGCACCCATACAGATATTCAGACAATCAATCAATAACCCATGTAGACACTCATGTAGCTATTCAGAAAGCTCATGCAGCCGCTTACAAACCAACAGACAGACGGATACAGACATTCACACAGTTTAGTCACTAACCCATGCATTCAGTAAGATACATTTAATCACTCACTTGTAGAGTCAGTCACTCACGTACTAAATCATCCATTCAGACACTTATACACCCACTCATTCTTCAATACGCCTTTCCCTATATATATTAAACATATTTAAACTTTACAGAAACACAGTCACTGGATGATGTCATCAGTGATGTCATCAGTGATGTCATTTGAGATGTCATCAGTGATGTCATCAGTGATGTCACTGACCATGTCATGAGTGATGTAATATGTGACGTCATCAGCAGTGCATTGCGGGGCGCGAGTTATAGTTAGCTGAACTAACTATAACGGGGGAATTTCTATGGTTTTGTACGAGTGAAATGTCCAACTAACTATAACTGTCCCTAAAACCTATGGTTTTTTCAGTGAATATATATATATATATATATATATATATATATATATATATATATATATATATATTCAAATAACAGCAATGCTTCTTCCGCCCTACTCAGCCCATGGTAGTTGGAGCGTGTGCTGGAGAAGCCCACCGGACATGTAGCTACAGCAACAACAAGTAAAAAGATCTCTCAGGGGATCATTTGAGCAAGGGTACTGTGTTCCCCGAAACGCGTTACTGGAATAAAATCTAGCCCTGAAAACTGATCCCCTGAGAGAGCGTTTTACTTGTTGTTGCTGTATATATTTCCCAGCAAACTGAAAAAATATGTGGCACTCTCCTTGGATATTTCAACTGTTTATTCAAACCATCACTCTCCTCCTCCTACGCGTTTCGACCATCGCGGTCTTGATCACGGTAGTAAACACAGTCCTTTCTTACTTTTTACTATTTATACTCAGTCAACACTCCACCCATAATGAGGCATTGTGGGACTCGTAGTATTACATTTAAAATTCAATTATAATTTCATTGAAAAGTACACGTTTGATGGGTTAAGGCGATATAGTGCAAAGCCCCAGTAGTTACTAAAACAAAATTTAGGCTGTCATTGACAAATACATATATATTGTCGCATGTTCCTACATTCTATGCTCATACCCTGTTGATCATTGCATATGTTTTCACATATAGTATGTTAACACCGCCAGTCATGTTTTTACAACATAATCTGACAAAATGATATTCCCCTTGAGATCATTTTATATAGGGGATGGTAGGAAAACATTGTTACATGTTCTTGTACGACAAATCTCAACTTAGTGTCCTATTTATTTATATTAGACTGAGTGCCTTTTCGTCATCACAGTCCATTTATGCATAAATACTCCACTCTTAGGCATATTACAAAAATCAGCCCTTCCACATCAAAAACGATATCACTACTGTTACTTGTATGATCAGATTCTATGGTACATTGATAATCATTCAGATTGCGAGCCACGTTAAGGTTCAAATTAGATTATTGCTACAAAGATGCCACATTATACCAACTCATAGTGTCTCACTGTGGCTTATTTTCAAAGGTTCTCTTTTCAGTTTATTTAGAGATGAATGTACATAACTTCATCCCCGCTGAGTCCCTGTGGGATCTTAGTTTTAAACCTGATGATGAGTTTTGATTCTAAGCGTCTCAGCTTCAGGGTTCTGTTGCCTCCCCTCTCATGTGGTGGTACAGTAGCCAAACCTGAGTATTTCATGTCCATCCAGGTTTTACCTTCGTGTGTCTTCATATGTTTAGCGATTGCATATGTAAAGTCGTGGTTTTGTGTTGCCCTTATATGCTCCAGTATTCGCTTCTTGAGTGGGCATATAGTGCTCCCTATATACCTCTTCCCACAGAAGCACTCGATCAGGTATACCACATATGTGGAGTCACATGTGATTGCCTCATTGATGTTGAACACTTTGCCCCGTGGATCCTGGATTGACTTTAGATTTTTTCCAATCTTACACGCCTTGCAGCTGTTACACTTTCCAAAGCCTTTCTGTCGGCTCTGTAACCATGTTTCCGGTCTCCTCAATTCGAAATGACTGTTCACCAGTGTATCCGATAGGGATGGTGCTTTCCTGTAGGATATTAATGGGCGGTCTCCTATTGTTATCCCAATGTCCGGGTCTTTCTTCAGGACGTTCCAGTATTTGGTCAAGATTTTCTGAATCTTGAAGCTCTCTTTACTATAAGTTAGTATCAGTCGTGGTATTCCATCCTGTGATTGTGTTTCCCTCTTGTTGGTCTGTTTCCTGTTGTCTATTAGCGTCTGTGTCCTGGTTACTCCTCTTGCTTTTTCCTCACCAGGCTGGATGTCACTGTGTTTATACCCTCTCTTAAGGAAGCGTTGTTTGGTTTCTGCAAATTTCGTTTCCATTTCCTTCAACTCTGAGCAATTTCTCTTCATTCTTATGTATTCCCCATAAGGTATACTTTTCTTGAGGGATTGAGGATGGAAGCTCGAGCCATGAAGTACGCTGTTTGTGGCAGTTTTCTTTCTGAAGACTGTTGTGTGTATTTTGTTTGACTTGATGTATATCTTCGTGTCCAGAAAGTCTATCTCAATGGAGTTGATATTGTGGGTGAATTTCAGACCCACTTCATTGTCATTCAAAATTGCTAAATACTCCAAGAACTCCACTTCTGTGCCTCTCCATAGGAGGAATAGATTGTCTATGAAGCGCAGCCAGAGAGCAACTCTGGCTGTGTGTTGGTCATTCTCCTCTCTCCAGCCTATGTTCTTCTCCCACCAACCCATCATGAGGTTGGCATAGCTTGGAGAGAAGGAAACCCCCATTGCAGTTCTGCAGGGAAAGCAGGGCTGAAGTTTTATTTATATACCTACACGGCTGGCCTTGGCCGTGGAGAGGAGCACCATTACCGCGATGTTTTAAGAATCTCTGCATGCGGTAAAGCTGTGGCAAGGAACTTTTTTCGCCGTGCAGTACGATGTTCCAAGGAGATTAACAGCACTTCAGCCCTGCTTTCCCTTCCTACTAAAGGCTTTTAACAGACTCTTAACCACACACTGAGGCATGTAACCTACTTAAGGATGATAAAAGAACTCACCTTCATGGACTACGTTAACCATCATGCCGGTTGACGAGCAATGTGAGCCACGCCCACTTAGGGCGGATAAATTCAATAAAATGGTTGTTGAATTTCGAAGGTGAGTTGTGGATGCCTCTGTGTGAAGATTCCATGATGAAGAGGCGGGTTGGCCTCGAAACGCGTCGACTATGGTTGCATTTAATGGAGAGGGGGCAGGAGAGCTGCACAGGGGCCAACAAGCTGGATAGCTGGAATATCAAAGTGTGCCCTCTCAGAGCTCAAGAGCGTTTTGTTGATTTATATACCTACACGGCTGGCCTTGGCCGTGGAGAGGAGCACCATTACCGCGATGTGTTAAGAATCTCTGCATGCGGCAAAGCTGTGGCGAGGAACTTTTTTCGCCGTGCAGTACGATGTTCCAAGGAGATTAACAGCACTTCAGCCCTGCTTTCCCTTCCTACTAAAGGCTTTTAACAGACTCTTAACCACACACAGAGGCATGTAACCTACTTAAGGATGATAAAAGAACTCACCTTCATGGACTACGTTAACCATCATGCCGGTTGACGAGCAATGTGAGCCACGCCCACTTAGGGCGGACAAATTCAATAAAATGGTTGTTGAATTTCGAAGGTGAGTTGTGGATGCCTCTGTGTGAAGATTCCATGATGAAGAGGCGGGTTGGCCTCGAAACGCGTCGGATATGGTTGCAATTAATGGAGAGGGGCAGGAGAGCTGCACAGGGGCCAACAAGCTGGATAGCTGGAATATCGTAGTGTGCCCTCTCAGAGCTCAAGAGCGTTTTGTTGATTTATATACCTACACGGCTGGCCTTGGCCGTGGAGAGGAGCACCATTACCGCGATGTGTTAAGAATCTCTGCATGTTGCAAAGCTGTGGCGAGGAACTTTTTTTGCCGTGCAGTACGATGTTCCAAGGAGATTAACAGCACTTCAACCCTGCTTTCCCTTCCTACTAAAGGCTTTTAACAGACTCTTAACCACACACAGAGGCATGTAACCTACTTAAGGATGATAAAAGAACTCACCTTCATGGACTACGTTAACCATCATGCCAGTTGACGAGCAATGTGAGCCACGCCCACTTAGGGCGGACAAATTCAATAAAATGGTTGTTGAATTTCGAAGGTGAGTTGTGGATGCCTCTGTGTGAAGATTCCATGATGAAGAGGCGGGTTGGCCTTGAAACGCGTCGGATATGGTTGCAATTAATGGAGAGGGGGCAGGAGAGCTGCATAGGGGCCAACAAGCTGGATAGCTGGAATATCGTAGTGTGCCCTCTCAGAGCTCAAGAGCGTTTTGTTGATTTATATACCTACACGGCTGGCCTTGGCCGTGGAGAGGAGCACCATTACCGCGATGTGTTAAGAATCTCTGCATGCGGCAAAGCTGTGGCGAGGAACTTTTTTCGCCGTGCAGTACGATGTTCCATGGAGATTAACAGCACTTCAGCCCTGCTTTCCCTTCCTACTAAAGGCTTTTAACGGACTCTTAATCACACACAGAGGCATGTAACCTACTTAAGGATGATAAAAGAACTCACCTTCATGGACTACGTTAGCCATCATGCCGGTTGACGAGCAATGTGAGCCACGCCCACTTAGGGCGGACAAATTCAATAAAATGGTTGTTGAATTTCGAAGGTGAGTTGTGGATGCCTCTGTGTGAAGATTCCATGATGAAGAGGCGGGTCGGCCTCGAAACGCGTCGGATATGGTTGCAATTAATGGAGAGGGGCAGGAGAGCTGCACAGGGGCCAACAAGCTGGATAGCTGGAATACCGTATTGTGCCCTCTCAGAGCTCAAGAGCGTTTTGTTGATTTATATACCTACACGGCTGGCCTTGGCCATGGAGAGGAGCACCATTACCGCGATGTGTTAAGAATCTCTGCATGCGGCAAAGCTGTGGCGAGGAACTTTTTTTGCCATGCAGTACGATGTTCCAAGGAGATTAACAGCACTTCAGCCCTGCTTTCCCTTCCTACTAAAGGCTTTTAACAGACTCTTAACCACACACAGAGGCATGTAACCTACTTAAGGATGATAAAAGAACTCACCTTCATGAACTACGTTAACCATCATCCCAGTTGACGAGCAATGTGAGCCACGCCCACTTAGGGCGGACAAATTCAATAAAATGGTTGTTGAATTTCGAAGGTGAGTTGTGGATGCCTCTGTGTGAAGATTCCATGATGAAGAGGCGGGTTGGCCTCGAAACGCGTCGGATATGGTTGCAATTAATGGAGAGGGGGCAGGAGAGCTGCACAGGGGCCAACAAGCTGGATAGCTGGAATATCGTAGTGTGCCCTCTCAGAGCTCAAGAGCGTTTTGTTGATTTATATACCTACACGGCTGGCCTTGGCCGTGGAGAGGAGCACCATTACCGCGATGTGTTAAGAATCTCTGCATGCGGCAAAGCTGTGGCGAGGAACTTTTTTCGCCATGCAGTACGATGTTCCAAGGAGATTAACAGCACTTCAGCCCTGCTTTCCCTTCCTACTAAAGGCTTTTAACAGACTCTTAACCACACACAGAGGCATGTAACCTACTTAAGGATGATAAAAGAACTCACCTTCATGGACTACGTTAACCATCATGCCGGTTGACGAGCAATGTGAGCCACGCCCACTTAGGGCGGACAAATTCAATAAAATGGTTGTTGAATTTCGAAGGTGAGTTGTGGATGCCTCTGTGTGAAGATTCCATGATGAAGAGGCGGGTTGGCCTCGAAACGCGTCGGATATGGTTGCAATTAATGGAGAGGGGGCAGGAGAGCTGCACAGGGGCCAACAAGCTGGATAGCTGGAATATCGTAGTGTGCCCTCTCAGAGCTCAAGAGCGTTTTGTTGATTTATATACCTACACGGCTGGCCTTGGCCGTGGAGAGGAGCACCATTACCGCGATGTGTTAAGAATCTCTGCATGCGGCAAAGCTGTGGCGAGGAACTTTTTTCGCCGTGCAGTACGATGTTCCAAGGAGATTAACAGCACTTCAGCCCTGCTTTCCCTTCCTACTAAAGGCTTTTAACAGACTCTTAACCACACACAGAGGCATGTAACCTACTTAAGGATGATAAAAGAACTCACCTTCATGGACTACGTTAACCATCATGCCGGTTGACGAGCAATGTGAGCCACGCCCACTTAGGGCGGACAAATTCAATAAAATGGTTGTTGAATTTCGAAGGTGAGTTGTGGATGCCTCTGTGTGAAGATTCCATGATGATGAGGCGGGTTGGCCTCGAAACGCGTCAGATATGGTTGCAATTAATGGAGAGGGGGCAGGAGAGCTGCACAGGGGCCAACAAGCTGGATAGCTGGAATATCATAGTGTGCCCTCTCAGAATTCAAGAGCGTTTTGTTGATTTATATATATATATATATATATATATATATATATATATATATATATATATATATATATATATATATATATATATCCTTGCCTCGCTGCTCTTTCCAGATCAACGGGACCCATGGGAAGTGGCGCGCACGCCGGCGGAGCTTTCCGGCTAATTCCACAATCCAAAAGTTCCAGTAGGCGCGCTCTCAGGGTATAGTATACTTGAACCAGGTAAGAAGTTGCAAAAACTGTTTATTACACAACGCGTTTCAACTGTCCAGCAGTCTTGGTCACGTGTAATGTGCATGCCAATCAAGTGCCTTAAAAAAGCAAGGTGGAAACAAATGATGGTTACATGAGAAATAATAATATGTCGGCCATATTGGAACAGTGTCACATACAGGGAAAACAATTGCTCTGGGGAAACCAATATTGCTCCGGTGAAAACAAATGATGCAATTGCCTTGGAACAGTGTACAGTTTTAGAAACATAAGATGTAGAATACCAAATAATACAATACATCTCCATGTAATCGCGCCAATGGTGAGAACTGAATAACGCACCACACTGACCGTGCTCAGGCGATGGCCATGCAAAAGATGATACATGAGCCAAGCGATGAGACAATATAAACTGGCATGGTGCCTGTAAGCTGAAACCAATGGCAAAGGGCAGCCCCCTGACAGAATAGACCCAGTGTCAAAGTGAACATGCATGACGTAATTCATGTGATGCATCGCCAATTGGCTAAAAATGAACCGAGCAGAAAGACCACAATAACTGGCATAGTGCCTGAATAGTCTGGCAACGAGGTATGCTTAAGCTTCAGTCTGGCTTGTGGTAGTCAACCAGTTGTACTTACATAGGTTGTGACCTATTCTTTTGAACCTTGCAAGACTATTCAGGCACTATGCCAGTTATTGTGGTCTTTCTGCTCGGTTCATTTTTAGCCAATTAGCGATGCATCACATGAATTACGTCATGCATGTTCACTTTGACACTGGGTCTAATCTGTCAGGGGGCTGCCCTTTGCCATTGGTTTCAGCTTACAGGCACCATGCCAGTTGATATTGTCTCATCGCTTGGCTCATGTATCATCTTTTGCATGGCCATCGCCTGAGCACGGTCAGTGTGGTGCGTTATTCAGTTCGCACCGTTGGCGTGAGTACATGGAGAATGTATTGTATTATTTGGTATTCTACATCTTATGTTTCTAAAACTGTACACTGTTCCAAGGCAATTGCATCATTTGTTTTCACAGGAGCAATATTGTTTTCACTGGAGCAATTGTTTTCCCTGTATGTGACACTGTTCCAATATGGCCGACATATTATTATTCCTCATGTAACCATCATTTATTTCCACCTTGCTTTTTTAAGGCACTTGATTGGCATGCACATTACACATGAGCAAGACTGCTGGACTGTCGAAACGCATTGTGTAATAAACAGTTTTTGTAACTTCTTTTCTGGTTCGAGTATACTATACCCGAGAGCGCGCTAACTGGAACTTTTGGATTATATATATATATATATATATATATAAATATATATATATATATATATATATATTTCCAACAAACAAAGTTTTCCCATTTAGAAGAGTCACACAGGTAAGTAACATCTTGCTTCTTTAATGGAGACTGCAGCCGAGTGGCAGAAACAATCGCATCACATCCTTGAGCCAACGCGTTTTGGGCTTCCCGCCCTTCGTCACAGGCTCTACAGCGAAAAAACAAAACAGAATGTGCACCTGATTATAAGTCCTTAAACCCGCCCATGTGGGCGTCGGCCACTCACGCAGCCTTCTGGTTCTTGTGGTGACACATTGTATTACTCAAGTGAGTCTGTTTTGAGATACGCAAATCAAATGTTCATAAAACACCCCAGTGGGCTGGTGCAAAGTCTCTGCATCACATCGGGTGCTGTACATCGTCATCCATCGCAACCAGCCTCCCATTCATGGCAAACACCGGATGGCGTCACCTGGGTCCGCACACAAGCGGCGGGGCTCCTCTATGACCGGGCCAGCCATTTAAATTTCCAACAAACAAAGTTTTCCCATTTAGAAGAGCCACACAGGTAAGTAACATCTTGCTTCTTTAATGGAGACTGCAGCCGAGTGGCAGAAACAATCGCATCACATCCTTGAGCCAACGCGCTTCGGGCTTCCCGCCCTTCGTCACAGGCTCTACAGCGAAAAAACAAAACAGAATGTGCACCTGATTATAAGTCCTTAAACCCGCCCATGTGGGCGTCGGCCACTCACGCAGCCTTCTGGTTCTTGTGGTGACACATTGTATTACTCAAGTGAGTCTGTTTTGAGATACGCAAATCAAATGTTCATAAAACACCCCAGTGGGCTGGTGCAAAGTCTCTGCATCACATCGGGTGCTGTACATCGTCATCCATCGCAACCTGCCTCCCATTCATGGCAAACACCGGATGGCATCACCTGGGTCCACACACAAGCGGCGGGGCTCCTCTACGACCGGGCCAGCCATTTTAATTTCCAACAAACAAAGTTTTCCCATTTAGAAGAGCCACACAGGTAAGTAACATCTTGCTTCTTTAATGGAGACTGCAGCCGAGTGGCAGAAACAATCGCATCACATCCTTGAGCCAACGCGTTTCGGGCTTCCCGCCCTTCATCACAGGCTCTACAGCGAAAAAACAAAACAGAATGGGCACCTGATTATAAGTCCTTAAACCCGCCCATGTGGGCGTCGGCCACTCACGCAGCCTTCTGGTTCTTGTGGTGACACATTGTATTACTCAAGTGAGTCTATTTTGAGATACGCAAATCAAATGTTCATAAAACACCCCAGTGGGCTGGTGCAAAGTCTCTGCATCACAACGGGTGCTGTACATCGTCATCCATCGCAACCTGCCTCCCATTCATGGCAAACACCGGATGGCGTCACCTGGGTCCGCACACAAGCGGCGGGGCTCCTCTACGACCGGGCCAGCCATTTAAATTTCCAACAAACAAAGTGTTCCCATTTAGAAGAGCCACACAGGTAAGTAACATCTTGCTTCTTTAATGGAGACTGCAGCCGAGTGGCAGAAACAATTGCATCACATCCTTGAGCCAACGCGTTTCGGGCTTCCCCCCCTTCGTCACAGGCTCTACAGCGAAAAAGTGCAGGAGCACGAAACGGGTCTGGGCTGAAGATTTTATTTGTGGTTGGGCATCCATTCAGGACTCACACGGCAGCCTCCAATAAATATTTGAGCAGGATCAACTTGTTGTGGGCCTTTCCTTTGTGGGTAACTTTTGCTTAAAATTGGAACGGCTGACCGAAGCCGTGGATTGTGCCCCGCTGCATGGAAGCAGACCTGCGGAGCCGCCAACTGGCTGGACCGATAAAGCGGGACAAGAGCGCCTTTGGAGACAGTAAGGTGCTGTGGGGAACGTGAAAGGTGCCTAACAACCCACTGGGGATGATATTTGTTTTATTGTTGCAACGGACACACAGCAACTCACTGTAGTAAGATGTTAATGTACTACAGGCACCAGCATGCCGTGCGAGCGGCCACGCCCACTGGGGCAGGTGTTTGGGATCACAAGGTACATTTATACTGCCGTGGTGTGTCTGTTTTGTTAGCGCCCATTGAGAAAGTGCAGCAGCACGAAACGCGTCTGGGCTGAAGATTTTATTTGTTGTTGGGCATCCATTCAGGACTCACACAGCAGCCTCCAATAAATATTTGAGCAGGATCAACTTGTTGTGGGCCTTTCCTTTGTGGGTAACTTTTGCTTAAAATTGGAACGGCTGACCCGAACCGTGGATTGTGCCCAGCTGCATGGAAGCAGACCCGCGGAGCCGCCAACCGGCGGGACCGATAAAGCGGGACAGGAGCGCCTTTGGAGACAGTAAGGTGCTGTGGGGAACGTGAAAGGTGCCTAACAACCCACTGGGGATGATATTTGTTTTATTGTTGCAACGGACACACGGCAACTCACTGTAGTAAGATGTTAATGTACTACAGGCACCAGCATGCCGTGCGAGCGGCCATGCCCACTGGGGCAGGTGTTTGGGATCACAAGGTACATTTATACTGCCGTGGTGTGTCTGTTTTGTTAGCGCCCATTGAGAAAGTGCAGGAGCACGAAACGCGTCTGGGCTGAAGATTTTATTTGTGGTTGGGCATCCATTCAGGACTCACACGGCAGCCTCCAATAAATATTTGAGCAGGATCAACTTGTTGTGGGCCTTTCCTTTGTGGGTAACTTTTGCTTAAAATTGGAACGGCTGACCCAAGCCGTGGATTGTGCCCCGCTGCATGGAAGCAGACCCGCGGAGCCGCCAACCGGCGGGACCGATAAAGCGGGACAGGAGCGCCTTTGGAGACAATAAGGTGATGTGGGGAACGTGAAAGGTGCCTAACAACCCACTGGGGATGATATTTGTTTTATTGTTGCAACGGATGTAGGAGAGTAGGATCTGCTTCACATGGGTACCCCCACTTTTTGCTGATGCTTCACTGTTTTTCGACATTAGTCTGGCTGGGGCCCTGCTAATCAGAACCCCAGCCTAGCTGCTTCCTCTCTAAAATGGTTTCCATGTGCCTTAGGCACATCACTGATTGGGATCTGGAGTGCCCTTATAAGTCCCTAGTATATGGTATACTATGTACCAAGGGCATAGGTACCTCAGAGGCCTGCCAGGGGCTGCAGCATGTATTATGCCACCCCTGGAAGGCCATCCAAACTGACACCACAGATCTGCTACTGCAGCCTGGGTAAGGTGGTGCATGCACCCCTTACTGTGATGTAGGTTAACTATATCACTAAATGCATACACACATATAAACCTATAAGTCACTCCTAAGGCAGGCCTTATCAATCCTAAAGGCAGAGTGCATGGTTCCTATGTGTGAGGGTGCCCCTGCATGAGCAGGGCCCCTCTGCAGCGTTCGGAGACCATCTCTGATGCTGTTTGTAGTGCAGCCTGACCATATACTCTTAAGCGCATTATATCCTCGCGGTAAAATGCTAACTTTGGAATGGCTGCACCTAAACATGTCGTGTTTGGTGTCAAACATCTTGGAATACTACCCCCCGCCAATCCTGGCGGCGGGGGTAGCATTCCACCCTTCTAGAGGGAAAGGCATGTTAACTCTGACTAGTCCGGTAACTTCTTTCCAGAGCCCTGGCATCACAAAATGGATGCTGCTGCCACAGACACGAGTCTGGCCTCCTGCTGCTGGACGAAACTCCGGCAGGGGAGGCCTGGACAATAGGTTTCCTGTCCCAGGGAGGTGTGACCACCTCCCCAGACAGGATAATGTGTATTGGGGCTGGGCGGGAGCACTTTCGGGTGCTTTGAAGTCCTGCACTGGGGGCACATTTGGTGTCCCTAGTGCATACCCCAGTTCAAACCGGATCAGGGGCTTGCAGCCCCTGCTTTGGCACGAACTGGACAAAGGGAAAGGGGTGTAGCCACCCTCTGCCCTGACCCACCCATAGGTGGGGCCACAGAGTAGTCCAACCCCTATCTTTAGTATAAAGATAGGAACCCAGTCCTTAGGACTTTAGATTATCCCTGGACGAAACTCTGAAACTGAATCCTGGACCTTCGACGCTCTACTCACGATTAGAGGACAGAAGAATCTCCCTTGGGGTCAAGGAGTGACTCCCCTGCTTGGCAGGCACCAAAGAAGCATCTGTCCGGTTCGCATTTCTGAAGCTCCCGTCGGACGCCAAAGTCATCGCATCACCAGAGATAGATTCTCAGACTTTCCCGAGGCTACCCTGAGTCCTCAGCAAAGCTGAGGCCCGTGGCTATCGTGGGTGACTTGAGACCTTGACCCCTGGACACCGAGCACATTTGCAAGTGCATCCTCTTCTGGGTCTCCCAAGAAGTCGTGCTTTGGGCTCCGAGTAGCCCTAGCCTCCAGCACCATCTGCACCGAAGATCACTGGCCCCCACTCCACGAGTGTCCTGTGAGCCAGATCCACGTGCGGCGTCACGAGGCTCCTTCGCAGTTGCTAGCCCGTTGGCTAGTAGCCCTTGACGAAGGCCAATCTTTTTGTAACTTGGCATCCTGATTGCACCAGGCCTGCCCTCACTTACCTTCACTGGGTGAATTCCACAGACCTTGCTGGTCTGCACCATCGAAGATCTTCCTCTACATTGAGACTTGCCGTTGCCAAGGCTTGTTGGGTCCAATCCGGTCGCTGTCACCTCAGCACTCGACAAACATCGTGTACCAGCCTGAATCCTGCTCCTGGTCACCGACAACGCCTCCTGGACCTCGTGGCTGAAGAGACAAGACAACCATCAACGCACCTGAAGCACTCGACATCGGTGGGCATCTGTCCATCGCCTTCCTGGTCACTGGCTAGTGACCCAGACTCTGTCCCCTCTGCTTTCAGGTTCTTCAGAACTCCGATCCACTCTTGGATCCACCCGGACACTTTTCGCTTGGTCGCCAGCAGCACTTTGAAGCAGATCGCCATTCGAATCGACGACGAAACCCGACCCCGAAAGGCACCTATGCACCCGGCTTCCCTGGGTGAGGTAACATGAGTACTCCGGTGCTCCCGTGGGTAGAGACTCTTCAAAGTCCTAGATCTCAAAGGGTTTGGTCCAAGTCCTCTTTTAAGTGTCCCTTTTCTCTAATTTCCCGATCACGACTTTCTCCAGAGAAGTCAATGGCGTATCGCGGTTGTGTATTTACACTGCACGCGTCTCCCGTGGGTCCCCTGTGTCACTACCTTGGGTGGTTCCTTGTGGTCCAAGCACTTCTAGAGGCTCTAGGCCTAGTGTCTAGTTCAGTCGTGGTTCTTATACCACTTTATTGGTATATGGTTTGGTACGCCCCTAGGGCCCAAACGTGTATTTGTGCTATTACTGTGTTTAAATAACTTCTAACTTATGTATTTCAAACTCTAGCCTCATAAAGAGACTAGAGGGGTGTGTTTAGCAATAAATACATATATTTTGAATATATACCTGGTGTGGTGCTCTTTCATTTGGTCACTCAAGAGATTATAGACTGGTAAAACAAGCTGCTCTACATTCCTTCAAGACTTAGCCTGAAGGCTGCTCTCCATAGCTACCACTAGGATAGCTTTCAATAAGGTTGTCTTTAACCTATCTCCAATAAGGGGTTGTTTGGACTGGTGCAAGGTGCCCACTATAATTAGTGGACAGCATATACCAGGCCAACTTCTCACATTGGTGTGCAGCGTGTGGGATTCCAGCTTGCTATTGTTTTACCAGATAATCTCAATTGAATTGATCAACTGAAAACCACTAAAGGTACCTAAGGTACATATAATTTAAGCTTAGAATACGGTAAGTTCTACTGAACTTAGAGTTGTGTGTTAAGGGATAGCACAACCCTTTCTACAACTCAAGAGAGTTTAGTAGGCCACACTAGAGTAGGTAGTGCATACACCACACCACACTAGTAATGTCTTTAAGGGCAGGATCCAAAGAATCCTTGCAGGAAGCCATTGAGCTTCCACCCTCCAAGTATGATACACTCCCATTCTTGGAATTGAGAGCTTTATGCAACTTGAGAAAAATAAGGACAGGCCAAAGCTCCCACCACCCAACACCTCAAGGAGTTGTTGGTGGCTTATGACCTTAGTAAGCCCTTGGGGACTGAAGGGGTAGGAGCTGAGGGTGGGGCAGATGATGAGGTTGGGAATGGGGGTACCAGTACCCCCAGCCCCCTCTGAAACTGGCCAGGAGGGCGACAATGGCCCTGACCTGGATAATCCAACCCCTCCTGAGGAAGAGGAAGAGGAGGATCAGAATGATGCACCCTTTATCCCCCCAGGAAGGATTGTGAGTGTGCCCAGAAGGTCTATATCTTCTTCTCAGGAGTCTAACCACTCTGGCACCTCTATAGGGAGCTCTGTCTCATCTCATAGGAGGGAATCCTCTCATGAGAGAAGAAAGAGGCTGATTCAATATGAGGAAGCTCAGCTTGAACTCAGAAGGAAGCAAGTAGCCTTAGACAGGGAGTCCCTAGATCTCTTTAGAGAGAAAAGAAAGTTGGGACTAGAGTCCCATGGTGGCAGCAATATCCCTAGAGATAGGGAAAGGTCCTATGACCATAGGAACCTGAGCAAGATTGTCCCTCCCTATCAGAATGGGGATGACATCCACAAGTGGATAACTGCTCTAGAGAGGGCCTGTAAGGTACAGAAGGTCCCTCAGGAGCAGTGGGCAGCAATCTTGTGGCTCTCCTTTGCTGACAAAGGTAGAGATAAGCTCCTCACTGTTAGAGAGGAGGATGCTGATAATTACAAGGTCTTGAAGAGTGCTCTTATTGATGGGTTTGGCCTAACCACTGAACAGTACAGGTTGAAGTTCAGAGATACCCAAAAGCACAGACTCAAGACTGGGTAGACTATGTGGATTGTTCTGCCAAGGCTCTGGAAGGCTGGTTGATGGGCAGTAAGGTGTGTGACTTCTCAGGATTGTACAATCTGATAATGAGGGAGCAGATTCTTAATAACTGACAAAATCAGCTGTTGCATCAATACCTGGTAGACTCTGATCTGACCTCTCCCCAAGAATTGGGAAAGAAGGCAGACAAATGGGTCAGAACCAGGGTGAAGCAGAAGGTACAGAACCAAGGTGGGGAAACCAAGAAGCAAGATGCTAAGAACTCTGACAAGGGTGGGGAGAAGGGTAAAGATCAAAAGTCTTCATCAGGCCCCCAAAAATCTTCTTCTGGTGGGGATTCACAGTCTACCAAAGGGAAAGGCCCAAGAAAACCATGGTGCAAGGTCTGTAAGCAAAAGACCCACTGGACCAGTGATTGCACCAAGTCCAAAGACTCCAGTCCAGCACCCACCAATGCCCCTAAGGCACCTGTTCCCCCTAGTACAGTTGGTGGAAGTGCTCCAGCCAAGGGTTTAGAAGGGTTCACCCTGGGTACTGAGTTGGGCTCTGACCTAGTCAGAGAACTGACTCAGGCTGTGTTAGTCTGTGATGGAGGCATGGATGTGACCTCCACTGTGAGTCCCAGTAATCTGGGCAAGTACAGACAACAGCCTTTAATCAATGGACGTGAGGCTTTGGCATTTAGGGACACAGGGGCAAGTGTCACAATGGTGACACAAGACCTTGTGAATCCTGGGCAAGTTATACTTGGTGAGATGTACCAAGTGACCAATGCTAGCAATGTCAGAACAGACCATACTCTGGCAGTTGTTAACTTCTCCTGGGGAGGGGTAACTGGCCTTAAGAAGGTTGTGGTGAGTGCAAACCTACCAGTCGAATGCTTGCTTGGCAATGACTTAGAGACTTCTGCTTGGGCAGAAGTGGAGCTCAGGACCCATGCAGAAATGCTGTGGATCCCTGCAGATGTGTTTGCTGTGACCAGGTCACAACCCAAAATGTCTAGCACTGAACAGGCCTTGGATTCTGGAAGAATGGACCAAGTGCCTTCCAAGAGGAGGAGTAGTAGGGTTAAGGCAGTGCCTTCCCCCTTGGCTCAGGAGGAAGATCAGTCCCTTGAGGGGGATGATCTCAGCCCTGAAGAAGGAACTGTCCAAGAGGAACTTGAACCTGACCAGGTTGAGTTCTTGGGGACAGGGGGACCTTCTAGGGCAGATCTGAGCCAGGAGCAGCAGAGCTGCCCCTCCCTTGAACCCCTCAGACAGCAAGCTGCTGCTGAGGCTGCTGGGAAAGCTAGTGGTCCCCATACAGTGTATTGGGATGATGGACTCCTGTACTCAGAGAGTAGAGACCCCAAGCCTGGTGCTACCAGGAGGTTGGTAATACCTCTGAAGTTCAGGGGCTTCCTATTGACCCTAGCCCATGATATTCCCTTAGCAGGTCACCTGGGCCAGAACAAGACTTGGGACAGAATTGTCCCTCACTTTCACTGGCCCCACATGTCTGAAGACAGCAAGGAGTTTTGTCGCTCCTGTGTAACCTGCCAAGCCAGTGGCAAGGCAGGTGGCACTACAAAGGCCCCCTGATACCACTACCTGTGGTGGGGGTGCCCTTTGAAAGGGTAGGGATTGACATTGTTGGTCCCATGGATCCCCAAACAGCCTCTGGGCACAGGTTTATCCTGGTGGTAGTGGATCATGCCACCAGGTACCCAGAAGCTATTCCCCTCAGGACCACTACAGCACCTGTGGTGGCAAGGGCCCTCCTGGGAATTTTCTCAAGAGTGGGCTTTCCTAAGGAGGTAGTATCAGACAGGGGTGCTAACTTCATGTCTGGGTACTTAAAAGCAATGTGGAAGGAGTGTGGAGTGACTTATAAGTTCACCACACCCTATCACCCACAATGCAATGGTTTAGTTGAGAGATTCAACAAAACCTTGAAGGGCATGATTAAAGGGCTCCCAGAAAAGCTTAGGCGTAGATGGGACATACTCTTGCCCTGCCTTTTATTCGCATATAGGGAGGTGCCTCAGAAGGGGGTTGGTTACAGCCCTTTTGAACTTCTGTTTGGCCACCCTGTGAGGGGTCCACTGTGCTTGGTGAAGGAAGGATGGGAGTTGCCTCTCAAGCCCCCAAAGCAAGATATAGTGGACTATGTACTTGGTCTCCGCTCCAGGATGGCTGAGTACATGAAAAAGGCAACCAAAAACCTTGAGGCTAGCCAGGAACTTCAAAAGGCCTGGCATGACCAAAAGGCTGTTCTGACTGTTTACCAGCCAGGACAGAAGGTGTGGGTGTTGGAGCCAGTGGCCCCAGCAGCTCTCCAAGATAAATGGAGTGGACCCCACACTATTGTTGAGCAGAAGGGTGAGGTCACTTACTTAGTGGACCTAGGAACACCCAGGAGTCCACACAGGGTTCTCCATGTCAACAGGTTAAAACCATATGTGGACAGGGCAGACATGGGCTTGCTCATGGCTACTGATGAAGGGCAGGAGGAAGAGAGTGACCCACTCCCTGACCTGCTCTCACAGAACCCTGACGATGGGTCAGTTGATGGTGCAGCCTTGGCAGGCAGCCTCACTACCCAGCAACAAACTGATTGCAGGCAAGTCCTCAATCAGTTTAGACATATGTTTTCACTGACACCCAGTCAGACCACCTGGTGCACTCATGAAGTGGACACTGGGGACAGTCTGCCTATTAAAAACAAGATTTATAGGCAACCTGACCATGTCAGGGACTGTATCAGGACTGAAGTCCAGAAAATGTTGGATTTGAGAGTTATTGAACCCTCAGATAGCCCTTGGGCTAGTCCAGTGGTCCTTGTACCAAACCCTCACACCAGTGGTGGAAAAAGAGAGATGAGGTTTTGTGTGGACTACAGGGGTCTCAATGCAGTCACTAGGACTGATGCCCATCCAATACCCAGGGCAGATGAGCTCATAGATACTTTGGGCTCTGCCAAATATCTCAGCACATTTGACCTAACAGCTGGCTACTGGCAGATCAGGCTAGCTGATGCTGCAAAGCCCAAAACAGCATTCTCAACCCCTAGTGGGCATTATCAATTTGTGGTAATGCCCTTTGGTCTGAAGAATGCACCTGCCACTTTCCAGAGGCTGGTGAATACAGTTCTCACAGGTCTGGAAGCCTATAGTGCAGCATATCTAGATGATATTGCTGTCTTTAGCTCCACCTGGGAGGATCACCTGGTCCACCTCAGGAATGTTTTACAGGCCCTGCAAAAGGCAGGCCTGACTATCAAGGCCACTAAGTGCCAGATAGGGCAGAGTCAGGTTGTGTACCTGGGCCACCTTGTGGGTGGAGGCCAGGTTCAACCTTTGCAGAGCAAGATCCAGACTATCATGGACTGGACTGCTCCCACTACCCAGACTCAGGTGAGAGCCTTCTTAGGCCTGACTGGGTACTATAGGAGATTTGTCAAGGGGTATGGATCAATAGTGACACCCCTGAATGACTTAACTTCTAAGAAAATGCCCAAAAAGGTTCAGTGGACAGTTAGCTGTCAAAAGGCATTTGATGACCTGAAGCAGGCCATGTGCACTGCTCCCATTCTACAGAGTCCTGATTACTCCAAGAAGTTCATTGTTCAAACTGATGCATCTGAATTGGGGGTAGGGGCTGTACTGTCACAATTGAATGAAGAAGGTCAGGATCAGCCAGTAGCTTTCATTAGCAGAAGGCTGACCCCTAGAGAGAAACGTTGGTCAGCCATAGAGAGGGAGGCCTTTGCTGTGGTCTGGGCTCTGAAGAAGTTGAGGCCATACTTGTTTGGTACACACTTCCTGGTTCAGGCAGACCATAAGCCCCTCTTATGGCTAAAACAAATGAAGGGTGAAAACCCCAAACTGCTTAGGTGGTCCATTTCCCTACAGGGGATGGACTTTACAGTGGAACATAGACCTGGGAGTAACCATGCGAATGCAGATGGACTCTCTAGGTATTTCCACTTAGAACATGAAGACTTAACTGGGCAAGGTTAGTTTAATGTCCCTACGTTTGGGGGGGTTGTGTAGGAGAGTAGGATCTGCTTCACATGGGTACCCCCACTTTTGCTGATGCTTCACTGTTTTTCGACATTAGTCTGGCTGGGGCCCTGCTAATCAGAACCCCAGCCTAGCTGCTTCCTCTCTAAAATGGTTTCCATGTGCCTTAGGCACATCACTGATTGGGATCTGGAGTGCCCTTATAAGTCCCTAGTATATGGTATACTATGTACCAAGGGCATAGGTACCTCAGAGGCCTGCCAGGGGCTGCAGCATGTATTATGCCACCCCTGGAAGGCCATCCAAACTGACACCACAGGTCTGCTACTGCAGCCTGGGTAAGGTGGTGCATGCACCCCTTACTGTGATGTAGGTTACCTATATCACTAAATGCATACACACATATAAACCTATAAGTCACTCCTAAGGCAGGCCTTATCAATCCTAAAGGCAGAGTGCATGGTTCCTATGTGAGAGGGTGCCCCTGCATGAGCAGGGCCCCTCTGCAGCGTTCGTAGACCATCTCTGATGCTGTTTGTAGTGCAGCCTGACCATATACTCTTAAGCGCATTATATCCTCGCGGTAAAATGCTAACTTTGGAATGGCTGCACCTAAACATGTCGGGGCAGATTTACAAGGCCCTTGCGCCACTTTTGCGTCACTTTTCCCATGTTAAAAGTGACGCAAAAGTGGCGCAAGGGCCTTGTAAATCTGCCCCGTCGTGTTTGGTGTCAAACATCTTGGAATACTACCCCCCCGCCAATCCTGGTGGCGGGGGTAGCATTCCACCCTTCTAGAGGGAAAGGCATGTTTACTCTGACTAGTCCGGTAACTTCTTTCCAGAGCCCTGGCATCACAAAATGGATGCTGCTGCCACAGACACGAGTCTGGCCTCCTGCTGCTGGATGAAACTCCGGCAGGGGAGGCCTGGACAATAGGTTTCCTGTCCCAGGGAAGTGTGACCACCTCCCCAGACAGGATAATGTGTATTGGGGCTGGGCGGGAGCACTTTCGGGTGCTTTGAAGTCCTGCACTGGGGGCACATTTGGTGTCCCTGTGCATACCCCAGTTCAAACAGGATCAGGGGCTTGCAGCCCCTGCTTTGGCGCGAACTGGACACAGGGGAAGGGGTGTAGCCACCCCTCTGCCCTGACCCACCCATAGGTGGGGCCACAGAGTAGTCCAACCCCTATCTTTAGTATAAAGATAGGAACCCAGTCCTTAGGACTTTAGATTATCCCTGGACGAAACTCTGAAACTGAATCCTGGACCTTCGACGCTCTACTCACGATTAGAGGACAGAAGAATCTCCCTTGGGGTCAAGGAGTGACTCCCCTGCTTGGCAGGCACCAAAGAAGCATCTGTCCGGTTCGCATTTCTGAAGCTCCCGTCGGACACCGAAGTCATCGCATCACCAGAGGTGGATTCTCAGACTTCCCCGAGGCTACCCTGAGTCCCCAGCAAAGCTGAGGCCCGTGGCTATCGTGGGTGACTTGAGACCGTGACCCCTGGACACCGAGCACATTTGCAAGTGCATCCTCTTCTGGGTCTCCCAAGAAGTCGTACTTTGGGCTCCGAGTATCCCTAGCCTCCAGCACCATCTGCACTGAGGATCACTGGCCCCCACTCCACGAGTGTCCTGTGAGCCAGTTCCACGTGCGGCGTCACGAGGCTCCTTCGCGGTCGCTAGCCCATTGGCTAGTAGCCCTTTACGAAGGCCAATCTTTTTCTAACTTGGCATCCTGGTTGCTCCAGGCCTGCCCTCACTTACCCTCGCTGGGTGAGTTCCACAGACCTTGCTGGTCTGCACCATCGACGATCTTTCTCTGCATCGAGACTTGCCGTTGCCAAGGCTTGTTGGGTCCAATCCGGTCTCCGACACCTCAGCACTCGACAGACATCGTGTACCAGCCCGAATCCTGCTCCTGGTCGCCGACAACGCCTCCTGGACCTCGTGGCTGAAGAGACAAGATGACCGTCAATGCACCTGAAGCACTCGACATCGGTGGGCATCTGTCCATCGCCTTCCTGGTCACTGGCTAGTGACCCAGACTCTGTCCCCTCTGCTTTCAGGTTCTTCAGAACTCCGATCCACTCTTGGATCCACCCGGACACTTTTCTCTTGGTTGCCAGCAGCACTTTGCAGCAGATCGCCATTCGAATCGACGACGAAACCCGACCCCGAAAGGCACCTATGCACCCGGCTTCCCTGGGTGAGGTAACACGAGTACTCCGGTGCTCCCGTGGGTAGAGACTCTTCAAAGTCCTAGATCTCAAAGGGTTTGGTCCAAGTCCTCTTTTAAGTGTCCCTTTTCTCTAATTTCCCGATCACGACTTTCTCCATAGAAGTCAACGGCGTATCGCGGTTGTGTATTTACACTGCACGCGTCTCCCGTGGGTCCCCTGTGTCACTACCTTGGGTGGTTCCTTGTGGTCCAAGCACTTCTAGAGGCTCTAGGCCTAGTGTCTAGTTCAGTCGTGGTTCTTATACCACTTTATTGGTATATGGTTTGGTACGCCCCTAGGGCCCAAACGTGTATTTGTGCTATTACTGTGTTTAAATAACTTCTAACTTATGTACTTCGAACTCTAGCCTCATAAAGACACTAGAGGGGTGTGTTTAGCAATAAATACATATATTTTGAATATATACCTGGTGTGGTGCTCTTTCATTTGGTCACTCAAGAGATTATAGACTGGTAAAACAAGCTGCTTTACATTCCTTCAAGACTTAGCCTGAAGGCTGCTCTCCATAGCTACCACTAGGATAGCTTTCAATAAGGTTGTCTTTAACCTATCTCCAATAAGGGGTTGTTTGGACTGGTGCAAGGTGCCCACTATAATTAGTGGACAGCATATACCAGGCCAACTTCTCACAACGGACACACGGCAACTCACTGTAGTAAGATTTTAATGTACTACAGGCACCAGCATGCCGTGCGAGCGGCCACGCCCACTGGGGCAGGTGTTTGGGATCACAAGGTACATTTATACTGCCGTGGTGTGTCTGTTTTGTTATCACCCATTGAGAAAGTGCAGGAGCACGAAACGCGTCTGGGCTGAAGATTTTATTTGTGGTTGGGCATCCATTCAGGACTCACACGGCAGCCTCCAATAAATATTTGAGCAGGATCAATTTGTTGTGGGCCTTTCCTTTGTGGGTAACTTTTGCTTAAAATTGGAACGGCTGACCCGAACCGTGGATTGTGCCCCGCTGCATGGAAGCAGACCCGCGGACCGCCAACCGGCGGGACCGATAAAGCGGGACAAGAGCGCCTTTGGAGACAGTAAGGTGCTGTGGGGAACGTGAAAGGTGCCTAACAACCCACTGGGGATGATATTTGTTTTATTGTTGCAACGGACACACGGCAACTCACTGTAGTAAGATGTTAGTGTACTACAGGCACCAACATGCCGTGCGAGCGGCCACGCCCACTGGGGCAGGTGTTTGGGATCACAAGGTACATTTATACTGCCGTGGTGTGTCTGTTTTGTTAGCGCCCATTGAGAAAGTGCAGGAGCACGAAACGCGTCGGGCTGAAGATTTTATTTGTGGTTGGGCATCCATTCAGGACTCACACGGCAGCCTCCAATAAATATTTGAGCAGGATCAACTTGTTGTGGGCCTTTCCTTTGTGGGTAACTTTTGCTTAAAATTGGAATGGCTGACCCAAGCCGTGGATTGTGCCCCGCTGCATGGAAGCAGACCCGCGGAGCCGCCAACCGGCGGGACCGATAAAGCGGGACAAGAGCGCCTTTGGAGACAGTAAGGTGCTGTGGGGAACGTGAAAGGTGCCAAACAACCCACTGGGGATGATATTTGTTTTATTGTTGCAACGGACACACAGCAAGTCACTGTAGTAAGATGTTAATGTACTACAGGCACCAGCATGCCGAGCGAGCGGCCACGCCCACTGGGGCAGGTGTTTGGGATCACAAGGTACATTTATACTGCCGTGGTGTGTCTGTTTTGTTAGCGCCCATTGAGAAAGTGCAGGAGCATGAAACGCGTCTGGGCTGAAGATTTTATTTGTGGTTGGGCATCCATTCAGGACTCACACGGCAGCCTCCAATAAATATTTGAGCAGGATCAACTTGTTGTGGGCCTTTCCTTTGTGGGTAACTTTTGCTTAATATATATATATATATATATATATATATATATATATATATATATATATATATATATACTTCTTGAGGGCATGATGTATACTGTCCCATTATTAGTGTGCATTTTTAACCATTAATATCAATAGGCACTTTATGATCCTAGTACTGTATACAGAGTTAAAGGCTTATATGCTCATATACTCAGTAGAATGCACTTTAATAGACGATTAAGTACTGTTAGAATTATGCACCTTTAATTAAGGATACCATCTAACATTTTACATTCCTAGTACTGTATACGAATTTAAATGTTTACATACTTAGCAGAATGCACTTTAATACTTGATGAAGCACTTTAACTGCATAGAGAAGTTCTTGATAAAATCCTAATAGCAGTTTCAACACTCCTAGGTGTGTGAATAGATTTTATTATGCTAAAATCTATATATGTGTGCTCCTATGGCAGGCATGAATATTAGAAAAAACATCCCCATTTTGAGAACATTAATGCAAAGCAGTCCTGAGGGTTGTATATTCTACAAAATCTGACCTGTCTTCCCCCTGCTTTATTCCGAAGCTTTAACTTCTAAACATTTCTTTCAGTATTCTTTAGTCCCAGTTAATAACCTTCCCTTGGACATCATGATGGTCTTTATTTTCGCACCTCGGAATAGGAGCATAAAATCCCCACAATCCCCTCAATATTCCCCTCCTCAGAGCTGAGGACGCACTAATTGGTTATTTTTATTTGTCTCCAATGACATTGGAGAAATGAGAACATGGGAGGGAGCATGCTTGAGCATCACATTATATAATATTTGTATATTTTACAGTGGATGTTTGAAATCTAAAACTGGGCAGTTCGCAACATCACTGTCATTCATGTAGAAAATTGGTACTTTACCGATAATTAGAGTGACAGGGCAAACTAAGCAAATCATGAATTATTCAAAACTGCTTTCATACACTGTTATTGATATGGCACTTTGGGGCTGTGATAAAGTATGTGGGGTTAGGTAACAGATCACTAAATATTTGTGAAAAGAGTTGTCTGTGTAGTAAAAAGTATAATTTTTTTTTTAATGTGTGTGTCCTTTTAATGTGGTGATTTTGGAGGGAGTTTTCCCTTTAAAAATGTTGTCTACACACTGAAACTCCATGACCCTGTTGAAGGCTCCGGCCGAAACGCGTTGGTCTCTTTTCTGCACTGCTGGTGGATGATATATATATGAAAAAATAAAAAGACTTACAAGCTCGGTGGTGCCTGGCTGTGCTGCTTTTCCTTGTCCCTGGATTGTGGGGAGGTCTGTTTAGAAAGTTGTTGGATATATATATATATATATATATATATATATATATATATATATATATATATATATTATCTACTGGCGGTCGCCAGTAGATAGTTATAGTTACAACCTATTATCCATAGGAAATCCGCGACATTCTATTTGAAATAACGTTGGCGCCGGTTGACGAATCTTCGTGAAAGTTTCCAACTTGTTGGGGCGCTCCGCTCCGCTCCTACCCTGAAAGTCTCGGGGTGATACGTGAAGCGGGGGCCGAGAAAAAGAGGGGTCCCAAAACGCGTTTTCCCCATTCATTTTTCCATAGGAACCTTTAGTCGCAGCTACAGCCCGAACTGCTGAATGGAATTACACCAAATTTGGCAAAGAGGTAGTCCTTGGTTCAGACTGGTGCCTTTTGCTTAAATGGTGTAAATCCGTTCAGTAGTTCCTGAGAAAATCAAAAGTAAAAGTACACATATATCTATAGGCGCGTCGGATACGCGTACCCTCAGCGCACCCTGCGCGCACCGTCCCGATCACGAGCTGCATGCTAATTGGCTGTCAGCTGGCTGTCAACATTCCGATTCAGGAAGTGTTGGCAGCCATTTTGTCCTCGGTAGAACCGAGGGACAGAAACAAGTGCGCAAAGCGCAAAAAGGGGGCAGGATAGAAACACCCTGACCCCTAGGTCTGCTCAGGGGTCCCACAAGGACCCCTGGGCAGAAAAAGATTTTTTTTTTTTTAAATCGGCGGGATGCGCTTAGGGTGCGCGTATCCCGCCGAGAAAAAAAAGAAACAAGTGTGCAAAACGCACAAAGGGGGCAGGGTAGAAACACCCTAACCCCTAGGCCTGCTCAGGGGGTCCCACAAGGACCCCCTGGGCAAAAAAAGCATTTTTTTAAAAACAAATCGGCAGGATGCGCTCAGGGTGCGCGAATCCTGCCGAAAAAAAATCGAGCGCGGTCTCCGCGCTTCGATGTATTTTGCCCCGGGTGGCCCAAGTCCCGGGGGCATGCTGAGGGGGTTTATTTTATGTATGGGGGCCTCAAGGGGCCCCCAAGCCCGGGGACCGCCAGCCCCCGGGGCTTTCTTTTAAAAATGGTGCGGGAGGGCTCTGAGCCCTCCCGCAGCCCCGGGGACCACCACCTCCCCGGGGCTTTTTTAAAAAAAATTAAACAACCTGTGTGGGGGGGCTCCAGCCCCCCCACATGCCCCAGGGACCGCCACCTCCCCGGGGCACTAACAAATTAAAATGGGGGTCCGTTTTGGACCCCCGAAGCCCCGGGGACCACCACCTCCCGGGGCTGTGCTGATGTAGGGAGGGGGCCGCGCGGCCCCCTCCTGGAGCCCTTGATGGCCCTGGGGACCACCACCCCCCAGGGCCGGCTCCTGCAGTGTCCCGGGGTGCCTACCCCGGGACACTGTAGTTTGCTATGGCAGGACGGGAGCCTCGCGGCTCCCGTCCTGCCATAGCAAACTGCTTTGGATATTGGAAGAGAGAGCAGGGAAACCTGCTCTCTCTTCCAATATCCAAAGCGATTGCTTTCCACATGGGGAGCAGCATGTCAGCTGCTCCCCATGTGGAACAGCAATGCCGGCTCCCAAGGGACGTGGGGAGCCGGCGGGACTGTGGGGGATTGGGGACCCCCACAGTCCCCAACGGAGAGGGCCAGCCCCGGGGATGGGGTCCCCGGGGCAAGTAGTGGCCCGGGAGGGAGGCCACGCGGCCCCCTCCCCCAAAAAACAAGCAAAAATTTTTTTAAAAAGGAAAGGCCGGCCCTGGGGGATGGGGTCCCCGGGGCCTTAAAATGGCCAGAGGAGGGGGCCACGCTGCCCCCTCAAAAAATATATATAGAGGCCATGCCCCGGGGATGGGGTCCCCGGGGCCAATACAGGCCAAGGGAAGGGGGCCACGCGGCCCCCTTCCCGTTTTTTTTTTAAAGGTAATTTTAAAAAAGGGTAAGGCCCTGGGGGATGGGGTCCCCAGGGCCCAAAAAAGAAAAAGGAAGGGGGGCCACACAGCCCCCTTCAGGGGAGAAAAAAAAAAATTAAAAACGATCGGGCCCGCAGGCCCCGCCCCTTCCTTCACCACTCTGCAAACGCGCCCCTGGCGCGTTTGCAGAGGGGAACAAATTCCCCTTGAATACTGGGGGTCCCTGGGGCCAACTAGCCCACCAGGTACCTCCAGTATGCGCCAGGGGCTGCCTTGCAGAGAGGTGTACAGAGGCCACGCCCTTTTACACCTCTCTGCAACGCAGCTCTATGGCGCTTTTGGAGGTATATGGTGGGCTAGTTGGACTCCGGGGACCCTCAGGATTCAAGGGGACTTAATCCCCCAACTTAAAACGCGCCACGGGCGCGTTTGCACAGTGGTGAAGGGAGAGGCGGGGCTTCAGGTGACATGTGTGCAAACAGGCCCCGTGGCGCGTTTTAAGATGGGAATTAAATCCCCTTCAATCCTGAGGGTCCCTGGGGGCCAACTAGCCCAACAGGTACATCCAGAAAGCGCCACAGAGCTGCGTTGCAGAGAGGTGTAAAAGGGGTGTGGCCCCTCTACACGTCTCTGCAACGCAGCCCCTGGCGCATATTGGAGGTTCCTGGTGGGCTAGTTGGCCCCTAGGGACCCTCAGGATTCAAGGGGACTTAATCCCCCAACTTAAAACGCGCAACGGGGCGCGTTTGCACAGATGTCACCTGAGGCCCCGCCCCCTCCCTTCACCATTGTGCAAATATTCCTCTAAAATCAGCCGAAATACGAATTCCGATTTACTCACCTGTTATCAGGAGAGACCTCAGTGCTGCATCTTTCAGCCCAGTACTGGTCCTGAAAAGTAATTTTAACCGTACTTACCGGTAACTTGAATTTCCTTCATAGGCTAACATTGACTGGTTTCACTTGGAAATTCTTCTAAGTGTGGAGTTTTGGAACTTTAAAATATTCCTCTAAAATCAGCCGAAATACGAATTCCGATTTACTCACCTGTTATCAGGAGAGACCTCAGTGCTGCATCTTTCAGCCCAGTACTGGTCCTGAAAAGTAATTTTAACCGTACTTACCAGTAACTTGAATTTCCTTCCATAGGCTAACATTGACTGGTTTCACTTTGAAATTCTTCTAAGTGTGGAGTTTTGGAACTTTAAAATATTCCTCTAAAATCTGCCGAAATACGAATTCCGATTTACTCACCTGTTATCAGGAGAGACCTCAGTGCTGCATCTTTCAGCCCAGTAATGGTCCTGAAAAGTAATTTTAACCGTACTTACCGGTAACTTGAATTTCCTTCATATGCTAACATTGACTGGTTTCACTTGGAAATTCTTCTAAGTGTGGAGTTTTGGAACTTTATAATATTCCTCTAAAATCAACCAAAGTACGAATTCCAATTTACTCACCTGTTATCAGGAGAGAACCCAGTGCTGCATCTTTTAGCCCAGCACTGAACCTGAAAAGTAATTTTAACCGTACTTACCAGTAACTTATATTTTCTAACATAGGAATCCATTGTCTGGTTTTCAGCAGAAAACTTTCAAAGTGTCGATTTTCACATGTGAGAAGTTGGCCTGGCATATGCTGTCCACTAATTATAGTGGGCACCTTGCACCAGTCCAAATCGACTCTTATGGTAGGTAGGTTAAAGACAACCTTATTGAAAGCTATCCTAGTGGTAGCTGTGGAGAGCAGCCTTCAGGCTAAGTCTTGAAGGAATGTAAAGCAGCTTGTTTTACCAGTCTATAATCTCTTGAGTGACCAAATGAAAGAGCACCACACCAGGTATATATTCAAAATATATGTATTTATTACTAAACACACCCCTCTAGTCTCTTTATGAGGCTAGAGTTCAAGTACATAGGTTATAAGATCTTAAATCACAGTAATAGCACAAATACACGTTTGGGCCCTAGGGGCGTACTCAAACCATATACCAATAAAGTGGTATGCGAACCACGACTGAACTAGACACTAGGCCTAGAGCCTCTAGAAGTGCTTGGACCACAAGGAACCACCCAAGGTAGTGACACAGGGGACCCACGGGAGACGCGTGCAGTGTAAATACACAACCGCGATACGCCGTTAACTTCTATGGAGAAAGTCGGGATCGGGAAAATAGAGGAAAGGGACACTTTAAAGAGGACTAGGACAAAACCCTTTGAGATCTAGGACTTTGAAGAGTCTCTACCCACGGGAGCACCGGAGTACTCGTGTTACCTCACCCAGGGAAGCCGGGTGCATAGGTGCCTTTCGGGGTCGGGTTTCGTCGTCGGTTCTTATGGCGATCTGCTGCAAAGTGCTGCTGGCGACCAGGAGAAAAGTGTCCGGGTGGATCCAAGAGTGGATCGGAGTTCTGAAGAACCTGAAAGCAGAGGGGACAGAGTCTGGGTCACTAGCCAGTGACCAGGGAGGCGATGGACAGATGCCCACCGATGTCGAGTGCTTCAGGTGCGTTGACAGTTGTCTCGTTTCTGCAGCCACGAGGTCCAGGAGGCGTTGTCGGCAACCAGGAGCAGGATTCGGGCTGGTACACGATGTCTGTCGAGTGCTGCGGTGTCGGCGACCAGATTGGACCCAACAAGCCTTCGCAACGGCAAGTCTCGATGTAGCTGAAGATCGTCGATGGTGCAAATCAGCAAGGTCTGGGGAACTCACCCAGCAAGGGTAAGTGAGGGCAGGCCTGGAGCAACCAGACTGCCAAGTAAAGAAAAGATTGGCCTTCGGTAAGGGCTACTAGCCAACGGGCTAGCGACCGCGAAGGAGCCTCGTGACGCCGCACGTGGAGCTGGCTTACAGGACACTCGTGGAGTGGGGGCCAGTGATCTTCAGTGCAGGTGGTGCTGGAGGCTAGGGCTACTCGGAGCCCAAAGCACGACTTCTTGGGAGACCCAGAAGATGGTGCACTTGCAAGTGTGCTCGGTGTCCAGGGGTCATGGTCTCACGTTACCCACGATAGCCACGGGCCTCAGCTTTGCTGGGGACTCAGGGTAGCCTCGGGGAAGTCTGAGAATCCACCTCTGGGGATGCGATGACTTCGGCGTCCGACGGGAGCTTCAGTGATGCGAACCGGACAGATGCTTCTTTGGTGCCTGCCAAGCAGGGGAGTCACTCCTTGACCCCAAGGGAGATTCTTCAGTCCTCTAATCGTGAGTAGAGCGTCGAAGGTCCAGGATTCTGTTTCAGAGTTTCGTCCAGGTATAATCTAAAGTCCTAAGGACTGGGTTCCTACCTTTATTCCAAAAATAGGGGATGGACTACTCTGTGGCCCCACCTATGGGTGGGTCAGGGCAGAGGGGTGGCTACACCCCTTTCCCTTTGTCCAGTTCGCGCCAAAGCAGGGGCTGCAAGCCCCTGATCCGGTTTGAACTGGGGTATGCACAGGGACACCAAATGTGCCCCCAGTGCAGGACTTCAAAGCACCCGAAAGTGCTCCCGCCCAGCCCCAATACACATTGTCCTGTCTGGGGAGGTGGTCACACCTCCCTGGGACAGGAAACCTATTGTCCAGGCCTCCCCTGCCGGAGTTTCGTCCAGCAGCAGGAGGCCAGACTCGTGTCTGTGGCAGCAGCATCCATTTTGTGATGCCAGGGCTCTGGAAAGAAGTTACCGGACTCGTCAGAGTTAACATGCCTTTCCCTCTAGAAGGGTGGAATGCTACCCCCGCCACCAGAATTGGCGGGGGGTAGTATTCCAAGATGTTTGACACCAAACACGACATGTTTCGGTGCAGCCATTCCATAGTTAGCATTTTACCGCGAGGATATAATGCGTTTAAGAGTATATGGTCAGGCTGCACTACAAACAGCATCAGAGATGGTCTCCGAACGCTGCAGAGGGGCCCTGCTCATGCAGGGGCACCCTCTCACATAGGAACCATGCACTCTGCCTTTAGGATTGATAAGGCCTGCCTTAGGAGTGACTTATAGGTTTATATGTGTGTATGCATTTAGTGATATAGGTAACCTATACCACAGCAAGGGGTGCATGCACCACCTTACCCAGGCTGCAGTAGCAGACCTGTGGTGTCAGTTTGGATGGCCTACCAGGGGTGGCATAATATATGCTGCAGCCCCTGGCAGGCCTCTGAGGTACCTATGCCCTTGGTACATAGTATACCATATACTAGGGACTTACAAGGGCACTCCAGATCCCAATCAGAGATGTGCCTAAGGCACATGGAGACCCTTTTAAAGAGGAAACAGCTAGGCTGGGGTTCTGAATAGCAGGGCCCCAGCCAGACTAATGTCGAAAACCAGTGAAGTATCAGCAAAAAGTGGGGGTACCCCTGTGAAGCAGATCCTACTCTCCTACATCACAAACTACAAATATTCCTTAAAAATCGCCTGTATGACTTAAACGCATTCATTCAACTGTTTACAGGAGATGCACCAGTGCTGGATCCAGGATCCAACACTGAGTAAGAAAAAGTAACGATAACAGTTTTTACCTGCTAAGTGAATTTCCTTCCATAGGATAACATTGGTGATTCTATGAGAAAAAGTTTCTAAGTGTCAACTTTTAAAGTACAATAATATTCCTTAAAAATCACGACTGTAACCAAAACGCTTTTACTCAACTGTTTACAGGAGATGTGCCAGGACTGAATCTAGGATCCAGTCCTGTGGTTAGAAAAGTAATCCATAAAGTAACTAATTGCATTTAACTAGAAATTCACATTGAGCTGAATGTTGCATTGTGTTTGAAAATGTGTTGCACATTGCAACAACTGTAACTACTGTACTTAAAAGTCTATTGCCTATGTGCAAAGTATTTAAACTAAAGTAATTCATTCTGAGAAAGTATTTTTTGTAATGTAATGTATAATGTAATTACAATGTAATTTAAATAATAAAATGTGTAAAAAAAATAGTTTCTAAAAATGTAGTAAATCAGTATTTTAACAATTTATATAACAATTAATACATTTAAAAATTGTCATTTACAAAACCTTTGAAATTCACTGAAAAAACCGTAGGTTTCAGACATGTTATAGTTACAAATTAGCATTTAAAAAAACCTTTGAAATTCACTGAAAAAACCATAGGTTTCAGGGACGTTATAGTTACAAATTAGCATTTAAAAAACCTTTGAAATTCACTGAAAAAATCATAGGTTTTAGGGACAGTTATAGTTAGTTGGACATTGCACTCGTACAAAACGCGTGAAATTCCCCCGTTATAGTTAGTCCAGCTAACTATAACTCACGCCCCACAATGCACTGCTGATGACGTCACATATTACATCACTCATGACATGGTCAGTGACATCACTGATGACATCACTGATGACATCTCAAATGACATCACTGATGACATCATCCATGTGATAATTTCATGCATCTTCTCACACCCTAATATAACCTTTGATACACCCACTCTAAAGTACAGACTGCCATTCGCAAAACCATAGACACTCCAACACCAATAACTACATACCCACTCACTGATTCTTAGGTCTACACACACATCCACTCACTCACCCGAACAGTCACTCATATTTACAGTCACTCAGTACAGGACTATCATATGCACTCATACTCCTATATAGACACTCAAACACCGCCACTCATCCATAGAGGTACTCACACACCTAGTCAGTCATGCAAATAATTAAACACACTACCATTTACTCACCTATACAGTTATACACACACCAGCTCACTTACTCATACAAATACTAGCACATTCTTATGCTCTTATACAATCACTGATACAAGCACACACTCATCCATACAGCCACTATCACAATCAGTCACTCTTGCTTATAGCTATTTATATACTCCAACACACATATATACTGCCTTTCACATATGTAGTTACTCACACATGTACCACTGGGACATACATTCACTCACTAACACACTCTTACACACACTTACCCACCCATACAGTCTATCACAGATGCACTCTTGAAACCATCCACCCAGTGAATCACCCACTCACACATCTATGCACAGAGTCGCACACACCCCTCCCACACAAACACTCAGGCACCCATACAGATACTCACACAAGCATTCAATAACTCATATAGACACTCATGTAGCTATTCTCAAACACATGCAGCCACTTACAAAGCAACAGACAGACGGATACAGACATTCACCCAGTTTAGTCACTAACCCATGCATTCAGTAAGATACGTTAAATCACTCACTTATACAGTCAGTCACGCACCTACTAAATCATCCATACAGACACTTACACACCCACTCATTCTTCAATACGTCTTTTCCTATATATATTAAAAATATTTAAACTTTACAGAAACACACAGTCACTGGATGATGTCATCAGTGATGTCATCAGTGATGTCATTTGAGATGTCATCAGTGATGTCATCAGTGATGTCACTGACCATGTCATGAGTGATGTAATATGTGACGTCATCAGCAGTGCATTGCGGGGGCGTGAGTTATAGTTAGCTGGACTAACTATAACGGGGGAATTTCACGGGTTTTGTACGAGTGCAATGTCCAACTAACTATAACTGTCCCTAAAACCTATGGTTTTTTCAGTGAATATATATATATATATCTTCGCTCCGCGTGCCACCGGAATGAGCTCCAAACACGGACACGGAGCCAGGATGTCAGTTTCTTTATTTTATTATTGCTGTGCCGCCATAACGTTTCGGCTCCTAAGAGCCTTGATCATATATGATAAAATAAAAAGACTTACAAGCTCGGTGGTGCCTGGCTGTGCTGCTTTTCCTTGTCCCTGGATTGTGGGGAGGTCCGTTTGGAAAGTTGTTGTATATATATATATATATATATATATATATATATATATATATATATATATATATATATTATCTACTGGCGGTCGCCAGTAGATAGTTATAGTTAGGACCTATTTTCCATAGGAAATCCGCAACATTCTATTTGAAATAACTCTTGCGTCGGTTGACGAATCTTCGCGAAATTTTCAACCTTTATGGCCCGCTCCGGTCCGCTCCTACCCTGAAAGGTTCGGGGTGATTCGTCAAGCAGGGGCCGAGAAAAAAGGGGGTCCCAAAACGTGTTTTCCCCATTCATTTTCCCATAGGAAACTTTAGCCACGGCTACAGCCCGAACTGCTGAACGGAATTACACAAAATTTGGCAAAGAGGTAGTTCTTGGTTTAGAAAGAACCCTTTTTGTTAAATGGTGTAAATCCGTTCAGTAGTTGCGGAGAAATTAAAAAAATAAGAGTCAAAAAATCAATTTCTCATAGGAAACTTTATTCAAGGCTACAGCCCGAACTGCTGAACGGAATTACACCAAATTTGGCAAAGAGGTAGTTCTTGGTTCAAAAAGAACCCTTTTGTTAAATGGTGTAAATCCGTTCAGTAGTTGATGAGAAAATCAAAAGTAAAAACACATATATATCTGGGCGGAGCCTAACCACACATGTCATCGTGAGATCTGATTGGCTGTCAGCACTTCATCCTGGAATTGCTGGCAGCCATCTTGGGACCAATATACATGATAGTACCCCATTGAAATGCATTGTAGTGAATCAAAGATTTTGAGGGTTACCAAAAGGAGAACTATAAAGGGTGATAACAGACTTTAGTTACATTAGAATTCATTTGTTGATGGTACCATAATAATTTCAGGAATTGTGGTGTGTTCTAAGGTGATTTTACCCTGTGAAAAACCTTCTGCTGGGATATCATGAATCATGTTTGAGAGAAAACTATTTTCACATGCTTGTCCCATACAGTTTTGGAAAGTGCTCCAGAAGCTAAAATGAGAGCATATTTTCTGTAAATTCACATTATCTTTCTCAGTCATGTGAGAATGAAGTCTGACATTCTCAGTAAAACATGTACATCCAACAAGGGCAGAGACTGTCAGTTGATTCCTTTGTGTTCTACTGCAGCTTCCCAGAGTGTTCTAAAGAACAACTAGAGTGCTAACAGCCTTACTTATGACAAAAGTATGGCACACCTGAAGCCATCTTGATTGGAATAAACTGGTAACACTTAAAACATTTAATTTAAAAAGGAACAAAATGATGGGGTTCATCTTGTCATAGAAATTATGGTTAGTGCTCTGGAAAGAAAAATTAGGACATGTTTCAAGTGTGATCTCAAATATCTTCCTGTTATATTTCAACAGGAGCAGCCTGTCAGTTGATGCCTTTGTGTTCTACTGCAGCTTCCCAGAGTGTTCTAAAGAACAACTAGAGCGCTAACAGTCTTACTTATGACAAAAGTATGGCACACCTGAAGCCATCTTGATTGGAATAAACTGGTAACACTTAAAACATTTAATTTAAAAAGGAACAAAATGATGGGGTTCATTTTGTCATAGAAATTATGGTTAGTGCTGTAGAAAGAAAAATTAGGACATGTTTCAAGTGTGATCTCAAATATCTTCCTGTTATATTTCAACAGGAGCAGCCTGTCAGTTGATGCCTTTGTGTTCTACTGCAGCTTCCCAGAGTGTTCTAAAGAACAACTAGAGTGCTAACAGCCTTACTTATGACAAAAGTATGGCACACCTGAAGCCATCTTGATTGGAATAAACTGGCAACACTTAAAACATTTAATTTAAAAAGGAACAAAATGAGGGGGTTCATTTTGCCATAGAAAGTATGGTTAGTGCTGCAAAAAGAAAATGTAGTGCATGTTTTAAGTGAGATCTCAAATCCTCTTCTATTTCATTAGAAAATTCTGACATGCAGACTGAAACAATCACTTTCAATACCAGCAGTAGACTTCCAGTTAACTCCTTGGTGAGCAGTAGCTTTACTACAGTGATCTAATGAACAACTAGAGTGCTAACATTCTGAATTTATGGCAAATGTGTGACACATCTGAATGCCTTCTTGATGGAATCAAAGTAAAAAACTGAAAGCATTTCCTACTGAGGAGACTGCAGTAAATGAGGAAATTAGGAAACTTCATAACAAAGAAGTCTTCCAAGATGGCCACCTGTGAAAAAAGAGCCCAAATGTAGCACAAATATTACCCAGATGTAGGCCACATATAGCCCAATGACAAAAGTGTGCAAAACACTTTTTATTTTTAGTTTTTTGCAGTTTTATGTAGTGCAGACTGGTCAGGTATTGGAGCGTTGCATCTTAAAACATGACCCCCTACACTACAAAAACACCACTGCACTACCCTAAACCCTAAAACACTACCCCCAGCACGACCCCCTACACTACACAAGCACCACTGCACTATCCTAAACCCTAAAACACTACCCCCAGCATGACCCCCTACACTACACAAACACCACTGCACTACCCTAAACCCTAAAACACTACCCCAACACCACTGCACTAACCTAAATCCTAAAACACTACCCCCAGCACGACCCCCTACACTACCCAAACACCACTGCACTACCCTAAAACATGACCCCCTACACTACACAAACACCACTGCACTACCCTAAACCCTAAAACACTACCCCCAGCACGCCCCCTACACTACACAAGCACCACTGTACTACCCTAAACCCAAAAACACTACCCCCAGCACGACCCCCTATACTACACAAACACCACTGCACTACCTTAAACCCTAAAACACTACCCCCAGCACGACCCCTACACTACCCAAACACCACTGCACTAACCTAAATCCTAAAACACTACCCCCATCACGACCCCCTACACTACCCAAACACCACTGCACTACCCTAAAACATGACCCCCTACACTACACAAACACCACTGCACTACCCTAAACCCTAAAACACTACCCCCAGCACGACCCCTACACTACACAAGCACCACTGCACTACCCTAAACCCTAAAACACTACCCCCAGCACGACCCCCTACACTGCCCGAACACCACTGCACTGCCCTAAACCCTGAAACACCAGCCCCTGCACGACCCCTACACTGCCCGAACACCACTGCACTGCCCTAAACCCTGAAACACCAACCCTAGCACGACCCCCTACACTGCCCGAACACCACTGCGCTGCCCTAAACCCTGAAACACCACCCCTTCACGACCCCCTACACTGCCCGAACACCACTGCACTGCCCTAAACCCTGAAACACCACCCCCAGCACGCCCCCTACACTGCCCGAACACCACTCCACTACCCTAAACCCTGAAACACTACCCCCAGCAAGACCTCCTACACTGCCCAAACACCACTGCACTGCCCTAAACCCTGAAACATCACCCCCAGCAAGACCCCCTACACTGCCCGAACACCACTGCCCTAAACCCTGAAACACCACCCCCAGCACGACCCCCTACACTGCCCGAACACCACTGCCCTGCCCTAAACCCTGAAACACCACCCCCAGCACAACCCCCTACACTGCCCGAACACCACTGCACTGCCCTAAACCCTGAAACACCACCCCCTGCACGACCCCCTACACTGCCCGAACACTACTGCACTGCCCTAAACCCTGAAACTCCATCCCCAGCACGACCCCCTACACTGCACGAACACCACTGCACTGCCCTATACCCTGAAACACTACCCCCAGCAAGACCCCTACACTGCCCGAACACCACTGCACTGCCCTAAACCCTGAAACATCACCCCCAGCAAGACCCCCTACACTGCCCGAACACCACTGCCCTAAACCCTGAAACACCACCCACAGCAAGACCCCCTACACTGCCCGAACACCACTGCACTGCCCTAAACCCTGAACCACAAGCCCCAGCACGACCCCTACACTGCCCGAACACCACTGCACTGCCCTAAACCCTGAAACACCACCCCTGCACGACCCCCTACACTGCCCGAACACCACTGCACTGCCCTAAACCCTGAAACACCACCCCCAGCACGACCCCCTACACTGCCCGAACACCACTGCACTGCCCTAAACCCTGAAACACCACCCCCTGCATGATCCCCTACACTGCCCGAACACTACTGCACTGCCCCAAACCCTGAAACACCACCCCCAGCACGACCCCCTACACTGCACGAACACCACTGCACTGCCCTAAACCCGGAAACACTACCCCCAGCAAGACCCCTACACTGCCCGAACACCACTGCACTGCCCTAAACCCTGAAACATCACCCCCAGCAAGACCCCTACACTGCCCGAACACCACTGCCCTAAACCCTGAAACACCACCCCCAGCAAGACCCCTACACTGCCCGAACACCACTGCACTGACCTAAACCCTGAAACACCACCCCCAGCATGACCCCCTACACTGCCCGAACATCACTGCACTGCCCTAAACCCTGAAACACCACCCCCAGCACGACCCCCTACACTGCCCGAACACCACTGCACTACCCTAAACCCTCAAACACCAGCCCCAGCACGACCCCCTACACTGCCCGAACACCACTGCACTGCCCTAAACCCTGAAACACCACCCCCAGCACGACCCCCTACACTGCCCGAACATCACTGCCTGCCCTAAACCATGAAACACCAGCCCCAGCATGACCCCCTACACTGCCCGAACACCACTGCACTGCCCTAAACCCTGAAACACCACCCCCAGCACGATCCCCTACACTGCCCGAACACCACTGCACTACCCTAAACCCTCAAACACCAGCCCCAGCACGACCCCCTACACTGCCCGAACACCACTGCACTGCCCTAAACCCTGAAACACCAGCCCCAGCAAGACCCCTACACTGCCCGAACACCACTGCACTAAAGCCTGAAACACCACCCCCAGCAAGACCACCTACACTGGCCGAACACCACTGCACTGCCCTAAACCCTGAAACACCACCCCCTGCACGACCCCCTACACTGCCCAAACACCACTGCACTGCCCTAAACCCTGAAACACCACCCCCAGCACGCCCCCTACACTGCCCGAACACCACTGCACTGCCCTAAACCCTGAAACATCACCCCCAGCAAGACCCCCTACACTGCCCGAACACCACTGCCCTAAACCCTGAAACACCACCCCCAGCACGACCCCCTACACTGCCCAAACACCACTGCCCTGCCCTAAACCCTGAAACACCACCCCCAGCATGACCCCCTACACTGCCCGAACACCACTGCACTGCCCTAAACCCTGAAACACCACCCCCTGCACGACCCCCTACACTGCCCGAACACTACTGCACTGCCCTAAACCCTGAAACACCATCCCAGCACGACCCCTACACTGCACGAACACCACTGCCCTAAACCCTGAAACACTACCCCCAGCAAGACCCCTACACTGCCCGAACACCACTGCACTGCCCTAAACCCTGAAACATCACCCCCAGCAAGACCCCTACACTGCCCGAACACCACTGCCCTAAACCCTGAAACACCACCCCCAGCAAGACCCCCTACACTGCCCGAACACCACTGCACTGCCCTTAACCCTGAAACACCAGCCCCAGCACGACCCCTACACTGCCCGAACACCACTGCACTGCCCTAAACCCTGAAACACCACCCCTGCACGACCCCCTACACTGCCCGAACACCACTGCACTGCCCTAAACCCTGAAACACCACCCCCAGCACGACCCCCTACACTGCCCGAACACCACTGCACTGCCCTAAACCCTGAAACACCAACCCCTGCACGATCCCCTACACTGCCCGAACACTACTGCACTGCCCCAAACCCTGAAACACCACCCCCAGCACGACCCCCTACACTGCACGAACACCACTGCACTGCCCTAAACCCGGAAACACTACCCCCAGCAAGACCCCCTACACTGCCCGAACACCACTGCACTGCCCTAAACCCTGAAACATCACCCCCAGCAAGACCCCTTACACTGCCCGAACACCACTGCCCTAAACCCTGAAACACCACCCCCAGCAAGACCCCCTACACTGCCCGAACACCACTGCACTGACCTAAACCCTGAAACACCACCCCCAGCATGACCCCTTACACTGCCCGAACATCACTGCACTGCCCTAAACCCTGAAACACCACCCCCAGCACGACCCCCTACACTGCCCGAACACCACTGCACTGCCCTAAACCATGAAACACCAGCCCCAGCACGACCCCCTACACTGCCCGAACACCACTGCACTGCCCTAAACCCTGAAACACCACCCCCAGCATGACCCCCTACACTGCCCGAACATCACTGCACTGCCCTAAACCCTGAAACACCACCCCCAGCACGACCCCTACACTGCCCGAACACCACTGCACTGCCCTAAACCATGAAACACCAGCCCCAGCACGACCCCCTACACTGCCCGAACACCACTGCACTGCCCTAAACCCTGAAACACCACCCCCAGCACGACCCCCTACACTGCCCGAACACCACTGCACTACCCTAAACCCTCAAACACCAGCCCCAGCACGACCCCCTACACTGCCCGAACACCACTGCACTGCCCTAAACCCTGAAACACCAGCCCCAGCAAGACCCCTACACTGCCCGAACACCACTGCACTAAAGCCTGAAACACCACCCCCAGCAAGACCACCTACACTGGCCGAACACCACTGCACTGCCCTAAACCCTGAAACACCACCCCTGCACGACCCCTACACTGCCCAAACACCACTGCACTGTCCTAAACCCTGAAACACCACCCCCTGCACGACCCCCTACACTGCCCGAACACCACTGCACTGCCCTAAACCCTGAAACACCACCCCTCAGCACGACACCCTACACTGCCCGAACACCACTGCACTGCCCTAAACCCTGAAACACCACCGCCAGCACGACCCCCTACACTGCCCGAACACCACTGCACTGCCCTAAACCCTGAAACACCACCCTCTGCACGACCTCCTACACTGCCGGAACACCACTGCACTGCCCTAAACCCTGAAACACCACCCCCAGCACGACCCCCTACACTGCCCGAACACCACTGCACTGCCCTAAACCATGAAACACCAGCCCCAGCACGACCCCCTACACTGCCCGAACACCACTGCACTGCCCTAAACCCTGAAACACCACCCCCAGCACGACCCCCTACACTGCCTGAACACCACTGCACTACCCTAAACCCTCAAACACCAGCCCCAGCACGACCCCCTACACTGCCCGAACACCACTGCACTGCCCTAAACCCTGAAACACCAGCCCCAGCAAGACCCCTACACTGCCCGAACACCACTGCACTAAAGCCTGAAACACCACCCCCAGCAAGACCACCTACACTGGCCGAACACCACTGCACTGCCCTAAACCCTGAAACACCACCCCCTGCACGACCCCCTACACTGCCCAAACACCACTGGACTGGCCTAAACCCTGAAACACCACCCCTGCACGACCCCCTACACTGCCCGAACACCACTGCACTGCCCTAAACCCTGAAACACCACCCCTCAGCACGACACCCTACACTGCCCGAACACCACTGCACTGCCCTAAACCCTGAAACACCACCGCCAGCACGACCCCCTACACTGCCCGAACACCACTGCACTGCCCTAAACCCTGAAACACCACCCTCTGCACGACCTCCTACACTGCCGGAACACCACTGCACTGCCCTAAACCCTGAAACACCACCCCCAGCACGACCCCCTACACTGCCCGAACACCACTGCACTGCCCTAAACCCTGAAACATCAACCCCAGCAAGACCCCCTACACTGCCTGAACACCACTGCCCTAAACCCTGAAACACCACCCCCTACACTGCACGAACACCACTGCACTGCCCTAAACCCTGAAACACCACCTCCAGCAAAACCCCTACACTGCCTGAACACCATTGCTCTGCCCTAAATCCTGAAACACTAGCCCCAGCACGACCCCCTACACTGCCCGAACACCACTGCACTGCCCTAAACCCTGAAACACCACCCCCAGCACGACCCCCTACACTGCCCGAACACCACTGCACTGCCCTAAACCCTGAAACACCAGACCCAGCAAGACCCCCTACACTGCCCGAACACCACTGCACTGCCCTAGACTCTGAAACACCAGCCCCAGCAAGACCCCCTACACTGCCCGAACACCACTGCACTGCCCTAAACCCTGAAACACCAGCCCCAGCATGACCCCCTACACTGCCCGAACACCACTGCACTGCCCTAAACCCTGAAACACCAGCCCCTGCATGACCCCCTACACTGCCCGAACACCACTGCAGTGCCCTAAACCCTGAAACACCACCCCCTGCACCGCCTCTACACTGCCCGAACACCACTGCACTGCCCTAAACCCTGAAACACCACCCCTGCACCGCCCCCTACACTGCCCGAACACCACTGCACTGCCCTAAACCCTGAAACACTACCCCCAGCATGACCCCCTTTACTGCTCGAACACCACTGCACTGCCCCAAACCGTGAAACACCACCCCCAGCACGACCCCCCTACACTGCCCGAACACCACTGCCCTAAACCCTGAAACACCACCCCCTGCACGACCCCCTACACTGCCCGAACACCACTGCACTGCCCTAAACCCTGAAACACCACCCCCTACACTGCCCGAACACCACTGCACTGCCCTAAACCCTGAAACACCACCCCCAGCACGACCCCCTACACTGCCCGAACACCACTGCACTGCCCTAAACCCTAAAACACCACCTCTAGCATTACCCCCTACACTGCCCAAACACCACTGCACTGCCCTAAACCCTAGAACACTACCCCCAGCACGACGCCCTACACTACGCGAACACCACTGCACTACCCTAAACCCTAAAATACTACCCCCAGCACAACCCCCTACACTACCCAAACATGACTGCACTGCCCTAAACCCTCAAACACTCCCCCAGCATGACCCCTACACTACCCGAACACCACTGCACTGCCCTAAACCCTAAAACACTCCCCCAGCACGACCCCCTACTCTACCCGAACACCACTGCACTGCCCTAAACCCTAAAACACTCCCCCAGCACGACCCCTACACTACCCAAACACCACTGCACTGCCCTAAACCCTAAAACACTACCCCCGCATGACCCCCTACACTACCCAAACACCAATGCACTACCCTAATCCCTAAAACACTACCCCGCATGACCCCTACACTACCCTAAACCCTAAAACACTACCCCCAGCAATACTCCCTACACTACCCAAAGACCACTGCACTACCCTAAACCCTAAAACACGACCTCCTACACTACACAAACACCACTGCACTACCCTAAACCCTAAAACACTACCCCCTACACTACACAAACACCACTGCACTACCCTAAACCCTAAAAAACTACCCCCAGCACGAACCACTACACTACCCTAAACCCTAAAAAACTACCCCCCAGCAGTACCCCTACACTACCCAAACACCACTGCACTACCCTAAATCACTACCCCCAGCACGGCCCCCTATACTACCCAAACACCACTGCACTACCCTAAACCCTAAAACACTACCCCCAGCACGACCGCCTACACTACCCAAACACCACTGCACTACCCTAAACCACTCCCCTCAGCACGACTCCCTACACTACCCAAACACCACTGCACTACCCAAAACCCTAAATCTACCCCCAGCATGACCCCCTACACTACACAAACACCACTGCACTACCCTAAACCCTAAAACACTACCCCCAGCACGACCCTCTTCACTACCTAAACACAACTGCACAATTTGTTACAGGCGTTGCAACGCAGGCCTGTGGCGCTTACTGGAGGTACCTGGTGGGCTAGTTGGACCCCAGGGACCCTCAGGATTCAAGGTGACCTAATCCCCCAACTTAAAACGCACCACGGGGCGCGTTTGCACAGTGGTGAAGGGAGGGGGCGCGGCCTCAGGTGACATGTGCGCAAACACGCCCTGTGGTGCGTTTTAAGTTGGGGAATTAATTCCTTTGAATCCTGAGGGACCCTGGGGGCCAACTAGCCCACCAGGTACCTTCAGTAAGCACAACAGAGTTGCGTTGCAGAGAGGTGAAAAAGGTGCATGGCCTCGGAACGCCTCTCTGCAACTCAGCTCTGTGGTCCTAACTGTAGGTACCTGGGGGGCTAGTTGGGCCCCAGGGACCCTCAGAATTCAAGGGGACTTAATCCCGCAACTTAAAACGCGCCACGCCCTGTAGCGCGTTTTAAGAGGTAGTTTTAATCCCCTGCCCTATTATGTACTAGGGACTTGCAGAGGAGGTCATGCTAATCACAGGGGTACCCCAACGCATAGTGTTCCCTAGTGTATGTAGGTGTTTTCACTGTATTCTAAGTGTCTTTTAGCATAGCACTGGCTCTGGTTAGTCAGAGTCAGTTACCACCAGTACCCGTCTGAAAAAGTTGTGGGCACAGGATGATTTTGCAACAAGGCCTCTTTCTGCTCCTCTGTTGGTTCTTTCTGCACATCTTTTGCTTCTTTCTGTGCGTTTTTCTTCTTTCTTCACATGTCCTACCTCTGTAGGCATAGTTAGAAACTAGCATTTAAAAAAACCTTTGAAATTCACTTAAAAATCATAGGTTTCAGGCACGTTATAGTTAGAAATTAGCATTTAAAAACCTTTGAAATTCACTGAAAAAACCATAGGTTTCAGACACGTTATAGTTAGAAATTAGCATTTAAAAAACCTTTGAAATTCACTGAAAAAATCATAGGTTTTAGGGACAGTTATAGTTAGTTGGACATTTCACTCGTACAAAACTATAGAAATTCCCCGTTATAGTTAGTTCAGCTAACTATAACTCGCGCCCGCAATGCACTGCTGATGACGTCACATATTACATCACTCATGACATGGTCAGTGACATCACTGATGACATCACTGATGACATCTCAAATGACATCACTGATGACATCATCCATGTGATAATTTCATGCATCTTCTCACACCCTAATATAACTTTTGATACACCCACTCTAAATTACAGACTGCCATTCTCAAAACCATAGACACTCCAACACCAAAAACTATATACCCACTCACTGATTCTTAGGTCTACACACACATCCACTCACTCACCCGTACAGTCACTCATACTTAGTCACTCAGTACAGGACTATCATATGCACTCATACACCTATATAAACACTCACACACCGCCACTCATCCATAGAGGTACTCACACACCTAGTCAGTCATGCAAAAAACGTAATCACACACCCATTTACTCACCTATACAGTTATACACACACCAGCTCACTTACTCATACAAATACTAGCACATTCTTACGCTCTTATACAATCACTGATACAAGTACACACTCATCCATACAGCCACTCACAATCACACACTCTCACTTATAGCCATTTATATACTCCAACACACATATATACTGCCTTTCACATATGTAGTTACTCACACATGTACCTCTGAGATATACATTCAATCACTAACACACCCATACACACACTCACCCACCCATACAGTCCATCACAGATGCACTCTTGAAACCATGCACCCAGTGAATCACCAACTCACACATCTATGCACAGAGTCACACACACCCCACCCACACAAACACTCAGGCACCCATACAGATACTCAGACAATTGATCAATAACCCATGTAGACACTCATGTAGCTATTCAGAAAGCCATGCAGCCGCTTACAAACCAACAGACAGACGGATACAGACATTCACACAGTTTAGTCACTAACCCATGCATTCAGTAAGATACATTTAATCACTCACTTGTAGAGTCAGTCACTCACGTACTAAATCATCCATTCAGACACTTATACACCCACTCATTCTTCCATACGGCTTTCCCTATATATATTAAACATATTTAAACTTTACAGAAACACACAGTCACTGGATGATGTCATCAGTGATGTCATCAGTGATGTCATTTGAGATGTCATCAGTGAGGTCATCAGTGATGTCACTGACCATGTCATGAGTGATGTAATATGTGACGCCATCAGCAGTGCATTGCGGGGCGCGAGTTATAGTTAGCTGAACTAACTATAACGGGGAATTTCTATGGTTTTGTACAAGTGAAATGTCCAACTAACTATAACTGTCCCTAAAACCTATGGTTTTTTCAGTGAATATATATATATATATGTATATATATATATATATATATATATGTATGTATGTATGTATGTGTGTATGTGTATGTATGTATGTATGTATATATATATATATATATATATATATATATATATATATCCAAAAAAGATTCACTTCACCACGGAAAGAACCGGAGGGACACAAGCGGGGAGCCAAGAAGAAAACCTTTAATGCAGCATCGGAGGCATGACGCGTTTCGGGTTGAATCCCTTTATCAAATGCCAAACACTGACTCCTGCCACCTGTAGCTTATCTGTGATCCATCTTGCTGCCATTGGTGGAAGCCCAGCTGAGTCGAATAATTTCCTGAACGCCTGGACGCTGTCTCATCAGAAGACTTCGTTTCCCAGCATGCACCATCTTGGCTGCCAGGTAAGCGTTTCATTGTTGGCTCATAGATAACTCATGATTGAGTGCTGGCGATCGTGATTGAGCTTGTGTCGGTGCGGTTTAAAATAACACAGTGTCCTTGCTGCTCCAAGGTCTCCCCCGGGCCCCCTTAACATCTCACTGCAAAAGTCAACGTCCATAGTAGTTGGAGACTCAGCTACAGTGACGCTGGTCCTTCCGTGCAATCACGGACTGCGTTAGCAGCAGCATTACAATGTTCATTGGTTGCGGGGGCCTGAGCTTATTCCAATACCTTGGACACAACAAAAGCTGCAGAGCAGTTACCCTCGAGCTCAGGCCACAAACGAGACGGGTCCCCCAATCACGCCCAGGGTATGGCGCGAAAAATGTCCAAAAAAAGATTCACTTCACCACGGAAAGAACCGGAGGGACACAAGCGGGGAGCCAAGAAGAAAACCTTTTAATGCAGCATCGGAGGCATGACGCGTTTCGGGTTGAATCCCTTTATCAAATGCCAAACACTGACTCCTGCCACCTGTAGCTTATCTGTGATCTATCTTGCTGCCATTGGTGGAAGCCCAGCTGAGTCGAATAATTTCCTGAACGCCTGGACGCTGTCTCATCAGAAGACTTCGTTTCCCAGCATGCACCATCTTGGCTGCCAGGTAAACGTTTCATTGTTGGCTCATAGATAACTCATGATTGAGTGCTGGCGATCGTGATTGAGCTTGTGTCGGTGCGGTTTAAAATAACACAGTGTCCTTGCTGCTCCAAGGTCTCCCCCGGGCCCCCTTAACGTCTCACTGCAAAAGTCAACGTCCATAGTAGTTGGAGACTCAGCTACAGTGACGCTGGTCCCTCCGTGCAATCACGGACTGCGTTAGCAGCAGCATTACAATGTTCATTGGTTGCGGGGGCCTGAGCTTATTCCAATACCCTGGACACAACAAAAGCTGCAGAGCAGTTACCCTCGAGCTCAGGCCACAAACTTGCTGTGAAAGGACTGGAGGAACGCGGGGGCAGTTCTACGGTGCAGCCTGGATGAATATGACCTTCTGCCAACCCACTGGGGATTCATTGGTCGACAATATGGCAGCGCACCACAACTCACTTGAGAAGCACATACGCGCACTACAGGGACCAGCAGGCAGTGCGCCTGTACACGCCCACTGAGGCGGGCCCCATGAACAGTACCAGGTGCGTGAAAGTGGTGCGAGTGCTTTTAAGACTTCATTTGCCCATGATTAAGTACTTGTTCGCACGAACCGCGTTGGGCGCCAGATGTAAGGAGAAGTGCCCTGTTTTCCACGCTGCAGCTTTCCCCAATAAATGCGGTGAATTTTACCTCCAGTGTGTGGCTTCCTTTAGGGGATAACCTTCTTTGTTGGATTTATTACGGCCAGTCCTGCCGTGAGGAAGCCCTGCTGTGTTGTTGCGGACCCATGCCGGCGCCAGGTGGCGCCTTGCTGTGAAAGGACTGGAGGAACGCGGGGGCAGTTCTACGGTGCAGCCTGGATGAATATGACCTTCTGCCAACCCACTGAGGATTCATTGGTCGACAATATGGCAGCGCACCACAACTCACTTGAGAAGCACATACGCGCACTACAGGGACCAGCAGGCAGTGCGCGTGTACACGCCCACTGAGGCGGGCCCCATGAACAGTACCAGGTGCGTGAAAGTGGTGCGAGTGCTTTTAAGACTTCATTTGCCCATGATTAAGTGCTTGTTCGCACGAAGCACGTTGGGCGCCAGATGTAAGAAGAAGTGCCCTGTTTTCCACGCTGCAGCTTTCCCCAATAAATGCGGTGAATCTTACCTCCAGTGTGTGGCTTCCTTTAGGGGATAATCTTCTTTGTTGGATTTATTACGGCCAGTCCTGACGTGAGGAAGCCCTGCCGTGTTGTTGCGGACCCATGCCGGCGCCAGGTGGCGCCTTGCTGTGAAAGGACTGGAGGAACGCGGGGGCAGTTCTACGGTGCAGCCTGGATGAATATGACCTTCTGCCAACCCACTGGGGATTCATTGGTCGACAATATGGCAGCGCACCACAACTCACTTGAGAAGCACATACGCGCACTACAGGGACCAGCAGGCAGTGCGCCTGTACACGCCCACTGAGGCGGGCCCCATGAACAGTACCAGGTGCGTGAAAGTGGTGCGAGTGCTTTTAAGACTTCATTTGCCCATGATTAAGTGCTTGTTCGCACAAAACGCGTTGGGCGCCAGATGTAAGGAGAAGTGCCCTGTTTTCCACGCTGCAGCTTTCCCCAATAAATGCGGTGAATCTTACCTCCTGTGTGTGGCTTCCTTTAGGGGATAACCTTCTCTGTTGGATATATATATATATATATTCACTGAAAAACCATAGGTTTTAGGGACAGTTATAGTTAGTTGGACATTGCACTCGTAGAAAACCAGTGAAATTCCCCGTTATAGTTAGTTCAGCTAACTATAACTCACGCCCTGCAATGCACTGCTGATGACGCCACATATTACATCACTCATGACATGGTCAGTGACATCACTGATGACATCACTGATGACATCTCAAATGACATCACTGATGACATCATGCAGTGACTGTGTGTTTCTATGAAGTTTAAAAATGTTTAATATATATGCCAAGGTGTATTGAATAATGAGTGGGTGTATAAGTGTCTGGATGGATGATTTAGTAGGTGCGTGACTGACTCTATAAGTGAGTGATTAAACGTATCTTACTAAATGCATGGGTTAGTAACTAAACTGTGTGAATGTCTTTATCCATCTGTCTGTTGGTGTGTTAGTGGCTGCATGGGTTTGTAAATAGCTACATGAGTGTCTATATGAGTTATTGATTGGTTGTCTGAGTATCTGTATGGGTGCCTGAGTGTTTGTGTGGGTGGGGTGTGTGTGACTGCACATAGATGTATCAGTGGGTGATTCACTGGGTGCATGGTTTCAAGAGTGCATCTGTGATGGACTGTATGGGTGGGTGAGTGTGTTTATGGGTGTGTTAGTGAGTGAATGTATATCTCAGTGGTACATGCGTGAGTAACTACATGTGTGAAAGGCAGTATATATGTGTGTTGGAGTATATAAATGGGTATAAGTGAGAGTGTGTGATTGTGAGAGTGGCTGTATGGATGAGTGTGTACTTGTATCAGTGATTGTATAAGAGCGTAAGAATGTGCTAGTATTTGTATGAGTAAGTGAGCTGGTGTGTGTATAACTGTATAGGTGAGTAAATGGCAGTGTGATTAATTATTTGCATGACTGACTAGGTGTGTGAGTACCTCTATGGATGAGTGGCGGTGTGTGAGTGTCTATGTAGGTGTATGAGTGCATATGATAGTCCTGTACTGAGTGACCGTAAGTATGAGTGACTGTACAGGTGAGTGAGTGGATGTGTGTGTAGACCTAAGAATCAGTGAGTGGGTATGTAGTTATTGGTGTTGGAGTGTCTATGGTTTTGAGAATGGCAGTCTGTAATTTAGAGTGGGTGTATCAAAAGTTATATTAGGGTGTGAGAAGATGCATGAAATTATCACATGGATGATACTAACTATAACGGGGGAATTTCACGGGTTTTCTACGAGTGCAATGTCCAACTAACTATAACTGTCCCTAAAACCTATGGTTTTTTCAGTGAATTTGTAAGGTTTTTTAAATGCTAATTTCTAACTATAACGTGCCTGAAACCTATGGTTTTTTCAGTGAATTTCAAAGGTTTTTTAAATGCTAATTTCTAACTATAACGTGCCTGATACCTATGGTTTTTTCAGTGAATTTCAAAGGTTTTTTAAATGCTAATTCCTAACTGTAACGTGCCTCAAACCTATGGTTTTTTTCAGTGAATTTCAAAGGTTTTGTAAATGACAATTTTTAAATGTATTAATTGTTATATTTATTTTTTTGATACTGATTTACTGGTAAGTACGGTTAGAATTACTTTTCAGGGTCAGTGCTGGGCTAAAAGATGCAGCACTGTGGTCTCTCCTGATAACAGGTGAGTAAATCGGAATTCGTAGTTCGGCTGATTTTAGAGGAATATTATAAATTTCCAAAACGCCACACTTAGAAGAATTTCCAAGTGAAACCAGTCAATGTTAGCCTATGGAAGGAAATTCAAGTTACTGGTAAGTACGGTTAGAATTACTTTTCAGGATCAGTACTGGGCTCAAAGATGCAGCACTGAGGTCTCTCCTGATAACAGGTGAGTAAATCGGAATTCGTAGTTCTGCTGATTTTAGAGGAATATTTGTATGTTTCAAAAATCGACACACAAACTTTTTCAGCAAAAAGCAGGCAATGATATCCTATGGAAGGAAATTCAAGTTACTGGTAAGTACGGTTAAAATTACTTTTCAGGATCAGTACTGGGCTCAAAGATGCAGCACTGAGGTCTCTCCTGATAACAGGTGAGTAAATCGGAATTCGTAGTTCGGCTGATTTTAGGGGAATATTTGCACAGTGGTGAAGGGAGGGGGCGGGGCTTCAGGTGACATGTCTGCAAACAGGCCCCGTGGCGCGTTTTAAGATGGGGAATTAAATCCTCCTCAATCCCGAGGGTCCCTAGGGGCCAAGTAGCCCACCAGATACCTCCAGTATGCGCCAGAGAGCTGCGTTGCAGAGAGGTGTTCAGAGGCCACGCCCCTTTTTGCACCTCTCTGCAACGCAGCTCTGTGGCGCTTTCTGGACGTACCTGGTGGGCTAATTGGCCCCCAGGGACCCTCAGGATTGAAGGGAATTTAATTCCCCATCTTAAAACGCGCAACGGGGCCTGTTTGCACACATGTCACCTGAAGCCCCGCCCCCTCCCTTCACCACTGTGCAAACGCGTCCCGTGGCACGTTTTAAGTTGGGTAATTAAGTCTCCTTGAATCCTGAGGGTCCCTGGAGTCCAACTAGCCCACCATGTACCTCCAAAAAGCGCCACAGAGCTGCATTGCAGAGAGGTGTAAAAAGGGCGTGGCCTCTGTACACCTCTCTGCAACGCAGCCCCTGGCGCATACTGGAGGTTCCTGGTGGGCTTGTTGGCCCTCAGGGACCCCCAGTATTCAAGGGGATCGTTCCCCTTCTGCAAACGCGCCAGGGGCGCGTTTGCAGAGTGGTAAAGGAAGGGGCGGGGCCTGCGGCACGATCGTGTTTTTTTTTAAATGCTTTTTTCTGCCCAGGGGGTTTTGTGGGACCCCTGAGCAGACCTAGGGGGTCAGGGTGTTTCTACCCTGCCCCCTTTGTGTGTTTTGCACACTTGTTTCTTGTGGGTTTTTTTTTAATCGGCGTGATCCGCGCACCCTAAGCGCATCCCGCTGTTTAAAAAAAATATATATATGCTTTTTTCTGCCCAGGGGGTCTTTGTGGGACCCCCTGAGCAGACCTAGGGGGTCAGGGTGTTTCTACCCTGCCCCCTTTGTGCGTTTTGCACACTTGTTTCTGTTCCTTGGTTCTACCGAGGCATAAAATGGCTGCCAACACTTCCTGATTTGGAGTGTTGACAGCCAATTAGCATGCAGCTCGTGATCGGGACGGTGCGCGCAGGGTGTGCTCAGGGTGCGCGAATCCGACGCGGTCATAGATATATATGTGATTTTCCTTTTGATTTTCTCAGGAACTACTGAACGGATTTACACCATTTAACAAAAAGGGTTCTTTCTGAACCAAGAACTACCTCTTTGCCAAATTTGGTGTAATTCCGTTCAGCAGTTCGGGCTATAGCCGTGGCTAAAGTTTCCTATGGGAAAAACACGTTTTGGGACCCCCCTTTTTTCTAGGCCCCCGCTTGACGAATCACCTTGAAACTTTCAGGGTAGGAGCGGACCGGAGCAGGCCATAAAGTTTGAAAATTCTGCGAAGATTCGTCAACCGACGCAAGAGTTATTTCAAATAGAATGTTGCGGATTTCCTATGGGAAATAGGTCCTAACTATAACTATCTACTGGCGACCGCCAGTAGATAATATATATATATATATATATATATCCACAACAACTCACAACAACGCCCACCTATTCCAGGTCAGTCCAGCCGCACTTTCCCTCATGTATCCAAAAATGACCACTGGTCCAGTGCTCGAGAACTTTATTGTTTTTCTTTTTCTTTTATCATACCAACACCTTCCAAAAAAAAGCCTACGCATTTCGGCTTGCGCCTTCAACTGGGCTATCCCTATAAACATACAGAGAGAGAGAGAGAGCAAGAGAGAGAAAGAGAGAGAGAGAGAGGGAGAGAGAAAAGCTCTTTAAAAATATAAATTCCCAATCCTGATTCACACAATTAGAACTGGTAGAATTTTGAATTCAGAAAGTTTTCTTACCCATGTAAAATGCTGCCACCCCAGCAGAATTGATACATTCACAAATTTAGGAATATGGGCAGGAATATGGGCACTCTGCAAAAAGTCTGTGGACATCTACAAACTTGCAGCTTTGGTTGCTTTTACATGCACTTCCACACTCTGGACATGCATGCACGTTTTAAAATCAAAGGAAGCAAGAAAGTAAGTTTCTGGGGTGAGAATTGGAAAAGAAAGCAACAGATCTTATTGGCATGTTGAAAAAATTGTTTCTGCTGAAGAGAACATATTTGCCCAATGGTGGAAACTTAATTTGCAATCTCCTTAAAAGTCTGAAAACAGCTCCAAACGTAGCACACATTGACATCTCCAGAAATTTGATTTCATAGTACAGTGGTAAAAGCTGTTTGCACCAAGTTCTGCCTTTACCTGCAAGCCAGGACATAAAAATAGAGCCAGTGATTTTTTTCTTGTGAGCAGGCCCTAGGTTACTCTTAATCAGTGGTCTTCAAACTAGGGAGCACGCACCCCTGAGGAGACGAGGAGTCATCTGAAGGGGTGTGCCAGTCCAAATCTACCCAGTAGCATAAGAGAGCCCCATACGGCACTCACTCGCGATTTCCTTTAGTGTGTTTTTTAGGGTGTTACCGTCATTCTGCAGTTTTGGTCTTATTTTTAAAGGAAGTTGGGCTTGTACTGCAAATGGCTCAGTTTTGAGGTAGAGACGAGCATTGAAAACTAGGTAAGGGAGCAGGGTGGGCAGGAAGGCTGGGCATTGTGCTGAGAAAACACTTTGCAATTCATTATTTAAATGTCTGCAGATTTTCAGTCTGCTTGGCAGTGAAAACACAATGCATTTTTGCATTTTTTTCCGGTTTTCCAATATTGTTATTGTTGGAGGTAATCTGTTAAACAAAAACCAAGACACAATAGACAAGGTAATAATCGACAAAGTCTATGCATTTCAACAGCTAGGGAGATCAGCCAGCTCCAGAGAGACTGAAACCTGATGTCTGAAGTCCAGCTCAAAACTAGCGGTATTTAAGCTGTAAAACTGCAAAAGCAAAGCTTACAAGTTAACTATTTGCTTAAATGACATACATGATAACTAACCCTGGGTGGAGGGTGGAGGTCGCATAGCCGTGCTACCCGGAACTCTGCGAAGTGGCAAAAAAAACTCTGCCGTCCTACGCGGAGTTCCGCGAGCGGGCAGAGTTGCTTGTCCTGCCTGTTAGCGTGACGTTTCTCCTGTACATTGACGCGCGTTGCGTGTTCAGGTGGAAATATCGTGCGAACGGCACCGTGCGGTCGCACATGGACACGGCCATCTTCTTTTTGGTGCTGGGGCCTACTTTTTGATCCTTATTCAATCTTTGCAATCCTTGCTTTCTAAAACTTTTTTTCCAATCTTTTTTATTTATTATCTTACCCTTTGTCTTTCTAAGTTTGTATTGTGTGTTTTTTTCTACTTTCTGTGTGTTTTTGGTGAGTTTTGTACTTTTTTATTTTTTAGCTTTACTACTTCCTTATTACCCTCCTTCCTTCTTTTTCCTTGGTGGCAGATAAGGGCGCACCAAGGCAAGCAAGTAGCAGCCGCCTTCCTTGCAGAAGGCGGCGCCAGGCAGGGGTGCAGCCCCATGCCCTGTGTTCCGAGGTGGAGGTGGCAGCGCTGGTTTTTTATATCCAGCACCACCTCCCCTCCACCCAGGAAGCAGGCGGCAGGCCTGGGTCCAGGTAGGAGATGTGGGACACCAACAGCGCCAGGCGAGGATGTGCCAGGCAGTTTGCTGCTGCTCTGGGGTCCGGCGCACCCATCAGCAGTTGACACACTGCTGGTTCAACATCCTGGACCGAGAGCAGGATCTGCTGGACCTGCTAGGGGTTGAGGTTTTGGGGCTAGGTGAGTAGCTATTAGAATTATTAATTTTTATTATTACTTGTGTGTTCTATGCTATAGCTAATTTTTTGCACCAATTAATAGCAAGCATGCTGCTCACATGCAGGTAAGTTAAGTTTTAAAATCTTATGTGATAGTCTGTTATTCTAGACAGGTACTTAGCTTACTTGGCGCTACCTAACCTAGTTGTCGTACTTGTTGGCGCTCGCTTGCGCAGATGAGATTAGGGATGATTAGGTAAGAAGTTCTGTAATTAGTTATTTGTAATGTTTTTGTAACCGCATGGTGCATGCCACACGGATGGTGTAGGGATGTTTGTGAACAACAACATCCATTTTTCAATGGAAGCTTGTGCTGCAGGCCTTTTCCGCCTGCCGCACAAGCATTTATTGACAAATGGAGGTTTGCGACTGCCCTATGGCCTATGGGCGATCGCATCGATTCGTAATAGTGTGGTCGTGACCGCCGACCTAGGGTCGAGCGGTTCCAAAGCCTCAACGGCGTCCGCCCGACATCGTCGTAATAATTAATAAGGCCCTTAGTGAATTGGCCTGTCAAAGGGGGTTGAGAGTTTGCGAATGATATTTGAGAAGAAGCAAACTTCATTTGTTGCAATTTATTATTAGTAACTCCAAAATTTAGTTTACTAAATTTGGAATAGGGCTAGGTAGGTAGGTTTTGGAAATTTGGAATAGGATAGGACGGTCCGCGATATACTACTACTAGTTGATCTGATTTAGAAAAGTTCATTGTTATTGCAATTGCCTTTGCTTGTCCAAAATATTTTTGGGGGGATATTTACTTGCCACTAATCTTGTTTTGTCTTTATGTCTTACATTAGCATCCAGGGGCAAGAAGAGGGCTGAGGCGGGTGAGGGTCCGGGAGCTGGAGGTGCCTCCCAGAGTTCCTCAGCTGATGGCTCTGCTGGCCCCAGTAAGTCCTCCTGGTGTTAACATTAATGTATTTATTCCCCTAACTTTTCCACTCCTTTTTGAATAATGTGACGTCTACCCATTTTATATATTTTTTTCCACATCCTCTTAGATCTATCCATTTCTAAATTCTTGTTATCCCTGCATTATCCTATTTACTTATTCTATATTTCAAGTTTCTGTACTTTACTACAAACTGTCTCTAGTCTGTAGTTACTAGTCAGTCTGTAGCTTCCTTTCTTCTGCTTTGTCAGTCAGCTTTCCCTCTCCCCTTATGTTGTGGATGGCCGAGTGGTGGTACTCTGAGACTCAGAGAACCCATTGGTCACAATCTACTACTACTGCTACTATTCCTCTGCCATGCAGATTGCATGCCCATTGCCCCAAGTAAGGTGTTCTACGCATATTTGTTGAGATGAGAAGGCTCAATCACTAAAACAAGAGAGTGGCCATGGTCACGGTGGACACCCCAAAGTTTTATCTTCTTAGCTAGGCCTAGTATTATTACTAGCAGCAGTTGGTGAACTGATGACTGTGCATCATGTCTGGGAGAAAGTACGAGGAGGACGGCCTGTTGCATTTGCCAACCAAGGCCATATACTATTTTTTTCAAAACATCAGATTCATCAATCAATAGCTCCAGCCACTCCTTAACAGCTTTTTAAGATTGCCACCAACAAAATGCTCAACCAGATATTTTTGATACAAGAAACTGTCTGTAATGTATCCAAATTGTAGTGAATGATGTGTGTGGTGTATTTTGCGATAAAGAAATTAATAGGGGGAGGCGTATCTGGCATCTAAGAAATGTGTAATCTTTTTTTTCTAGCCGCACCGACCACCAGTGCCGGAGCCAGCAGTGACAGCGCCAGCCAGTCTGCAGATGCAGTAGTGGAAGGGGGTGAGCCAGCGGCAGTGGCAGGCAGTGGTAAGTCATATTGCTTGCTTATTGACAATTAATTATATACTCACTGTAAAGGTGTAGTGTTGTTGACTTGTGATCAACAGGTGAACAGAGCAGGAGTTGAGCTGAGTAGCTAATGGCCGCTCCTATCTTCAACTCAGCACAGAACGTTTCATGAACAAGACCTTTAACTATAGGTTGCTGGAAAAGGGAAGGAATGATGGAAGGAGAAAAGATGGGTAAAATGTAATATATATGACTGAAAGAGAAGGATGCGTGGATGAAAGTGCCAGATGCATATACTGTAGGTGGCTGATAGCTAGGATGCATTGGCGGGTGAAGAATGGATGAAAGGTGTACGGGTGGGAAGGCTGCCTGGGTGGGTGAAAGTATATGTGTGAAAGGATGCCTGCCTGGGTGTGTGATTGGAATCCTATGGAGGTTTATTTTGATTGAAAGAAACTTAAGGACGCATGGTGGGTAAATGACAAATGTATGTTGCTGAAAGGTTTGTTGAGATGAGACTAGAGTGAGACAGAGAGCCATGTTTGGATGGATGGCTATATGGATGGATGGATGGTTTCAATGGTGAAGAGTGGATTGAGAGATTGTAAATCTTAGATGGTGGTGAGTAGCAGAGCCAAGAGGGGAGAATAAAAAATAAAATACTGGAAGAACAATGCAATGATGAATGGAAAAATCCTTGGGAAGGAGAATAAGGAACTAGGGTGATCCTCTGTAGTGGTGTTCTTCACACCTTTACTTGCCTGGAATGGTTTTTTGAGGTTTTTTTGATCCAAAGGGTTAAGGAGGTGGTATTTCAGACTCCTCCCTGGACTCACAGTAGTTTTCAAGTGCAACATATTTATGTATCCTTCCTACCCACCCATCATCAATCACCTCCCTCCCTCCATACCCATGGCATAATTTTTTGGGTGTTTTGCTAAGAGCATTGTTTACAATTTGTCTTTTTTCTTTCTTGATATGTAGCTACTCCTGCTGCTAATCTAAAACCATCTAGCAGGCAGAAGATTGTAGCCCGGACCTGGCAGCGGAAACTGGAGGCCATCAGGGATGAGTACTGACGGCTGGTGGCCTTGGAGGATGAGGAGTCAGAAGCTGCTGCAGATGCCCCAGGCCCCAGCCAGACCATAACAACAGCCACCCGACACCATTGCTGCAGTCCAATGGGCGCCCGCTGCCATTCCACCATCCCTGCTGCTCCCCCTTTTCTCTGTTGTTTTGAGCGCCGCATCAAGCTAAGGCTGGGGAATATTGAATCCAGGAACGAACGGATGTACAGGCACCTGAAGAAGCCACTTTTTAAATCTTTTTTTGGGTGGGTGGGTGGGTGGGAGTTGGGGCATTGTTGGGTTTTTCTTTATTTATGGACAATTTACTCTTGGACACTACTTGGACATTGGTTGGGGTTAGGGAGAGAGTTGGGCCAGTTATGGGTTTGATTTAGATTTGTTCAGGAAATAAAGTTTTTATACTTTTACATTATGAATGATTTAAAAAAACAATTGTGGGGATATTGTTTTAATTCGAACGGCTGCCTTTGCCGCAGCCAGTTTTAAAAATTTGCTGATAGTGTAAACAACAAAATAGTTATGCGGTACCCTCCCTTGTCCTACTACTCTCTCCTCCTAGTCTCTGCAGTCGACTCTGCTACTATATATTATTATTAACCCCTAAGGACTCGAAGGGGGTAATGGGTGAATTTCCATTGTATAGCATGATTGCCGTTCAACATTGAATCAATCAAAAACAGTTCACTTCTCCTACCTGATTAGATGAAGCGAGGGCTGCATGGTTTCCCAAGGTGCCATGGTGGTGGTAGTAGTATCAGGATGCATTGCTAGCGTTTATTTTAATATTGAAGGCAAAGACATCAGAAGAACTGAAGCGAGGTCTCACTCACTCCTAGGCGAACTCGAACTGTAGGATAAGGACTTGGAGAATGGAGACTATTCATTGCTGGGAAGTTAACAAATTGAAATAAAAACTAGGTTAATGGCGTTATTATTATTATATGCAAGCTTTGAAAAATAAATACTGTCACCAG
>CAWUFW010018025.1:0-238514 GCA_963921515.1 Calotriton arnoldi
GTATGTTGAAAATTCGACAAAAAGTCACAAAGAATCCCCCCTTGGGTAAAAAACACCTATACAACACCACATTCACACGAGAAACCTTATATCACCAACACGTTAACAATAAACAAAGGATCCAAGAAATAAACAAATTAAGTTAGTTCTCAATGAATAGTACAAATTTATTAAATTCAGTATACAATAATTAAAAATTCATCTTAAAACTTCACAGTATTTTTCTAATGTTCATCATAAAACAATAATCAAAGAAGCTTTATCAAGTTAAAAAGGATTAGACACACATGTCTTGAGGGCAGATCAATACATACAATTAAAAACAAAACACAAAAAACATATATGGGAGAACGAGCAGGAAAATTGTTTCCAAGTCACAGGTATAGCCACATAATCATACACAGATCAAATGTCAACTCATGAGAGAAATCTCTCCTTTGTTTTGTACTCAGTAACAGTTGTCCACATCGATTTAAAATGGGCTTCCCTTATCTGTGCATCGACGCGTTTCAGTGGGCACTATGTTTAGGCCAACACCTTCTTCAGGATAATAAAATTGCTCCCAATTTATCACTCACTTTCTGTAATAACAATAACAACAAAAATCAGACACATATAAATCAATAAACATAATCATTGATTCTTCACTTCTTAGTCCTAATAAATCATCAACATATTGGTGACAAACCAAGGTTTCCTCATTCTCACAAATATACCATCGCTATACACATTCATTCATCAACAATGCCAATATAGGCAACATCATTTAAATAAAAGGAATTATCATAAAGACATCCTTGACAGTAGCATAATACTCTTCATTTGTAGGCAAAGGAGGGTATTTCTCATTCCTCCCAACAGATATCTGTGATAGCATAATCAAGAGTGTACGGAGCAAATACTCTCCAGACCCTAATACATTTCACATATAGCCAGAATAGCATCTTTGGCAGATTTACCTCAAGTATCTTAGTGATCACACCTCCTTGGGTGGTCCGTATCTATAGTTGTCACGATAAAATCAGATAAAATCTATCTTCACACTTTTCCAGTATTTAAATAATACCTGTTATAGAAAAGAGGAATAACAGTCATTACTATACACATTATTACTAGTAACCAATTTAGGTTATATTCCCAAAGTGGTATGAGTTTCTAATTACCTCCAATTCACAGGCACCTTCCTTGATACTCTTTGTCTTTACGATCAAACCAGTACCGGAGACCTATTGTATGGAAAGCATAATGCTTAGTACTCAACTTCACTAAAAATATTCTGCTATTTGACTATAGCTCACAATGAGTAATTACCTTATGATTTTTGAGGAAATAGGGAAATGGTCAATGAGTCAAATCCTTCCCTTAATCACATCAGCTTCTGATTTGTTTATAGTTTATTTCGTCTTAGAAGACTGTTCAAGATCTGATATCTACGAACAAAAGATAAGTAATATTAAATATATTTAAAATAATATTATGAACAGAAGCCCTATTAGTTGTATAAAAGAGACTCAAGCGGTCTTCTATATTTGAGCCAAGGCTTAATCTTGTGCCCCTAAAACTAGATCCATGTATAAAGTGACACTATGTCATAATATTGACTTCCCGTGTCCTCCATCCAATCTATACACATTTAAAATGAACAAAAGTTCATATAAGGTGGGATCAAGGGGTCCTAAACTTTTACATGAAAAATAAAAATATATATGAATTGAAACCGAGCCCTTATACTAATTCAGCGAGCCCAAATAGAATCAAGAATCATTAGGTTAGTTTCAAATTATCAAAAGTTCTGCCCTTATCCATCCAGCTTCCTAGTCAATACGATTACCACCTCTATCTAGCTCTTACCTCAGTCCTGCTGAGAAAACGGGGTGTGTGCCTCCGTCAAGGGTTTAGACTCAACTAATCCTGCTAGTGGTATTTATCCCCCTCCTCTCGCTATCCACATGACTCTGATCTAAAAAGCTATTTCAGCTGTGTAAGTCATGTGGTGTGCATGTTGAAAACGGCGGCCATCTTGAAGTGGATATCTAGATCTAAAGACTTCAACAGTAGCCGTAATTCTTTGTAAGCTTGTGTCTACGTTTTATTGTTTTTTAAGATAAAATTTAATTTAAATTGAAACAACGGTAGTCCGACCTCCAATATAAACCCAATATAGATATTACTATCACAGAAAATCGATCGTGCACACGTAGCAATCACGTGATCTCTCTAAAAAAAAGGTGGCGGCCATCTTATAGTGTTGTTTACATTGTATATTTCTCAAGTAGAACACAGCTATCGCAAAATTATATAGATTGCTAAGGACACTTACTGCCAATAATCCTTCAATTCTAAATTGAAAAATTCTTAAAATTACAAGTCTCTTTTAAAGAAATATAAAAATAAGAATAGAAGGCCTATTCCTTGGGACTCAAATTCCTACTTCAATTTATTTCCCAATAATAATCGTAGATAGTAAAAAATGTCATAGGCAAATGACTATACAACATAATACACTGTGTTTAAAGACCAAAATTTAACTAACATTAAGGTCCAACCTACATTTTACAGCAATATTTCATATGGGGAAAGAATCCTAACTGAATCCACATCCCTTAACTCTTACACTGATCTTACTAATTATTACATTTCTTACTGTATGTTAGATAATATAAAATTGATCTAACTAAGGGATTGTAATGTATTAAAGGATAAATACAGACTTAGAACACTCGAAAACAATCCCTCACCTATAGAGCGATATATTAATCTGTTTAAAGAAAACAATTATGCTATCAATCCTCAGATTGCCCCTATTAAACGGTCCCATTCTTCCCTAGAATTTAGACCCTCTCGTACAGTATTTAAATAAGAAATATACCACTGTTCACTCGCTTTCCGTTTAAGGTGAATGTTGCCACCTCTCTTTCCTATTGTCACCTTTTCAAGTATAAACCATGTGAAATCAGTACTTAAGAAAATGAGTAACAAGGGGAGCATTGAGTTTTTTCGTTTTAATGGCAGACTTATGTTCTTGCATTCTTACACGCAGTTCTCTGCCTGTTTCTCCTACGTAGCCTTTGCCACATGGGCAACATAAAAGATAAATTACGTTTACTCAACAACTGCAGGAATAAAAACGTAATTTATCTTTTATGTTGCCTTGCTCGAAGCAAACCTCTGAGGATTGATAGCATAATTGTTTGCTTTAAACAGATGAATATATCGCTGTGAGAAGTTGGCCTGGTATATGCTGTTCACTAGTTAAAGTGGACACCTTGCACTAGTACAATTCGACTCTTATGGTAGGTAGGTTTAAGACAACCTTTATAGAAAGCTATCCTAGTGGTAGCTGTGGAGAGCAGCCTTCAGGCTAAGTCTTGGAGGAATGTAAAGCAGCTTGTTTTACCACACAATCTCTTGAATTACCAAATGAAAAGACACCACACAGGTATATATATCAAATATATGTGTATTTATTACTAAACAACTCTCTACTAATCTCTTTATGAGATTAGAAGTCAGGAACATATGCACAAATCAACGTTTCACAATAAATTAAACACAATATGGCTGGGGCCCTAGGGGCGTACCAGACCATATACTAAGAAAGAGACTTAAGAACAACGACTTGCAAAGAGACAAGGCCCAGGGCCTTCAGAAGTGTTGGGGCCTCACGAAACCACCCAAGGCAGGTAAGTAAAGGACCCACGGGGACGCTTGCAGTGCGTGAACACAGGCGCGGATCGCCGTAGACTTCAATGGGGCAAGTCGCGGTTAGAAATTAAGAGGTTAAGGGCACTTCGGGAGTAGCTACAAGCAAGTCACTTACAGGGTAAGTAGTTCTAGGGCCAACACCCACAGGAGCACCGTAGTGCTGGAGTTACCTCACCCAGGGAAGCCGGGTGCATAGGTGTCCTTTGGTGTCGGGTCGCGGCGTCGTTTTCAATGGGAGCCAATGAAGACTTGCTGCTTGTGAAGTCCGAAGAAGTGTCCGGTGGAATCCAAGCCTGGATTCGGAAGAAGGAAGACCTGAAAGCAGAGGGGACAGTGTTCAAAGTCACTGGGCAGTGACTCTGGGCAAGGAAGATGAATGCCCACCGTCGTTGGAAGATTCAGGTCATTCGTGGGTGTCTTGACTCTTCGGCCACGAGGTCCAAGAGGCATTGACAACAACCAGGAGCTGGATTCGGCGTGTCCCACAAGGTCTGCAGCTGACTGCGGTGTCTGCAACCCGATTGGAGCCAACAAGCCTTGGTAGCAGCAAGTCTTGTGGAAAGCGTAAAAAGTCAATGGTGCAGACCAGCAAGGTCTGGGAAACTCACCCAGCAAGGGTAAGTCAGGGCAGGTCTGGAGCAACCAGGGGAGCCCTTTGGTTCTTTAGAAAAGTCTTCTGAGGACCCACAAGCCAGCTGGCAAGGGATCGCAAAGATGCCTCAGGGGGATTCCTTCAACAGGGGCCCACGGTCACTCAGGACGGGGTAGGCCTCTGATCTTCAGAGAGATTCCTGCTAGAGGCTGGGACCACACGTGGTCCAAAGCACAAGTTTGTGGAACGTCGTGAAGGGGTTGCACTTGACAATAGTGCACGGTACCCAGGGACTGCGGTTCCTCATCACTCGTGGGGTCCACTGGCCTCAGCTTCACTGGGGACTCACGATGACCTTTGAGAAGTCAGGAAATCCTCGTCTTGGGCTGCATGGACCTCGGGCTCCGGCGGGAGCGGCGTAGTTTGCGACCGTCATTGTAGTTTTTGGTGCCTGCCAAGCAGGGGAGTCACTCCTTGACTCCAAGGGAAATTCTTCAGTCTTCCAGAGGTAGTGGAACGTCGAAGGTCCAGGATTCTTCTTCAGAGCGTTGTCCAGGGGTATCTAGTTTGCAATGCACAGGTTCCCCTCTTATACTAAAAGAAAGGGAGGGACTAGCTCTATGACCCCACCTATGGGAGGGTCAGGGAGTGGGTGGCTACACCCACTTCCCTTTGTCCAGTTTTGGGCCAGAGCAGGGGCAGGTAGCCCCTGAGCTGGTTTGAACTGCCATATGCACAGAGGAGCCTTCTGCTCCCCCAGTGCAGGACTTCAAAGCACTCTAAGAGTGCACCCACCCAGCCCCAATACACTAAACCCTGTCTGGAAGGTGGTCACACCCTCCTGTGACAGGATACCTATTGTTGGGCTTCCTCCACTGCGAGTTTCGGTCATCAGCAGGAGGGCAGCCCAGTGTCTGTGACTGGTGGCATCCATTTTGTGATGCCAGGGCTCTTCAGGATTCTACCGCGTTTCCACAGTAGGTACATGTCTATCCCTCTAGAAGGGTGGAATGCTACCCCTGCTGCCAGAACTGGCGGGGGTAGTATTCCAAGATGTTTGACACCAAACACGACATGTTTCCGTGCAGCCATCCCAAAGTTAGCATTTAACGCGAGGTTATAATGCGCTTAAGAGTATATGGTCAGGCTGCACTACAAACAGCATCAGAGAAGGGTCTCCGAATGATGCAGAGGGGCTCTGCTCATGCAGGGGCACCCTCTCACATAGGAACCAAGCACTCTGCCTTCAGGATTGATAAGGCCTGCCATAGGAGTGACTTATAGGTTTATATGTGTGTATCTCATGTAGTGATATAGGTAGCCTATATCACAGTAAGGGGTGCATGCACCACCTTACCCAGGCTGCAGTAGCAGACCTGTGGTGTCAGATTTAGTCTGCTTCCCAGAGGTGGCATAATACATGCTTCAGCCCCTGGTAGGCCTGTGAAGTACCTATGCCCTTGGCACCTAAGGTACCATATACTAGGGACTCATAAGGTACCACAGTATCCAATCACTAGTGCACCTAGAGTGCACTCCAAGTCGCTTAGAGAGAACAGAGAGGCTGGGGCCCTGATTGGCAGGGTCCCAGCCTGACTATAGCCAGAAACCAGTGTAAACATCAGAAAAAAGTGGGGGCAACATAGGAGGCAGATCCTACTCTCCTACACAACCCCCCAAACGCAGGGACACTAAACAAACCTTGACCAGTTGAGTCTTCGTGCTCTAAGTGGAAATACCTTCAGAGTCCATCTGCATTGGCATGTTGGGTCCCAGGCCTATGTTCCACTGTATAGTCCATCCCCTGTAGGGAAATGGACCACCTCAAAAGTTTTGGGTTTTCACCTTTCATCTGTTTAAGCCATAGGAGAGGCTTGTGGTCAGTCTGAACTATGAAGTGAGTGCCAAACAAGTATGGCCTCAGCTTCTTCAGGGCCCACACCACAGCAAAGGCCTCCTCTCTATAGCTGACCAACGTTTCTCTCTAGGGGTCAGCTTTCTGCTAATAAAAGCTACTGGCTGGTCTTGACCTTCATCATTCAGTTGAGACAGTACAGCTCCCACACCCAGCTCAGAAGCATCTGTTTGGACAATGAACTTTTTGGTGTAGTCTGGACTCTGTAAGATGGGGGCAGTGCACATGGCCTGCTTTAGGTCTTCAAATGCCTTCTGACAGCTAGCTGTCCACTGAACCTTTTTGGCATTTTCTTTGAGGTCAGGTCATTCAAGGGGTCACTATAGATCCATATCCCTTGACAAACCTCCTATAGTACCCAGTCAGGCCTAAGAAGGTTCTCACCTGTGTCTGGGTGGTAGGAGCAACCCATTCCATTATGGTTTGGATTTTACTCTGTAAAGGCTGAACCTGGCCTCCACCCACAAGGTGGCCCAGGTATACAACCTGACTCTGCCCTATCTGGCACTTAGTGGCCTTGATAGTGAGGCCTGCTTTCTGCAGAGCCTCCAAAACATTTCTGAGGTGGACCAGGTGATCCTGCCAGGAGGAACTAAAGACAGCAATATCATCTAGATAAGCTGAGCAATAAGTTTCCATCCCTGCCAGAACTTTATTCACCAACCTCTGAAAAGTGGCAGTTGCATTTTTCAATCCAAAGGGCATCACCACAAAGTGGTAGTGCCCACCAGGGGTCGAAAATGCTGTTTTGGCTTTTGATTCATCAGCTAACCTGATCTGCCAGTAGCCAGCTGTTAGGTCAAATGTACTTAGATACTTGGCTGAGGCCAAAGTATCAATCAGCTCATCTGCCCTTGGTATGGGATAGGCATCAGTCCTGGTGACTGCATTGAGGCCTCTGTAGTCTACACAAAACCTCATTTCTTTCTTACCACCCTGGGTATGAGGCTTGGGTACTAGGACTACTGGGCTAGCTCAAGGGCTATCTGAAGGCTCAATCACACCTAACTCCAACATTTTCTGGACTTCAGTCCTGATACAGTCTCTGACATGGTCAGGTTGCCTGTAGATTTTACTCTTGACAGGCAGACTGTCTCCAGTGTCCACCTCATGGGTGCACCAGGTAGTCTGACTAGGGGTCAGGCTAAACATATGTCTGTACTGTTGCAGAACCTGTCTGCACTCAGTTTGCTGATGGTCAGTGAGGCTGCTTGCCAAAGCAACACCATCTACTGACCCATCATCAGGGTTCTGTGAGAGCAGGTCAGGGAGAGGGTCACTCTCCTCCTCCTGGTCCTCATCAGCTGCCATGAGCAAGCCCATGTCAGCCCTGTCAACATATGGCTTTAATCTGTTGACATGGAGCACCCTCAGGGGGCTCCTGGGAGTTCCAAGATTCACCAGATAGGTGACTTCTCCCTTTTGCTCAACTATGGTATGGGGGCCACTCCACTTGTCTTGGAGGGCTGCTGGGGCCACAGGCTCCAACACCCACACTTTCTGTCCTGGCTGGTACACAGTCAGCACAGCCTTTGGTCTTGCCAAGCTTTTTGTAATTCTTGGCTGGCCTCCAGGTTTTTGGCTGCCTTTTTCATGTATTCGGCCATCCTGGAGCGGAGACCAAGTACATAGTCCATCACATCTTGTTTGGGGGGCTTGAGAGGTAACTCCCAGCCCTCTTTTACCAAATGTATGGACCTCTTACAGGATGCCCAAACAGAAGCTCAAATGGGCTGTAACCAACCCCCTTCTGTGGAACCTCTCTGTATGCAAACAACAGGCAGGGAAGAAGAAGGTCCCATTTCCGCCTAAGCTTCTCTGGGAGTCCTTTAATCATTCCCGTCAGGGCTTTGTTGAAACGTTCAACCAACCCATTGCATTGTGGGTGATAGGGGGTGGTGAACTTATAAGTTACACCACACTCCTTCCACATTGCTTTCAAATATCCTGACATGAAGTTTGTACCTCTGTCAGAGATGACCTCCTTTGGGAAACCCACTCTGGAGAAAACTCCAATGAGGGCTCTTGCCACCACAGGGGCTGTGGTGGTCCTCAGGGGAATTGCCTCTGGGTACCTGGTGGCATGATCCACTACCACCAGGATAAATCTGTGCCCAGATGCAGTTTGAGGGTCAAGGGGACCAACAATGTCAATCCCTACCCTTTCAAAGGGTACCCCCACCACAGGTAGTGGTATTAGGGGCCTTTGTGGTGCCACCTGCCTTGCCACTGGCTTGGCATGTGACACAGGAGCGACAAAACTCCTTTGTGTCCTCTGACATATGGGGCCAATGAAAATGTGGAACAAGCCTGTCCCAGGTCTTGTTTTGGCCCAAGTGACCTGCTAAAGCAGTGGTTCCCAATCTGTGCGCTGTGGCGCCCTGGTGCGCCCTCCAAACTAGCCAGGGGCACCGCGCTCCAAAGGTTTGACTTTCAAATTCAAGTCATAAATTGCCGGTAACATCTTAGAAATGTGATTTATTTAGTATAAGCATAAAACCTCTTTGTCCACCAGATGGCAGCAGAGCATTCTTTATTGAGAGTGCAGAACTGAATGTTACTAATGGTTACTCGTACTTCCTGCTTAAGAAGCCAGCAACCAAGAGCTTCTGCATGGCAAGAGGTCACCGGTGGCCAACCCACAACCTCAGTGACAGTGGCCATGGTAGCAGGCTGCTATAGAACACAGGAAGAAAAAGTGATTTGTAATGCAGCTACCCTAGAACATACAGGGCCCATTTTAAATGCGTGCACCTGGAGCCCAACTATCAATGCACTGGATATAAGCAGCACCCTCCAGGCTCATACAGTTCCCAAAATACATTTGGAAGAGGAGGCAAAAAGTGTATTCGTTTTTCCTGGAGGATTAGGGAATTACTCCAGAACTGAGGAAAACAGTGCTGTTTTGAAATTAAAAAGAGAATTTGCCTTGCTTCTGGAGAGCTGGAGTCTGGTGGTTCTGAGTGTCAGTAAAGGGAATCAACTGAGAGAGGCTGGAGGATAGTGACCACTGCTTAGCTTGACTAAGATCTGCTCTGAGGCGCCCTATATGCCCTTATTCCACCGCACCTTCTGCTGCACCTGCATTTCCCTGACAAGCAGCGCTGAGCCCATCAGGGCCTGCGTACCTTCTCACCACCCACTCCAACAGTTTTCCTATGATGAGGGGCCAGAGAGCGATTCATAACCAGTTATGAACCTTGGTTCAATGACAAGCTGCAATAAACCTCAGTTTGTCCCTCATAACAGTGTAGCACTTTCAACCTCTACATTGGCAGTTCTGACAGTGCCAGTGTCAGTTGCTTCTGCCGACTCTGCAGCACTGCAGAACACATCTGCCCATCAGGAGCACACACCCTGAGCTAAAACGAAACTGAGATAGGAAGAAAGCACAACCGACCCCCAGCATGGATGGTGCTCGAGCAGCGAAGTTCCACCAATGCTGCCAAACAAGAACAGTGTATTCCATCTGCAGAACCAAGTTAGATATAGCCTTGCAAAACTGTGCCCTTACTTTGCGCTTTAACTACAAAGATAAACTTACCATTAAAGCTGTATTTCTGTCATCGATGGTCAGACAGCCCACAGCATAGTTTTAGCTACAAAGTAACCACAAACATTTACTCTGAGAACAGATTGCAATAATTGGCTTCCTGAAGTTATAAAGTGCATCTTCCTAATGTAAATTAAGTCATTTTTCTTCTTATAAATATAAAAGAATTGACATTTATTGTGTGTGATAAATGTCCGAACTGAACTAGGCGTTTCATCCCATTCTACACTACAGGAGTACCCCATGACTGTTCGGCATGTCATGGGGTACATGACCCAACTTTATCCCAATTATTTTCAAGGAGAAAAGTGTAGTACTCCCGCGGCTGGGCTTACATCCATCCACCCGCAAAAAAATGTCACATAATAGGGAGCCGCGGCCAACGACCAATAAGCCAAGGGAGCCATGGGTTGAAAAAGTTTGGGAACCACTGTGCTAAAGGGATGTCATGTGCTAGGGTCAAGAGGAACCCCCTAAACTTCTGAGGGATTACCAACCTCCTGGTGGCTCCAGGGGCTGGATCTCTACCCTCAGAATATAGGAGTCCCTCATCCCAATAAACTTTATGGGACCCACTAGCACTCCCAGCAGCCTCAGCAGCAGCCTGCTGTCTGAGGGGTTCAAGAGAGGGGCAGCACTGTTGCTCCTTACTCAGATCCTCCATAGAAGGGCCCCCTGCCCCCAGGAACTCAACCTGATCAGGCTCAAGTTCCTCTGGGGCAGTTCCTTCTTCAGGGTCTGCTCCTCCTCCCTTAAGAGGGGAATCAGTGATCTGAGACAGAGGGGAAGGCACTGCCTTAACCCTACTGCTCCTCTTCTTGGGAAGCATCTGGTCCATAGTTTCAGGATCCAGAGCTGGTTCAGTGTCATGCATTTTGGCCTGTGACCTGGTCACAGCAAATACCTCTGCAGGGATGCCTAACATCTTAGCATGAGTCCATAACTCTACTTCAGACCAGGCTGAAGTTTCTAGATCATTGCCCAATAGACATTCTACAGGGAGGTCTGCACTGACTACAACCTTCTTGAGGCCAGTTACCCCTCCCCAGGAGAAATTCACAACTGCCAGACTATGGTTGGTCCTGACATTGCTTGCATTGGTCACCTGGTACATTTTGCCCAGGATGATCTGTCCAGGGTCCACAAGATCCTCTGCCACCATGGTGACACTAGCACCTGGGTCCCTAAATGCCAAAGCCTGTTTGCCATTTATTACAGGCTGCTGTTTGTATTTGCCCAGATTACTGGGGCTCACAAGGAAGGACATGTCCATGTCTCCATCACAAATCAGCATTGCCTGAGTGGGTACTCTGACTAGGCCAGAGTCCACTTCAGAACCCAGGGTCAACCCTACTACACCCTTATTCTGAGTACCACCTCCACCAGTAGCTGAACTAGGGGGAACAGTTGCCTTAGGGGCAGGAGTGGTGGTGGTTTTGTCTTTGGACTTGTTACAATCAGAAGTCCAGTGTCCTTTCTGTTTACAGAATTTACACCAGGGCTTCTTTGGCCTTTTCCCTTGTTGGATTGTGACTCCCCACCAGATGCAGATTTTTGGGGCCCTTGTGAAGACTTCTGGTCTTTTGACTTATCCCCACTTTTCTCAGAGCCCTTAGGATCCTGCTTCTTGGTGTCACCCCCTTGGTTCTGGGTTTTCTGCCTCACCCTGGTTCTGACCCACTTGTCTGCCTTCTTTCCCAATTCTTGGGGAGAGGTCAGATCTGAGTCCACCAGGTATTGATGCAACAACTGGTTCTGGCAATTATTAAGGATCTGTTCTCTCATCATTAGATTATACAATCCCTTGAAATCAGTAACCCTACTGCCAACCAGCCAACCCTCCAGAGCCTTGGTTGTACAATCTACAAAGTCAGTCCAGTCCTGAGTCTGTGCCTTCTGGGTGTCTCTGAACTTCAACCTGTACTGCTCAGTGGTTAAGCCAAACCCATCTATCAGTGCACTCTTCAGGACTTCATAGTCATCAGCATCCTCTTCTCTAACAGTGAGGAGCTTGTCTCTACCTTTATCTGAAAAAGAGAGCCACAAGATTGCTGCCCACTGCTTTTGGGGACCTGTTGTACTCTACAGGCCCTTTCCATAGCAGTTACCCATTTATGGATATCATCCCCACTCTGGTAGGGAGGAACAACCTTGCTCAGGTTCCTATGGTCTGGAATATATTCTCTGCCTCTAGGGACACTGTTGCTGCCACCAGGGGTTCTAACCCCTCTTTTCTAGAAGCTCTCTGGAGCTCCAGGGCTTCCTTGTCTAATGCCAACTGCTTGGTTTTGAGGGCAAACCTTGCTTCCTCATACTGCAGCAGTTTGTACATTCTGTCAGAGGAGGTCTCTCTTCTTGGGTAGTAGGAGTTCCTCTGGTAGACAGAGTCTCTGCCAGAGTGATAGGAGTGTTCAGATTCCCTAGAAAGGGACCTGTGCCTCTCCTCCACTATGTCAGTTCTCTTAGGAGAATTCCTCTGTCCTTTTCAGGCCCCTGGGGACCTGGCTCTTCAATCACAGAGTCTTGGTCATTCTGATTTTCATCATCTGACCCAGACACTGTAATTGACCCACCCACTGATTCAGACCCATTAGCTCCTAGAGCTAATCTAAGATCATCTGCTGTCAGCAGATCTATCAGGTGTAGTGTGGAGGGACTCTGTCCTAGCTTCAGGTGCCTTGCAGCACACATGGTTCTCAACTCAGAGAAAGCCATGTCCTTATACTGAGGCTGAGTGGATCCACTGGGTCCACCCTTTAAGGACATTCTAGTGTTGTGCAGTGTTGTACTACCTACACTAGTTTGTGGCCTACTGATACTAGCTTGAGCTGTAGAAAGGGTGTGCTATCCCTTGGCACACAGCTCTAAGTTCAGTAGAACTTATTGATACTAAGCTTGACTTTATATGTACCTTAAGTACCTATAGTGGTTTTCAGTTAGTAATGCAAATAGAGATTTTCTGGTAAAACAATAGCAAGCTGGAATCCCACCGCTGCCACCAATGTGAGAAGTTGGCCTGGTATATGCTGTTCACTAGTTAAAGTGGACACCTTGCACCAGTACAATTCGACTCTTATGGTAGGTAGGTTTAAGACAACCTTTATAGAAAGCTAATCTAGTTGTAGCTGTGGAGAGCAGCCTTCAGGCTAAGTCTTGGAGGAATGTAAAGCAGCTTGTTTTACCACACAATCTCTTGAATCACCAAATGAAAAGACACCACACAGGTATATATATCAAATATATGTTTATTTATTACTAAACAACTCTCTACTAATCTCTTTATGAGATTAGAAGTCAGGAACATATGCACAAATCAACGTTTCACAATAAATTAAGCACAATATGGCTGGGGCCCTAGGGGCGTACTCAGACCATATACTAAGAAAGAGACTTAAGAACAACGACTTGCAAAGAGACAAGGCCCAGGGCCTTCAGAAGTGTTGGGGCCTCACGAAACCACCCAAGGCAGGTAAGTAAAGGACCCACGGGGACGCGTGCAGTGCGTGAACACAGGCGCGGATCGCCGTAGACTTCAATGGGGCAAGTCGCGGTTAGAAATTAAGAGGTTCAGGGCACTTCGGGAGTAGCTATAAGCAAGTCACTTACAGGGTAAGTATTTCTAGGGCCAACACCCACAGGAGCACCGTAGTGCTGGAGTTACCTCACCCAGGGAAGCCGGGTGCATAGGTGTCCTTTGGTGTCGGGTCGCGGCGTCGTTTTCAATGGGAGCCAATGAAGACTTGCTGCTTGTGAAGTCCGAAGAAGAGTCCGGTGGAATCCAAGCCTGGATTCGGAAGAAGGAAGACCTGAAAGCAGAGGGGACAGTGTTCAAAGTCACTGGGCAGTGACTCGGGGCAAGGAAGATGAATGCCCACCGTCGTTGGAAGATTCAGGTCGTTCGCTGGTGTCTTTACTCTTCGGCCACGAGGTCCAAGAGGCATCGACGACAACCAGGAGCTGGATTCGGCGTGTCCCACAAAGTTTGCAGCTGACTGCGGTGTCTGCAACCCGATTGGAGCCAACAAGCCTTGGTAGCAGCAAGTCTTGTGGAAAGTGTAAAAAGTCAATGGTGCAGACCAGCAAGGTCTGGGGAACTCACCCAGCAAGGGTAAGTCAGAGCAGGCCTGGAGCAACCAGGGGAGCCCTTTGGTTCTTTAGAAAAGTCTTCTGAGGACCCACAAGTCGGCTAACAAGGGATTGCAAAGACGCCTCGGGGGATTCCTTCAACAGGGGCCCACGGTCACTCGGGATGGGGTAGGCCTCTGATCTTTAAAGAGATTCCTGATAGAGGCTGGGACCACACGTGGTCCAAAGCATAAGTTTGTAGAATGTCGTGAAGGGGTTGCACTCGACAATAGTGCACGGTACCCAGGGACTGCGGTTCCTCATCACTCGTGGGGTCCACTGGCCTCAGCTTTGCTGGGGACTCACGATGGCCTTTGAGAAGTCAGGAAATCCTTGTCTTGGGCTGCAGGGACCTCAGGCTCTAGCGGGAGCGGCATAATTTGTGACCGTCGTTGTAGTTTTTGGTGCCTGCCAAGCAGGGGAGTCACTCCTTGACTCCAAGGGAGATTCTTCAGTCTTCCAGAGGTAGTGGAATGTCAAAGGTCCAGGATTCTTCTTCAGAGCGTCGTCCAGGGGTATCTAGTTTGCAATGCACAGGTTCCCCCTCTTATACTAAAAGAAAGGGAGGGACTAGCTCTATGACCCCACCTATGGGAGGGTCAGGGGAGTGGGTGGCTACACCCACTTCCCTTTGTCCAGTTTTGGGCCAGAGCAGGGGCAGGTAGCCCCTGAGCTGGTTTGAACTGCCATATGCACAGAGGAGCCTTCTGCTCCCCCAGTGCAGGACTTCAAAGCACTCTAAGAGTGCACCCACCCAGCCCCAATACACTAAACCCTGTCTGGAAGGTGGTCACACCCTACTGTGACAGTATACCTATTGTTGGGCTTCCTCCACTGCGAGTTTCGGTCACCAGCAGGAGGTCAGCCCAGTGTTTGTGACTGGTGGCATCCATTTTGTGATGCCAGGGCTCTTCAGGATTCTACAGCGTTTCCACAGTAGGTACATGTCTATCCCTCTAGAAGGGTGGAATGCTACCCCCACCGCCAGAACTGGCGGGGGGGTAGTATTCCAAGATGTTTGACACCAAACACGACATGTTTCCATGCAGCCATCCCAAAGTTAGCATTTAACGCGAGATTATAATGCGCTTAAGAGTATATGGTCAGGCTGCACTACAAACAGCATCAGAGAAGGGTCTCCGAATGCTGCAGAGGGGCTCTGCTCATGCAGGGGCACCCTCTCACATAGGAACCAAGCACTCTGCCTTCAGGATTGATAAGGCCTGCCATAGGAGTGTCTTATAGGTTTATATGTGTGTATCTATGTAGTGATATAGGTAGCCTATATCACAGTAAGGGGTGCATGCACCACCTTACCCAGGCTGCAGTAGCGGACCTGTGGTGTCAGATTTAGTCTGCTTCCCAGGGGTGGCATAATACATGCTTCAGCCCCTGGTAGGCCTGTGAAGTACCTATGCCCTTGGCACCTAAGGTACCATATACTAGGGACTCATAAGGTACCACAGTATCCAATCACTAGTGCACTCTAGAGTGCACTCCAAGTCGCTTAGAGAGAACAGAGAGGCTGGGGCCCTGATTGGCAGGGTCCCAGCCTGACTATAGCCAGAAACCAGTGTAAACATCAGAAAAAAGTGGGGGCAACATAAGAGGCAGATCCTACTCTCCTACAATCGCTCTATAGGTGAGGGATTGTTTTCGAGTGTTCTAAGTCTGTATTTATCCTTTAATACATTACAATCCCTTAGTTAGATCAATTTTATATTATCTAACATACAGTAAGAAATTTAATAATTAGTAAGATCAGTGTAAGAGTTACGGGATGTGGATTCAGTTAGGATTCTTTCCCCATATGAAATATTGCTGTAAAATGTAGGTTGGACCTTAATGTTAGTTAAATTTTGGTCTTTAAACACAGTGTATTATGTTGTATAGTCATTTGCCTACGACATTTTTTACTATCTCCGATTATTATTGGGAAATAAAGTGAAGTAGGAATTTGAGTCCCAAGGAATAGGCCTTCTATTCTTATTTTTATATTTCTTTAAAAGAGACTTGTAATTTTAAGAATGTTTTAATTTAGAATTGAAGGATTATTGGCAGTAAGTGTCCTTAGCAATCTATATAATTTTGTGATAGCTGTGTTCTACTTGAGAAATATACAATGTAAACAACACTATAAGATGGCCACCACCTTTTTTTAGAGAGATCACGTGATCGCTACGTGTGCACGATCGATTTTCTGTGATAGTAATATCTATATTGGGTTTATATTGGAGGTCGGACTACCGTTGTTTCAATTTAAATTAAATTTTATCTTAAAAAACAATAAAACGTAGACACAAGCTTACAAAGAATTACGGCTACTGTTGAAGCTCTTTAGATCTAGATATCCACTTCAAGATGGCCGCCGTTTCAACATGCACACCACATGACTTACACAGCTGAAATAGCTTTTAGATCAGGGTCATGTGGATAGCGAGAGGAGGGGTATAAACACCACTAGCAGGATTAGTTGAGTCTAAACCCTTGACGGAGGCACACACCCCGCTTTCTCAGCAGGACTGAGGTAAGAGCTAGATAGAGGTGGTAATCGTATTGACTAGGAAGCTGGATGGATAAGGGCAGAACTTTTGATAATTTGAAACTAACCTAATGATTCTTGATTCTATTTGGGCTCGCTGAATTAGTATAAGGGCTCGGTTTCAATTCATATATATTTTTTAATTTTTATTTTTCATGTAAAAGTTTAGGACCCCTTGATCCCACCTTATATGAACTTTTGTTCATTTTAAATGTGTATAGATTGGATGGAGGACACGGGAAGTCAATATTATGACATAGTGTCACTTTATACATGGATCTAGTTTTAGGGGCACAAGATTAAGCCTTGGATCAAATATAGAAGACCGCTTGAGTCTCTTTTATACAACTAATAGGGCTTCTGTTCATAATATTATTTTGAATATATTTTATATTACTTATCTTTTGTTTGTAGATATCAGATCTTGAACAGTCTTCTAAGACGAAATAAACTATAAAACAAATCAGAAGCTGATGTGATTAAGGGAAGGATTTGACTCATTGACCATTTCCCTATTTCCTCAAAAAATCATAAGGTAATTACTCATTGTGAGCTATAGTCAAATAGCAGAATATTTTTAGTGAAGTTGAGTACTAAGCATTATGCTTTCCATACAATAGGTCTCCGGTACTGGTTTGCTCGTAAAGACAAAAGAGTATCAAGAAAGGTGCCTTTGAATTGGAGGTAATTAGAAACTCATACCACTTTGGGAATATATAGCCTAAATTGGTTACTAGTAATAATGTGTATAGTAAGGACTGTTATTCCTCTTTTCTATAACAGGTATTATTTAAATACAGGAAAAGTGTGAAGATAGATTTTATCTGATTTTATCGTGACAACTATAGATACGGACCACCCAAGGAGGTGTGATCACTAAGATACTTGAGGTAAATCTGCCAAAGATGCTATTCGGGCTATATGTGAAATTTATTAGGGTCTGGAGAGTATTTGCTCCGTACACTCTTGATTATGCTATCACAGATATCTGTTGGGAGGAATGAGAAATACCCTCCTTTGCCTACAAATGAAGAGTATTATGCTACTGTCAAGGATGTCTTTATGATAATTCCTTTTATTTAAATGATGTTGCCTATATTGGCATTGTTGATGAATGAATGTGTATATGGATGGTATATTTGTGAGAATGAGGAAACCTTGGTTTGTCACCAATATGTTGATGATTTATTAGGACTAAGAAGTGAAGAATCAATGATTATGTTTATTGATTTATATGTGTCTGATTTTTGTTGTTATTGTTATTACAGAAAGTGAGTGATAAATTGGGAGCAATTTTAATATCCTGAAGAAGGTGTTGGCCTAAACATAGTGCCCACCGAAACGCGTCGATGCACAGATAAGGGAAGCCCATTTTAAATCGATGTGGACAACTGTTACTGAGTACAAAACAAAGGAGAGATTTCTCTCATGAGTTGACATTTGATCTGTGTATGATTATGTGGCTATACCTGTGACTTGGAAACAATTTTCCTGCTCGTTCTCCCATATATGGTTTTTTTTGTGTTTTGTTTTTTTAATTGTATGTATTGATCTGCCCTCAAGACATGTGTGTCTGTGAAGTTTTAAGATGAATTTTTAATTATTGTATATTGAATTTAATAAATTTGTACTATTCATTGAGAACTAACTTGATTTGTTTATTTCTTGGATCCTTTGTTTATTGTTAACGTGTTGGTGATATAAGGTTTCTCGTGTGAATGTGGTGTTGTATAGGTGTTTTTTACCCAAGGGGGGATTCTTTGTGACTTTTTGTCATATTTGGTACCCCTCCCCTTTGGTGGTTGGGTCCCTCTCTCTCTTTTTGTATATGTATGTTGAAAATTCAACATTGCTGCACTTATATTCCGGACAAAAGCAGATAAATTAAAGGATATATTGAAAACATTACAAGAATGCATAAAGGCTTGACCCAACTGGAGGTTGACAGTGTGTGGGGAAAACTAACAAAGAGCATAACATCAATAGGGAAATGGTTTACTAATTTTGGTAAAAGTTTTCTAGGTCAAATAATATTGCCAATAGTTGTGATGATGACAATAGTAATGATAATAATAATAACATACAAATGTTGTAGAAAAGGAGGGAAAGGAAGGACACATTTAGAAAGAGAGGGAAAAGGAAAGAAACGGAAAAGAGAATATGATGAGATACAACTAGAAGAAATGAAAGGAAAAATATATAAAAGAATGAAAGATTTAGAAGGAAAAGAAGTAACTGACGGAAAATTGAGGAGAGAAGTAGAAAATAGAGATGTGCTAAAGTTGGCATCTGGATGTGATGGGTAATTTTGTGATGGCTTAAAATGCCATCAGAGAGGGGATTGATGGAGCAAGGACTCGTAGTAAAGAGACTTGCTCGGAAGCAAACCTCTTGTCTAACCCACTAACATGTTATTAATCAAGTATTGTGTAAAACTAATGCGCACCACATCAACACACGGGTTAGAGAAGCTTGCGTATGTGTTTACTAACACTAACAGTATGGACAAAGGACTAAAATCGCTTTAACGGGGAAATCTTTATTGCGCATGTGTCAACTGCATCCACGTAACATGACGTACTAAAGCTTGGAGGGAAACTCTAGCACACGAGCAGAAGGCACTAATATGGCGGCTTGAAAGCTCACATGCATGGCACCTGCTTAGCTGAATAGAGAACAAGCTATTTTACTAATGCAAGAGCAGAAGGGGTATTAATAAGTAAAATGGGATAGAGTAGAGATGGGTGGTATACAGTGAAACCATTTATTTTTTAAATTAACATTTGTCTATTTGACTTTCTTATTAGTGCGCATTTGGGCCTCTTGTGTGTGACCAGAGTGTGCTAAGCACGGGACCCTCGCGCATGTCTGTTGAGAAGTGAGCCGGAAGCATGACGATGCACTTGAATGCGATCCAAGGACACAAAAGTTACATACCCTGGGAACAAGCACTGAAGACCTCTGGATGAATGGATTTTTACGACAAATAAAAACAATTGTTCTATTAAGATGTGAATACGGGTGGGAATAAAACTTTTGAATAACAAATTAAGGGGTTGGATTTATGAACAATGAGTTGATAGACTAAGATGACATATAAGCATGGCGTGATGATCATCCCCTTGCCTGACCAATTAGATTTCGTATTTTTGCAATATTGAAACTTTAGTGGGTGGTACATGGTAAACGAAAGGTATAACTGAGGTAGCTTTAGTTAGTTAGAGAGGACGTCAATGCTGGAAGTTGAGAGCTCGGGATGCTGTCGGTGCTGTGGGTGGTGCTGATGCTGCGAGAGACGCTCTGCTGAAGCTGATGAAGAAGCTGAATGCAGAACTTTCCATCTTAATTTAATTGGGTTAGATAAGAAGATCGCGGAAGAATCTCGAGGAGGAATAGAGTGTCAGAGAGGGGTGCTACGCAGTCGTCCTGTCCTGTCCTGATTCCTGTCCTGAAGTCTTTGTCTCCTGATCTATCCCGGGGGACCCTTACCAGCCCTTTGGCCAGGGGGTTGGTCTTCACACCATCCTTGGTAACTATAAATTCATTGGTATTTGTAGATGTTCTTTTCTCTCTGTCCTCTCCTTTTCTGAGCATAGTTATTATATGAGTCTGAAGTATTTTGTAAATGATTATTTGATTGAATTTACACTCTTAGGAGCAAAGGGTGTTTGTACTGAAACTTTGAGATGGTTCACATTCATTTAATTTAGATAAAGATTTTAAAACTTCCCGAGTCTGTGATTATATACTTTAATTAAAGAATAGTTAATAAGTTATGTTAATTATCACCATCAACTAGTTCAACTAATGGTCCATCGACCAGAGGAAAGAACTTTTGATCAGTGAAAGGTTAGTTAGGAATAAGAAATAACTAATCCTGAAATATGAAAATTATAAACTAAAATCCAGCGGTCTACTTGTATTGGTGTAAGTGTTTATGGGCCCAGGTGAGTATATGGTAGTAGAGTATCTGTTGTTAGTACACCGCTGGATCACAATGAGTTTGTACTATTCATGCATATGCCTCTTCTTGCATATTTATTAAGGGGAGGTAAATATGCATGTTTGCCCTTTTCAGTGAATCACCAACCCTTGACCGTCCTCTCGTAATGCGACTTAGGTCTAGCTGCCTTAGAGCTCTTTGGAAGGTTCATTGTGATGACATTTTGTCACTTTTCACCACCAGCTCACATTTAGAGCATGTATGTTCTCTTCATGTGTTACCTAGCATGACTCTCCCTAAGCGCTGCTGATATATCCACGTGCTTCTCTTGTTCCTTCACCAAGTGACCATCCATTATACTATTCTATGTGCATGTGTCAGATGCCACTGACAAGATTCCCTCTACACTCCATTGAGTGGGCTGTCCTGATTTAGGTTTCTCCCCAGCCTCAACCGTTTTTATCATCGCAGACGGCCCCCAGATCTTTCTCCCCTAGAACCTATTCTATCGTCATCGTTAGGGGTAATTCGGCCTAAGGGGCCAGTATCCTGTTCCAGGGTGTCTCTCTCCCTTTCTCTCTACTTCTCTAGCTCTCACTTTTTCTTTCTCTCTCTTGCCTCCTTTCTCTCCCCCATTCTTGCCTTTGCTGTTATCCAATTGTCCATTTGACCCCAGTGCAAATGCCACCTATCTCTCTCTCCTCTGAGCGATGATTGCTTCCTGGTCCCCTTTGCAACCTCGTGAGAAACCAAACTGAACCATATTACACTGCCCCCCTAGGGAGGCGCCTCTTACGTGTGTACCAAAGGGCCAGAGAGTTCCTCACAGTCCTGGTGGTGCACTTGATTCGCTTCTCTCTACTTACCTCTCCATCACTGTGACATTCTTCCCACCTGATATGTCAGAAGGGGCCTCTCCCTAGGTCTCATCCTCAAAATATTCTTGGAGGTCAGGTATAAATCCGGTAGCCCGGACAGTCACAACTGGTTCATCTGCACAGGCAACCTAATGTATCATGTATTTTTTATTTTTTTGGTGGGGTACGATTATTAGGTTTTCTTGAAGCTCCGCCCTGTTGACTGCTCTGTGGCTGGCAAGACTCCCACGTACCTCTTGTTTACAACTTTCATAATACAATTACAAGCGGCAACTCCTTGATAGCAATATTTACTTCTTATGTGCTAAATGCACTTTTAGGATTTTTAGGGTCATGTGTTTCCAGATTTTATTACACTTTTTCCCCTTTAGACGTCCGATAAAGTGCATTATTGTAACACTGCCTGTGTAACATTCACATTCTTGAAATTAACAACTTAATATTATGTCATACCCATGTAATAAATCTTTAGATTTTAATGAAAAGCTCTCCCTTTTCTGCTGTGCTTACCTCAGCAACATTTACAGGCCCAGAGCCAATTTCTCTGTATCAGTTTGCACGCATCAGATGGAACCAAGAGGACAGACTTGGAAAAGTTAAAGTTCATCAACTTGAGAGTGTCAGAATAGTTTATGGGCAGTCCACGGAGAAGGTCCCAGAAGCCCCTTCCGTGTATCACGCTTTGATATACACCCACAGATGGAATGTTAACTAGGTTGTGCTGGAAGGGTCATTATTTTTCTGTACGACATACTTTCTGTGCCTGTGGGAAAAGCAACCACTGCACCGGTTTCAGACAGCTCTGAGCCTCAAATGAACTTTCTGTGGTGCTGTGTAAAGGCTGTCTCTTCCCCAGCGGGACTGTGTGTCACAGGGATTCCCCGGTGTCCCTGCGCACAGCAGCATGTTTTCCTGCAGCTGGAGACTCCAGGATTTGAACTTTAACCCCTGAGGCCTCAAGCCAGGAACTCCTCCATTTTGCATGGAGAGCAACGCCCTCAGTCATCCTAGTCAGGAACAACATCTCTCTCCACATGCTTCCCCATTGCAGGACCCTGACACTGAATTACACTGCCGTGGACATCAGGGGATTTATATTATAAAAAAAACACTGCACTTCCAACCATTCTTGTGCTTGAGCAGAGTAAATACTTTCATGCTGGAAGGAAAACAATATGAATAATGATGCCGCCATAACCGGAAGTCAGACACAGTCATTGTAGTAAAATGATTGTGCGACATCAACCAAGCCATGGAAAAATAGTTTGAAATCTAAGTAAAATTTCAAATGAACTATAATACAACACAACAGCGACTATATAAAGCAGACGGATTGTTGGATCCAGGAATAAATACAGCTAGAAACTTAAAAACCTGTTCCTCTTAAAGGTTTTGATGGGCTGGTAAATCAGTGTCACAGTGATGGCACTTTTTGGTGATGGGCGAATGGAGTGACAGTAAGCCAGTGTGTGAGACTTGAGAGTGGCCGAGGGCAGTTTTTATTTCCTGAACACATCAGCAAGGTGATAGGCTGGAGGAGTCGACAGGCCCCAAGACCCTGAGCTCGATGCAGAAGCAGAGTTGGTAAAGACCTTTGGGGACTGTGAAAGAAATGGGTCTAAAAGTCAGGGGCTCCTCCTCCGTAATGGGGGCGGAGCGTCGCCCCACTGCCAGCAGATGATAAATAAAACAATAATAAAGCATTGCTATTATCGTTTTATTTCTCTCTGTCTGAACTGCTTACATCTGACAGGAGGGGCCGGGCCATGGCAGGGAGGAGTACTGTGCACTTATAAGTGCACATGTCAGTTTGGCCGGCCGTCTTAGGCCGGCCAAACAGACATGCGCACCTAGGTTTCTCCAACCCAGCTGTGTTCCACAGCCGGGTTATAGAAACTCCACAGGCTCCCAGATAGCGTCTGAGCGGCAAACCAGGCCACTCAGACCAATCCAGATGCTTCTCTCATGCTAGACAGAAGCATCTGGATTGGGTGGGGAGCCTGTACCGTAAGGCCCTCCACTTCTGGAGGAGGAGCAGGAGCAAGGAGGCGGCCGGGAGCGAAGCGGAGCGGTGAGTAAGTGATTTTTTTTTTTTATATCCCAATCCCCCAGTGCCGCCCTACTGGTTTCGATTGGCGGCAGCCGCCACTGCTAAAAGATCTTGCAGGTTAAATACGACTGGCACCATACCTGCCATTATTTTGACAATTTTCCTTGTTTCGTCTGAAAAGGAAACACCTTAATGTAACTGGCAGACGGCTTCATTGGCATGTCGACCATGGTCAGTAAGCCTCTGACACCCATGGTGTTAGGAGTTCCCTTGGAAGAGAATTCTCTGGTAGAAATAGAAATATCACTTATGTAGCATTTGAGGAGGATTATATGCTACTACCTTTCTCGAAAGAAGGGCCTGCATGTCAGTGATGGGGAAAAAATGGGCAAGGCAAGAAGATCATAGATCTGTTCTCAGATTCAAACCAGAAATTGTGACGGCAAAAGTATTACGAGGCCTAGGCATTATGGTGAAGACGGCTGGAAATGCAGAGAAGAAAAAGAGCAACAGAGGAATTTTGGGGCTTGGAATTAGAGCCACCAACTTTGGTACCATAGAGAGGAGCAAGAAAGTTCCAGGGAAACAAAAGGTCTGCAAGAGGAACAGAGTGGAGATGTAACTTGGTTTCCTCAAGCAGACTCGATTTGAGAAAAACCTTAAAATGCGTTTACACTTGTGTACTCTTGAAGATCTAAACGAGCCATACTGACCAACCCCCTCACGTGTAACAAAATCTGACCAAGCACAATCAGCATGTCAGAGTGGGGTCAACAAACGTACAGCATCTGCTAGTATTAGCTGTGTTAGATGCCTCCTGATCATTGAGCAGGCTTGCTTTCAAATCTTTAACTAAATATTGCAGCCCAAGTGCGGGGCCCTGAAAAACCACAGGGCTTGGGGAAGATTGTACTCTGGGATTTCGAGCACAAGCATCGTGATACCCTATTATCATGGACAAATTATAGAGCGAGAAAATATTGAAAGCTAAGTGCATATAGAGAAGTCTAGATTTAATGTTCTTATCTCTATGTCTATGTACCTTGAAGATTTACTATCAAAGTATTATATGTAGATTTAGGTACAGAAAATCAAATCAACACATATTTACCTTTCGATATTTTGTCCCCAGATTTTCTGTCTACTACATTAGTGGCCCATCCTATTCTGTTGTCAATATTCAGGATCCACACCCTTGGGGAATAATGCCCTTCTGTCCTCCCCCCTCATGGCAAGCCAGTTATGCACAGCACAAACTCAAGTTTGCCCTATGACTACCAGATATATGATTCTTGAGCAATATCTGGAAAAAACTATTTCATATGTGTAGAAATAATGCACTGCCTTTTTGAAAAATGTAACTTGATTTAAATGCAACTGAGCGACTTAGGCCTTAGAATCTTTCTCCTCATATGCATAGTTCAAGAGCTTGAAAGAGGAACCAGAGCTGTATTTCTTCCATAATGTTGCCAGATGCCTTCATTCTTGAGCTACAGCCGTTCTGTAAACAGATATTTAGTGCAGCCCTTATGAAAAATATTTTCTCTAACTTTTCCATGGGTGTCCTAGAATTTTCATTAAAAAAATCTCTGGAAAGGTGTAAAATGTCAATGACAACTTTAAGACAAACTGAAAATTCTGAATACAAAATGTCAGGATTTTGTTAGGAATTTCAGTAATCTAAACTCTCCCACCAAAATATTATTTGGAAAAAATCGCAAAAATGAATTGTTTACTCTGCATAAACTCTGTGCCTGATTTAGTAAAATGTAGTCAGACTTATGTGGGACATTTTGCTATTTACTCATGTGCTTTCTTTGCGTTCAGGTCCCTTTAATCGGAGGCTGTCAGACAGGTAAGTGCAAGTTTGGCTAAATGAGCAGATGCGCCATATGAGGTGGGTAACAGTACACATTGATTTCAGCAGCGACCTACATGGGTCGGTACCTAAGTGAAATGTAGATGATTTAATTTCTGCCGCCATATTAGGGGGTAGAAATTAATCCTTCACACCTGCAACCATATCTTGTGTGAATGTAGGTGTACAAAGGCCTGCAATGCAGGCAGGTGTTGTATTTGGGATGTGCCTTCATTGCACCTTCCCTTGAGTGAGTTCTGCAGTAGGCACACTTTAGGCAAGTGCCACAGACTTGGCAACATTTGGTTTGATGGAGCGAGTCACTTAGACATACTTTGGGCACTCTATTGATGCATACATGGTGGTATTTTTTTATGTATAGTGGTTTAACAAAAAGTATTTGTTCATAAGTGGGTTCAATTTATGCAGTTAGGTAAAACCACATTCAAGAGGCATGGTGATTATTAGGAGAGTTGTTTCCCTGTGTAAAGTAATTGTTACATGCAACCTGTGAGAGAGTAGAACATGTTTTACTCATGCCAGTTTTGCTGTACAATGATAATAAAATGTTTATGGAAGGATTCCAACTTATTTAACACAGTCACAGCCCTGGGGCTAGCGGCAAGTACTTACTGACCTGCGAAATTATGATCAAATGAATCACAATTTCCAATGGCTCTGCTGCTTGCACCTTGCTTACTCCTCTGTTTGCATGACCATGAAGACCATCCTCATAAAATCAGAAGTGCTCCACACTTCTTTCTGAAAGTATGATCGTCTCTGGACTCCCTACCCCAATGTTAAGGACGCTGTGTTATCTTCCCTGAAGAATAACTTGGAGTGAGCAATGTTCTGCTCAAACAAGGATCTACCACAGAGTTCAATGCCTTCCAGAACAGCAGTCTGGATCTTGACTGAATTCACTGATTTATCTAACAGGTTGTGTCGCTTTAGTTCTAGGAATGTGCGAATCGATGAACTGGATATGAGGTAGAAGCTTTGGAAGGCCCAGTTCCTCTGTATTGTGTTTTAGATATAGATACAGAGACCCCACAGCAAGGCCAGGCCTCTTTCTCTCTTCTGCATGTGACACATGCATCATTTTATCTGCTAGCTCATGCTCATTGGGTTGTTGAGGCTCCATATTAGCACCCTGTTGCTTTGAGATAATCCTTGCTCTTTGACCCTTTTGTCATAGTTATGCTTCTTAATCGGGTTTCTTTTATCCACAAACTTCAAAGCAAGATCATAATCGACCTTTGAAACATTTTTCTCTTAAAATGAAGTTTTGTGATCTGGCTCCATCTGGAGGGACTTCAAAACTCACATCAAGTGGTAATCAAGCTTCCCTTCCGAACATAAGGTACTTTTGCTTGGCACAAACCCAGCTGCATCACTCCTTAAATAGTGTGTTCAAATGCTAAAACTGAAATGTGCTTGTTCCACTGACTCATTTTTGCTGGGCTGGGAACTCTGAACATGTTCATCAGTCTTCTTCTCGGAGCCCCTCCTTAGGTAAAGATCACTTTGGGATTAACCTCTGGATGCCTGATGCTCTATTAAGGGCCCGATAACAAATGGGCCCAATAAACCTGTTTCAGCTAAAAACTTCTGTTTTCGGTGAAGCAGGATTTCAAGTGTCCAAGAATAGTAGATGGAAATGTGCCTGGGAAAAATAGAATTTGAAACAAATATGAGAGAAATAAAAGTGTAATACTGCTTTCTCCATGTTATTCCCTATTCCAGAAGTGAAAACTCGAAATTGCCGGGTACAAATACAGCATTAGTAATATCAGATGCGTATTACTATAACTTGTCACCGGGACGTTAGTTACAGGGCCAACACATCTGCTTTCAGAGTGTCTGGCATGCTCTGACCACCTACAGGCAAGAAAAACATGATGTTGAAAACAGGGCCGTATATTGAAATTTGCGGATGGGATACTCCTTCACAAACATAGCTGATATCTCACCCGATGTATTACAAACGTAATGGGCTATAAAGCACTTGTAATATTGCGAAGGCTGATATCTCGACTGATGTATTACAAGTGGCACTTGTAATATTGCGGTGGCTGATATCTCGTCCTATGTACTACACGCGTCATAGGTGTAGGAAGCTGGCTCTGTATATACTATACCAAAGTAAGGTATAGTGTACACAGAGTCCAGTGAAACCCCAAAGGTAGGCAGAGGTAAAAGTAGATAATACCTTACTCTCTATTTGTGGTAGTGTGGGTGAGCAGTAAGGCTTAATCAGAGGGTAATGCTAAGCATGTATTGTACACACTCAGGCAAGAAAGGATTTCACACACTCAAAGACTGAACTCTGACCAATTTGTTTGTATAAAAAATATTATGTTAGTTATATTTATTTTCTAGAACCAAGCAAGCTTGGCACAGGTAAGAGTAAATGATACTTGGCAAAAATAATGGTACAATATAGTTGTAATGCAGTGGTAATACAGTATTTGGATACAGGTAGATCACTTTGTTTGCAACTACGTTATCGTTACTTTTCTTACTCAGCAGGGTACTCCTGGGTATCGTGCTGGTGCATTTCCTAGAAGAAGGGAATGAAATCAATGCGTTTTGCAATACAGTTACAGCTTTGCAGGGTTTACTCACAGGTCTCTCTTAGTCCCAAAAAAACAATACGGGGGTTATGATCCGTGAGTAGGATTCGGTCAGCTGGACACTCTGTTCGCACCACCAGCAGCACAGACGCGGCCGCGTGCAGAGTGTAGGGGCCCTACGCCAGCCAACGGGCTAGGTAAAGTCGTTGGTTTGGGGACTGTAGGCAAGCAGGCCTCCTGGTTGTTGGAACAAAATGCCCCTGGGGTTGAAGTAAGCACTGAGGGGCCCAATGGCCAGCACAAGATCTACACCGCCAGCAGCACAGAGGCGGCCGGGTGTAGGATGCGGTCATCAGGGTTCCCAAGGTTTCTCATTGGAGACTGTCGGTCTTGGTCCAAGCGGCAGATTCGGTTGGAGGTTTCCTGGGAGTCGGTCAGCGTCCGGGTCGGCTACTGGGGTCATTGGGAGTTGCACCCTTGGGACCGCAAGTACTCGCCGTCGGAGTTCGTCGGGTGGTCGCAGTGAGTGTCTTCAGACCGCTTCGGTCAAAGAGGCGGTCGGGGAGTTGCCTTCGGTCGCGGTTGGAGGTGACCTCCCAGATATTGACTGCAGGCTTGGTTTAGGAATTTGTGGGGTCAAGGGTCACCTGATCCCAGGCTAGGATCGCTAGGGGAACCCCGTTGGTTGTTGGGCCACTCGAGTTCGGGCTCAGGGTGTTGAGTGGTGGGGGACTCACGGCGTCAGCCGGAATCCGAGTTGGTTGGTCTTGAGCAAGTGCGGTGCTCACGGGAGACAAAGGGGCATATTCTCAAGGACTTATCGCTGATTTATCGGCACTTTAGCGCAGCAGAAGTGGCGATAAATTTATCGCCCAATTCTCAAGCTGGTGCAAACTGCCTATATCGCCAGTTTTCCAGCGATAGCATCCACAAAAAACATCGCCACGGATGAGAGCGACAACTAACACTAATGATATGCAGAGTAGGCGTTCCCGTGCAAAAACACACGAAAACACCACTTCGCGATATTCTCAATGATCAGTCAGATCTGCGATGCGATCCAAAAACAGGCGATAAGGCGCGTTAGCAGCAGGGATTTAACACCTGCCTTTTACTGGTGTTAAGCAGGACGACAACCTGCAGTATGAAAGGGAGCCCAGCCCAGAGCCACATCTGAAGACCAACACATATCATGGAGCTACTGACCATGCAGCTTGGAGACTAAAGAGGTCCACAACACCCACCGCCACCACCCCCAGGCCCCCCCCAGACTACCATCGAGGCAGCGCAGAACAAGACAGCTGAACTTCCGAAACCGGCATGACCCCTCAGCCACACAACTGCAGAATGTGGGGAGAGGTGGGAACCAAGTATGTGTGAAGGAGGCAAGTCACCCCTGAATAGGAATGTACACAATGCCAATGGTGGCGGTGATGTGCTGGACAGACTTCAGTATGCAGAGCACAGACATGTCCATGTGGACATATACTGCTGGTGTTTGTAGTGTTGTGGACAGTGGATGCAACTATGTCACCTCAGGCAGTGGGGAAGACCTCGGTCATGCAGCTGTGTCATCCCCCCCTGTAAGCGTAAGCAGAGTGGGCTTGTCCGGCGTACGCCAGTCCAGCATAGGAGTGTGAATAAATAGGCCGGGGCTCTGGGCGTGGTTCACTTCCCGGATGGTCAGCGCGTCTGCCAGGGCAGCGCCCCTCACCCTGCCACGAGTCCACCGCCGTGACCGCCAGCCTCCTCAGCCGATCGCTGGCTTCCGTGACACAGGCCCCCAGCGCACCCAGTGGCACAGCATCGCGGAGTCATGTGTGTGCTGACTACTGCCTTCGGCCTACACTGCGGTCAGCAGGTCCCCCAATTCAAATTGAGTCTTGATTTATTTATGGCGCAGTCCAGTAGGCAACAGACATTGCTTCCTGTGCGGCCCGTGCAGACGACGCATCATCGCAGGCTGCGCACCCGCTGAGCGCTTCAGGTGCCACTAACTCTGTGCAGCTCAAGTCATCGCCACGTGGCTGTGGGCCCTTGCTGACCGCTGCCTCCGGCCTACACTGCGGTCAGCAGGGCTCACACATATCAAATCCAATCGTAACCTGCAAGGACACGCCATCAACGCTGGCTGCACACCCGCTGAGCGCCTCAGGTGCCACTAACTCAGTGCACCACAAGTCATCACCACGTGGCTGTGGGCCCTTGCTGACCACTGCCTCCGGCCTACACTGTGGTCAGCAGGGCTCACACATATCAAATCCAATCCTGACCTGCAAGGACACGCCATCATCGCTGGCTGCACACCCGCTGAGCGCTTCAGGTGCCACTAACTCAGTGCACCACAAGTCATCGCCACGTGGCTGTGGGCCCTTGCTGACCGCTGCCTCCGGCTTACACTGCGGTCAGCAGGGCTCACCATATCAAATCCAATCCTGACCTGCAAGGACACGCCATCATCGCTGGCTGCACACCTGCTGAGCGCTTCAGGTGCCACTAACTCAGTGCACCACAAGTCATCCCCACGTGGCTGTGGGCCCTTGCTGACCGCTGCCTCCGGCCTACACTGCGGTCAGCAGGGCTCACACATATCAAATCCAATCCTGACCTGCAAGGACACGCCATCATCGCTGGCTGCACACCCGCTGAGCGCTTCAGGTGCCACTAACTCAGTGTACCACAAGTCATCGCCACGTGGCTGTGGGCCCTTGCTGACCGCTGCCTCCGGCCTACACTGTGGTCAGCAGGGCTCACACATATCAAATCCAATCCTGACCTGCAAGGACACGCCATCATCGCTGGCTGCACACCTGCTGAGCGCTTCAGGTGCCACTAACTCAGTGCACCACAAGTCATCCCCACGTGGCTGTGGGCCCTTGCTGACCGCTGCCTCCGGCCTACACTGCGGTCAGCAGGGCTCACACATATCAAATCCAATCCTGACCTGCAAGGACACGCCATCATCGCTGGCTGCACACCCGCTGAGCGCTTCAGGTGCCACTAACTCAGTGCACCACAAGTCATGGACCCTTTATGTTTGAATCTTGTGTGTGTGATTCCAGATCTGGTGCCCCTACCTCAGTGCACTGCAAGTCATGGACCCTTTATGATTGAATCTGTGTGTGTGATCCGATGATCACTGTTCTAGTTGTTGCCAGCACCAACCACTCCCTGAGGGCTGGCTTACACTCAACCCACACCCATCCAGCACAGGCGTCACCAGACATGTGACCCTGGTAATAAAAAGGGGCCGGGCGCACGTGTCCATAGCCAGTTCCAATATCCGTGTGGTCATTATGTATGCATGATGGCCCCGGGCCCTACCACATTACATTGTGCTGTGGACAGCGGACGCAACCATGTCACCTCAGGCAGTGGGTAAGACCTTGGACAAGTAGCTTTGTCGCCCCCCCTGTAAGCGTAAGCGGAGTGGGCTGCGCCGGCGTATGCCAGTCCAGCGTAGGGGTGTGAAGAATTTGCCCGGGGCTCTGGGCGTGGTTCAGTTCTGGCCTGGACAAGGAAGTAACTAATGCGTGTATCACTGTTGTAGTGTCGGCGTCACCCAGCCCGCAATCGACAATGTTGCAATGTAGCATGCACCCGGAGGGCGGGCTCGCACGAACAGAGAAATGAAGGAGCGCAAGACCGCTGAGGGTCTGGGCTCATACATGCCAAGTGTTGTGTGTATCTGTATTGCCGCAGCATGAGCCAAATGCCTAGCCTTAATCGCAGCGCGAGTTCAGCCAGGCATGAACTCTACATCTGTGTCTGCCCTATCCTTACCATAGGCCTACACTCACGTGGCCGCCCACCTTCAACGGCCAACACCACAGTGTCGTTGTCAGGCTTGTGGACATGCGCAGACAGGCATGACAATGGTGTGCCGTAGGAGTGCAGGTGATGCAACCGCGCAGCGCACACAAGTAAATAGGCTCGGGGGGAGGGAGGAGCAGCTGTGAGGCAACGTAACACACAGTGATGCCGCTCATTTGCCACATGCAAGACATGTCAAACATGAATCCCAAAGTCGCACACTTCCCACCCCACCCCCAACAAGCCACATCACATTTCCTGAATGCAAGCAGATGTCAAACTAACATTAGGGATGAAAGCTCCTTTGTCTGAACTATCAGGCGGAAGCACATCTGCACCTCCGACCTCGGAATTGCATGTGCCCGGCACCCCTGACAGATACTATAGCAGCTGATGACGACTCCCACACTACGCACAGCCCGACGAAAGACCAACGTATACACACCCCACACACAGAAGTCCTTGCTCGAAGTTATCTTGCATGGAATGGCCTTCACACTTACTCCCACACCATCCCAGGCGTACAACCGTTGCACACTAAAACAACTCATTGATCCGAGCTGTGGCATTTAATCCACAGAACTGGTGCAGGTCAGAACAGTGCAGCTTCAACCAGAGCCACTAACGCAATGGCAGAACATCCCGGACACATGCACAACCCCTGTCAGGTGGAACTGTACCGTGCACGTATGCTGCGTTTACTGGGGGCACTGCCATTGGCAGTGCTGCGGATCAGTTACCGGCTAAGCTTCCGCCTTGCCAACGTCACCTGCGTTCAGCCTGTGTTGCATTGTCGATCGTGCATATTCGAGTGGTCCATGGATTTCTGCCTATCCAACAGGACGGTAGCTGAACTGGATTTTGACATGTGTGGGCGCCCCCTGTTGGCCCACGACCAGGAGTGTCACCGTGATACCTGTTTATGGGGTGCCTTGATACTTGGCATACATGCTGGCAGCTGGACCTGGGAGAATGCACAACTCCTCGTGTGCAGTGACCACATTGAACCGCTCCCCTATTGGGCTGTAGTGCTAATTGGTGAAAGGGGGTGGACGCAGCACATCTGTCCGGACCTGCTAATGTATTGCCTCGCCATCCTGTTTGATGAAGTCGACAACGACCTCATGTTGGAAATGATAGCCTACGAAGCTGCAATCGCTTTCATGGACGAGTAACTGCGTACCTGCAGCCACAACAGATTGGAATCCATTGCACATGTCCCAACACCTTGTTGCATCTTGGAGATCTGCTCACATGTCCCACGACAAAAGTGGACATGAGCGGACAACAACGCGGGTTAACACACACCCGTGAAAGGTGAGGCACTCCCCCGGAGTGGACAGCGGTGCTTGGCAACGTTCCTCATCCTGACATACTGCTACATTGGTCTGCATGTTGTGGCACTTATCTTGCCGTACTGACACGCATATGCTAATAAAGTCTACGCACCTTCACTTGGATTCAACTGTGATGAGTGTTGATTTGAATGACAATGTGTGTCTCACTGCCTATCTGGGTCACGGCCATACATGCGCATTGATAGCATTACCCAGGGAGTACCTTTTTGTGGAATCACTGTCCCTACATTCATCCATACTTTCATACTTGATTGCTCATAGCCACAACACATCTGTGTTTATTAGAATGTTTTATTCGCATTCAGTGGAGTGTTGAAGCTGGAGCAGTACAGGGCCATGTAAACCCCACTTTACATTGTTGCCCCATGGAGGGCCAGCCAGAGTCCTTTAGGGATTGATAATTTCATCGGAAGAGGGAGACTTCAGTCCGCAGTGTGATTGCTGTGTCATTGGTAACCAATCAAAATATGGCAGTCCATGTCGAGGTCCAAGGTGAGTGTCGCTGAGTGTATCGGGGGACAGTGGAAGGTGTTATTCCAGGGCATGATTAGGGCAGAACCAAGCTGAAATAGGCCATATGGCGGAGATGAATGCTACCACTTCATTCTTACCACAAAGCCAGATTCATCATCATCTTCGTCCTCTGATGTGTCAGGTGCCTCACATGTGGGTGGTGGTGTTTAGTCTGCATCACTGTGTGGCACTGACACATCAGGGGCCGGAGGTGGAATGTCTGCTGCACTGTGTGGCACTGACACTTCAGGGGGCGGAGATGTGGATGGAGTAGTAGCAGCAGCATTCATCCGCGCCAGGCCTTGTGGTGGCAATGCCATGACGAGGATCTGCAGGGCATGGAAGATCACAGCTACATCTCGCTGGTGTGCAGCCGTGGCAAACATTCTTTCCACCTGCATCCGCTCCATGTTCTCTATGATCCTCCGCATGTGTGCCAACTCCCGGCTGACATCGCTGGAGCCACTCTGACTAGACAGTTGTTCTTGGCTCAGAGTCATGACTCCAGCGATGTCAGCCATGGATTGTTGGAGAGCATGGAGCGGACAGTGGGTGTCTGTTAGGGACTACAAGTGGTCCCTGATGGGACTTAGACACCCACGTATGGCATCTAGTTTGGCTGCCATGAGGTCGAACCCCACCCGCAGCTGATCAGCCATCTTCTCCTGGCACCCTAACACACGGCGTTGGAATGCCATGTGTTGGTCGTGGGGGTCCTGGGAGACAGCCATGGTGGTGGGTGCTTCCTGCTGTGTGGTCTGTTCAGGGGGTGGGGTCTCCTCGATGCAGCTGGGCTGCCCTGCTCGTGGAGGTGGGGGTGCCGAAGCTGTCCATGGGCTGTTGGAGGGCGTCAGTGTCGATGTTGGGGAGGTCCTCTTCATCATCAGTGCTGAGTTGTTGGTTCTGCTCTGCAGGAGGTGTTGATTCTTCCTCTGCAATGTGAAGGGGAGATGCAGATTGACATTGTGTTCACATGTATGTGGACGCATTGTACAAGTTTACTTACAGACTGCATGACAATGTACATTATGACTGTTTGTGAGGAGATGCCTATGTGATGCGGGACAGTTGACATTTCTACACCATCAGGGATGTGAGGTTGTACTTGTACATTGTCATCTCACAGTTTCCTGCTATGCCAAATGCGAATGGCCATTTTCTACACACAAGCTGCGGCAGTTGTGTCCTCCGTTCTGTTGTGAAAGTGTTGCAGTTTGTACCACATTGTTGTCAATGTTGAGGTGCTCTGATTCTTATGTGTGTGTGCTGCATTGTGGGTGTGTTGCCCCTTCAGCTCTGATTTTGCTGGCCCTTATCCCATTCAGGCGGTGTGCCTTTCACTTCTGTGCTTATACAGTGCTGAGATGTTGCAGACTTGGGTAAATTGGGCTCTTGGTCGGAGTTGTGACTCTTGGGCATGGTTTGTCCGCAGATGTGCTACACTTAATTGTGCATGTGTGCCATTGTGCCCATCTCCCCCGTCCCCCTAGTCCCTGGTCGTTACTCACCCTGTTGCTGTTGGCTCAGGTCATGTTGTGCAGTGTCCGGTCCCCCAACTCCTGCCACCGTCTCCCCAATGATGACTCGGGTCACCATTTCCTCCATCTCATCCAGCTCCTGGTGTGTCGCTGGACTCCCACCTCCAGTCTGCCTTGCTGCTTTCAGGTTGGCTGCGAGTTTCAGCTTGGTTTTGCGCTTCACATCATTCCAGCGCTTCTTGCAGTCGTCCACTTCCCTTCTCTTCACTCCGACTGCATTCACCATGGCCAAGATGGACTGCCATATTGTATTTTTAGTTGCCAATGACACAGTGGAGGTGATGAACAGTTGGTGGTGGTGTTCTATCACCTATGTAATGAGGATCTGGTTTTCCTGCGTACTGAAAGGCGGGTTCCTCTTCTTCTTCTCCTTGCCCTTCCCTGACCCCGAGGTCCCAGGCTGGTCCTCCGTGGGGCTTGTGGGGTTCTAGTTGTCCTCTGTACTCGCTCCGGCTACCTCCATGGTGCTTCGCAGTTGTTTGTGTCTTGTTTGTGTTTTTTGTTGCCGCTTTTATAGTGGTTTTTCCCGCCTGACTTGTGGGACTTGCAGGCCTGGCGCTGCTTATCGCTGCATTTTTTATCGCAGTTGGGCCCATCGCAACTTTTTTCACGTTAGGCTTTAGATTTTTATCGCCGTCCCGGTAATTTTATCGCGGACATTTGACGCCTTATCGGGACACTATTGCATGTTACCGCCGTGTTGAGAATAAGACGTTAACACAGAGTTATTTTCCCGCGATAGTCGGCGATATGAAAAATTGCGTTAACCTATTTTGGCGATGATTATCGCACGTACTTGAGAATATCCCCCAAAGTCTTGGGTTGGCGAAGGCAGGGCAGGTCCTCAGGGTTCTTGGGGGCTGCTGGCTGCAGGACACACCAGGTTTTCACTGTAGTTGGTCGAGGTCAGGACAGGCCGGTAGGGCTGGGACCAAGTCAGTTGGTGTCCTCCTCTTCTTCTTCAGCACGGCTCTTCGGTCCTGCTTCTTCTTGTTTCTTCTTGTTTGTTTCTTTTGAACAGAGCTGCTGTTCACAGGAGATCCGGTCTTTGTGGAAGGCAGTCAGTCCTACCAGGGGTTCTCGAGGTCGCTGGCTGCAGGACAAAGGGACTTTTCTCTCGAAATTGCAGAAGGGCCGGTAGGGCTGGGGCCAAGTCAGTCTGCAGTCTTCTCTGCTGGGCATCTTCTTTCGTCCTTCTTCTTCGTAGGTTGCTGGAATCAGGGCTGTCCCCTAAATACTGTATTTAGGGGCGTTTTAGGGGTCTTGAGATCAGTGGTCAATGGGCTACTGACCTTAGGGTGACTACACCCTTGGTGTGCTCACCCCACGTGGGGGAGTGGGCACAATCCCTAATCTTGATTGGAGAGTAGGCATTGAAGAGTGGGCTTCACCTAGCCTCCCCCACCTGAAGGATGGGGTTGGCAGAGGTGGGCACACCTTCTGGGCTGTTCTAATTTTTCCTGCCTGTCTTCCCACCGAAAAGGAAGGGAGACAGGAAGGGGACCTGCTTCTGATAGCATGAGAGGCTGGGGGTCGCATTACAAAGGTGGCAAGGCCTTTGAAGCTCCCCTGCCACATATGGCTCTTCCTGACGTGGAGGAGGTGTGACCACCTCCACCCAGGAACGGCTTTATTTCTGGACTCAGGGAGCAAAGGCTCCCACTCTAGGGGTCCAGAAACATGTCTTGTGGTGGCAGGCTGGTGTTTACCAGTCAGGGAACCCACCAGAGGCTGGTCGTTTTGTAGGGGGCATCTCTAAGATGCCCTCTGAGTGCATTCTATAATAAATCCCACACTGGCTTCAGAGTGGGTTTATTATGCTGAGAAGTTTGCTACCAAATTTCCCAGAATTCAGTAAAGCTATTATGGTGCTGTGTTGTTCGTAATGACAAACTCCCAGACCATATACTCTTTATGGCTTTACTGCACTTACAATGTCTAAGAATGTACTTAGACACTGTAGGGGTACAGTGCTCATACAACTGTACCCTCACCAGTGGTATAGTGCACCAAGCTAGAGGGGTGTCTTACCTATACCATAGGCAGTGGGTTGCAGGCATGGCACACAGGAATGTGTGCCATGTCGACTCTTCACTTTTCTCTGCACCAGAACACACAGCCTGCAATGTCAGTGTGTGTGTGCTAAGGTACAGGACCTCTAAGGGTGGCGCAATGTGCTGCAGCCCTTAGAGGCCTTCCCTGGTCACAGTGCCCTTGGTACCCATGGTACCTTTTACAAGGGACTTACATGTGGCCAGAGAGGTGCCAACTAGGGGTACAAAGGAACAGTTTTGGGAAAGAACACAGACCCTGGGAACCTGATTGGCAGGGACCCAGTGCACATCAAGTCAAAGTGCATCAGAAATCTGGCAAAAGTGGGGGGGTTACTGCAACAGAAACCCAGCTTCCTACAATAGGCTTTAAAGCACTTGTAATATTGCGAAGGCTGATATCTCATCCTATGTATTACAAGTGTCATAGGCTGTAAGGCACTTCCGGTGCACCCACCACATGTGTGACGTATCCTGTTTGCCAAACTCTAAATAAGACCCAGAGTTCTGACAATACATTATCAAGTGTAAACCCAATTGTGACTGCCAGAAACTTTTTAATGCTGCATTATTGAGTTGTAACTACAGGAAGTTGGGATTTACAAGATGATTCACATTGTCTTAGATTGCCAGCAACGTGTTGGAGTCCTGCAGCATGCCTCTGGCTTTCTACTATATTTAGAGAGAGAGTAGAATCCTCGGGTGGGCAGTTTGCAGCACTTTTCCTTTCAGTTCAGCTATTGGCACAAGAATCTGTGATTCATGTATCTGGGGTTTTGTCAGTTCACAGATGTCCTACATCACTCAATGGCAGTCACTTACAATTCACCTGCGTTTATGCTGTATCCAAACTATGAGGGTCATTAGGACGGCGGGTGGATCGCCACCGCCAGCTCGGCAGTGGCGATCCGCCCACCATCCCAACCTGTTTTACCCCACGCCATATTATTATGGCGGGGGGTATTGCGGCGGACGCAAAGTGCGTCCGCCGCTTTTCCGCCGGTCGGCAATCGTTCCGATTGCTGGCCGTGCGGAGCCGGGGCACAATATGGTGGCAGTGCCTAGAAGGCACCGCCATCCATATTATGATGCCTGGTGTAAAAAGCCTTTCCATGGCGGCGATGCCGCCATGGAAAGGCTGGCGGGGATGTGCTTTGGGGGCCCGTTGTGGGCCCCCTGGGGAGGTGGGTGCACTTGGGGGGTACCCATGGTACCCCCCTGCATTCCCATGCATTCCCATGCACAAGGTGGCAGGCACCGCGCGGAGCCTGCCACGTTGTGCATGGGAATGCACAACATGTCAATTTGGAATTGCGGCGGGTGCTGCTGTAAGCAGCACCCGCCGCAATGCCAAATATGCGGAATGCCACCGCCAGGGTGGCGGTCGCATCCTAATCAGCGGTGCGGGACCGCCACACGTCTGGCGGCCGGTCCCAGCACCGCGAGGATGGCGGGCGGACTGAAGTTCACCCGCCATCCTAATGGGGCCCTTAGTCTCTCCTCCCATGCAGTCAACTTCTTCAACTCCATTCTCTTGGATCTGGCAGGAAAATCTTTTAATTTCTTTGGAAATTCAATTTCTAATCACTGGATCAGTTTGATGCCCACCTAGAGTGGTGTGATTAATACTCTACAAGTGCTTGACTGAGAAGAAGAACAATCACTATTGCAAGGCAAAGAGCCCTATACTTCTTCAGTAAGACGCGCACTCAACAAGGGTGAACATGTGAAACCCAGAGGACAAGAGTCCGGTCCAGTGGGAATCCAGATTTGTGCACCAATAGGAAATGCCGCCTGAATCCGGTTTCCAAGTTTTGCGATATTTATCGCATCCTGCAGGTTCTTTCCCTTGCATGATTTTCACCAGGTAAATCTTGGGGGACTTTGTGTGGGCAAAATAACTCACATTGGAATTTTGCACCTCAGTGAAGGGAAAAAATAGTATAATAATACCTTTCTCCCCTATTCCAAAATGCTGAACACATAATGATGAGGTAACATTGTGCATGGTAAATATCGAACCCTGAGACATTGTTATTTCCCAGGTGCGGTATTAGGGCACCAAATAGCAGTGATGTTGTGCTGTCTGGAGTTCGAGTTCATAAAGCTTTGGAAATACAAACAGTAGCACCAAAGAAGGTTACTCCTACAACAATGTACTTGAGGGGTGATGTTGGAAGGAAGTTTGCACTATTACTCCTTTAGGTAGAAAGTACTCTTGGAACTGGTCTGTGTTAAATAACAATCATACCGAGCATTGGCCAAACCATTAGGTTTCACCCTTAAAAAAGGAGTTCCAACCTGTTAGCTTTGCCAATGCTTGTTTGCATTGTCACAGCCATCAGAATGGCTGCCAGAACGTCATGACAAATGCGCATGCTCAGCGGTTTCTTTATGAGAACAAGCATTGGCTACGCCAATAGGTCTCGCCTGTATGAGAGCTATTAGCTTGGCCAATGTCTTTTAACCATGTTGTACAGTAGCCCAGCATGGAGTGATGTGGCGTAGATTGGAATGGCGTAGAGTGGAGCAGCTTGGAGTGGCAAAGAATGGAGCAGAGTGGCACGGAGTGGAGTGGCTTAGAGTTTATCAAGTGGAGTGATGAAAACTGGCATAGAGTGGAGTGGCATAGAGTGCTGTAGAGTGGCGCTGTGCAGAGTGGTGCTGTGTGGAGTGGAATAGAGTGGCAAAGAGTGGAGCAGAGTGGCGCGGAGTGGAGTGTCTTAGAGTGGCATGGAGTGGAGTGACGAAAAGTGGCTTGGAGGGGTGTAGAGTGACATAGAGTGCCATAGAGTGGAGTCGTGGAGTGGCGTTGAGTGGAGTGGCACAGAGCAGTACAGTTGTGGGTGGAAGTAACTAAAGCTAAAGCTCCACCAGCCTCGCCCTCGCCACAGTCCCCCGCATCCGGAAAACGACCGCCGGCGGCAGATCCTTCTCCCACCTCGCCGCCAAGACCTGGAACACCCTCCCCCACCAACCTTCGGCAGACCCAAGACCTACTGGCCTTCAGAAGACTCCTCAAGACCTAGCTCTTCGATCAGTAGCAGCACCACCCCCCTCTTCCCCCAGCGCCTTGAGACCCTCGCGGGTATGTAGTGCGCTTTATAAGTGACATGATTGATTGATTGATTGATAGAGAAGGAGAGTGTGCTGGTGAAATAGTGTTTATTATACCTAGCAGGAATTTTTGCGCCACTCTCTGAAGAGATTACGGAATGTTAACCAGAGGGGGTCTTGGTCACGAAGAGGACATTTTATAGGGTTGAAATACTCTCAGTGGCATGTTGGAGGAAGCCTGCATATCCAGTGATCGTGCTCTTTCCTGCTGCCTTGTTGTACACGATAAAAGGGTACAGTGTGAATGTATTTTAGTAGCTTCATAAGATTAAATTAAAGTGGAATATAAGAAATGCACACCACGAAGCTACATTTTAAAAGTTCACGTTAAAGTATATTTTAGTTAGTATCGTCACTTCAGTGTTAATCACTTTAAAGCCTGGTGATGAGATTTATTATGCCAGTAGTTTGTTCCCATTCATATTCTTGCATCCACACTGCAGGTCGTGAGCGGAGGGTGAATACTAAAACCATTGTTTTCAGACAGATTTGCCCTTTACTACCATTTTGAAACCGAAGCGTGAGATCTGCAGTTTTAGACAAGAGGTTGTTGGAAGGAGCAGAAGACCCAAGAAACAAGAATACAGAAAGAAATGCACTGCAGACACTGATAAAAATGCAACGTATTGCATTTGAAGGTTGCTCGCGGAAAACAAATAAAAACGAACAGAAAGAAAGTAAACTCAGTTCCATTTCAGTCTGTTCTAATGAATGCCAACTGGACAGACACCCACAGAGCACAAAGACAGGGGTCCGTTTAGTTGCTGTTACAATATTTCAGAATGCACAGGTTCCTAACATTCTCCGCGCTCCCAAAGCAAATTAAATGTACTGTATATTCAGTTTCCATCCTGTAAGTGTGTGTACTTGCTGAGATCTCAGGTGTGCATTGTTTCTCTGTTTCCGGGAAACCAAGATGTCCAAGTATATATGCTAGGTTTATTGTGGGATGAAGCTACCTGCCTTGGTCTCCCCTGAGCTCCATTTCACTGCCATCTCTGGCCACGCCCAAGATCCCAATTGCAATTGTATTTATATAGCACTTACTACCCCTGACAAGGCGGTGAAGTGCTTTTAGTCAAGTAGCACGCTACTCTGGAACTCATAGAATTACAGGTGGATTAGTATAGGGAAATAGAGGTTGTTAATTTGAGCGGTGGACATGTGAGTCTGTTAGTTTGATTGAATAGGATAAAGGAGGGATAGAGGACGGTAGAGGCTAGATAGTGTTATTTGGGAGATCACGTTCGTAAGAAGAGGCTTGGGATGAGTCAAATGAGAGATAGAGGAGGGAAGAGTCTAGGAAGTGTCATTTTGGAGATCATAGTAGTAAAATGAGGTTTGGGATGAGTCAAATGAGGTATACAGGAGCGAAGAGTCTAGGAAGTGGTATTTTGGAGATCATAGTGGTAAAATGAGGTTTGTGATGAATCAAATGTGGAATACAGGAGGGAAGAGTCTAGGAAGTGTTATTTTGGAGATCATAGTGGTAAAATGAGGTTTGGGATGAGTCAAATGAGGTATACAGGAGGGAAGAGTCTAGGAAGTGTTATTTTGGAGATCATAGTGGTAAAATGAGGTTTGGGATGAGTCAAATGAGGTATACAGGAGGGAAGAGTCTAGGAAGTGTTATTTTGGAGATCATAGTAGTGAAATGAGGTTTGTGTGAGTCAAAGAGGGATAGAGGAGAGAAGAGTGTATGTTATGTTACAGATATTTCTAGAGCGCAGCGGTTACCCGGAGGTGTCCTGGCGCTAGTCACTTGTCCTTTAGCAAAAAGCAGAAGAAAAGCATTTTATTTATCAAAAGCCAGGTTTTTAGCCCCTTCCTAAATGCCAAACGATCAGTGGCATTTCTCAGGTGAAAAGTAAGGTCATTCCAGTCTTTTGCCATGCCAAAAACAAAACTTCTACCACCCCACGATACTTTCCTTATGGGTGGCACAGTGACCAACTTAGCTCCCAGAGAGCGAAGAGTTCTTTTTGGGGGATCACTGACATAATATCGTCAGTCAAAATATCGAGGTACCAGAATATCGTCGCCAAAATATCAATGGTCAAAATATCAACTTCCTATCTCCATAAAGGTAAGTACCAAAATATCGAAACAAAAATATCATTGTTAAAAATATAGTTATACAAAAATATCGATTTTTTTAATGTCTTAAAAATAATATAAATTAATTAAATTATAAATATAATTAAATAAAACATAGTTAGAATTATTTAAAAAGTGTTAAAATTAATAAATAAATGCAATGTAAAAAATATCAAACATGCATATTTGTTTTATATATATATTAACATAATAATATTAATAAATAATTATTAAATTGAATTATAAAATGTTAAAAACATAATTTAAATTATAATTACATATATATCTAAATAATCTGTAATATAAATATAAAAATAAATTTTCTATATAATAAATTAAATTATTTAAATTATTATTATTATTTTTAAATAATATTTCACACTACATTAATTATAACAGTAGGGAAAACATTGCATAGTGTAGGGGATAAAATTACTATTCCCACTCCAACAAGTGTACCATAGGGAAAGCATTGGATAGAGGGAAGGTAAAAATTACTATTCCCACTCCAGTGAGTGCAACAGTAGGGAAAGTGTTGGATAGCGTGAGGGTAAAAATTACTATTCCCACTCCAATGAATGTAACAGTAGGGAAAGTGTTAAATAGCAGGTGGGTAAAAATTACTATTCCCACTCCAGCGAGTGCAACAGTAGGGAAAGTGTTGGATAGCGGGTGGGTAAAAATCACTATTCCCACTCCAGAGAGTGCAACAGTAGGGAAAGTGTTGGATAGCGTGTGGGAATAATTTACTATTCCCACTCCAGTGAGTGTAACAGTAGAGAAAGTGTTGGATAGCGGGTGAGTAAAAATTACTATTCCCACTCCACCGAGTGCAACAGTAGGGAAAGTGTTGGATAGCGGGAGGGTAAAAATTACTATTCCCACTCCAACGAATGTAACACTAGGGAAAGTGTTGGATAGCGGGTGGGTAAAAATTACGATTCCCACTCCAGAGAGTGCAACAGTAGGGAAAGTGTTGGATAGCGAATGGGAATAATTTACTATTCCCACACCACCAAGTGTAACAGTCGGGAAAGCGTTGAATAGCGGGTGGGTAAAAATTACTATTCCCACTCCAGCAAGTGCAACAGTAGGGAAAGTGTTGGATAGCGTGTGGGAATAATTTACTATTCCCACTCCAGTGAGTGCAACAGTAGGGAAAGTGTTGGATAGCGGGTGGGTAAAAATTACTATTCCCACTCCAGCAAGTGCAACAGTAGGGAAAGTGTTGGATAGCGTGTGGGAATAATTTACTATTCCCACTCCAGTGAGTGCAACAGTAGGGAAAATGTTGGATAGCAGGAGGGTAAAAATTACTATTCCCACTCCAGTGAGTGCAACAGTAGGGAAAGTGTTGGATAGTGGGAGGGTAAAAATTACTATTCCCACTCCAACGAGTGTAACAGTAGAGAAAGTGTTGGATAGCGGGTGAGTAAAAATTACTATTCCCACTCCACCGAGTGCAACAGTAGGGAAAGTGTTGGATAGCAGGTGGGTAAAAATTACTATTCCCACTCCAGCGAGTGCAACAGTAGGGAAAGTGTTGGATAGCGGTTGGGAATAATTTACTATTCCCACTCCACCAAGTATAACAGTAGGGAAAGTGTTGGATAGCATAGGGATTAATTTAGTATTCCCACTCCTGCAGTATAATTAACATTAATTAACAATTAATTAATTTAAAAAAAAAAAGATTTACCTCCCACCATATTCCCTATAAACGTCACCACCAATATTGTAAAAATTAATAAATTAACATAATTAATTATCAAGTAATTAATTAACTAATAACAATTAACAATAAAATTAATTTCCATCAAATATAAAGTAATTCACACAATTAACACAATAAAATAACTTAAAAAAATTATATATTAAAAACTTTAATAAAAATTTAATTACTTCCCACCCTACTCCCCTATTAGCAATCAACCCACTCCTAAAAAAGTACACAATTAACATATTAACAAAGTAATTACTAATAATTAATATCAAATTAATAACTAATTATTAACTTTTGAACACAATTAACATATTCACCAATACATTATTAATTATTATTAATGAATTTATAATTAATTAATAATTAATTAATTAACTCAATTAACAATATTAATTATTAAATTCAAAAATATTAATTAATTAACTAATTAATTAATTTAAATTAAATTACTTCCATCCTATTCCCCTATAAACCCACAACCCGCTACAGAATAAAATTACGCAAAAATTAATTAACATATAATTAATTAATTCAAAAAATTCTTAATTAATATATTATAATTAAATTACTTCCCACCCTATTCCCCTATAAACCCACAACCCGCTACAGAACTAAAATACGCAAAAATAATTTAACATAAAATTCATTACTTTTAAAAAATTCAAACATACATTACAAAAATAATATATACTTTTAACACATATACTAGCATTTACAACACTAAAAAAAAAATCGATATTTTTAACAACGATATTATGACTGACTATATTACTAACTTCGATATTATGACAATCGATATTTCTTACCTGCATTTCGATATTCTGTACCACTATATTTTTGACAGTCGATATTCTGTCCACTCGATATTTAAAACTCGATATTTTCTCATGTCGATATTTAAAATTCGATATTTAGACTGTATACCCTTTTCGGGGTATAACATTGAAAATGGCATTTTAAATGATCAGGTCCCATACCTTGCAGAGCCTTAAAAACCCTGCAGAGGGATTTGAAGCGCACTCGATTCCTTACCGGGAGCCAATGCAATTTTTTTATTTCTTTGGATATTGGGGAAAACCTGGAAATACCAGTGAGTAATCTAGCCGCTGCATTTTGTAGCAGCTGAAGTTTATTCATAAATCTTTTTTGAATGTTTAAATAGAGGCTATTGCAGTAGTCCAGCCTCGACATGACCAGAGCCGTGACCACTGTATGTCGACTGCCAGCTGGTAGGAACGGTAATATTTTCTTAACTGTTCTAAGAACATGGGCTGTTTTTGATGCCACTGCATTTACTTGTTCACCAAAGGCAAGTCTCTCATCCACTATTACTCCCAGGTTTTTGACCGTTTTAGTGGGCGTAGGGAGCGTGCCCAATGAGTCTGGCCACCAATTTGGGGTCCAGAAGTTGGTGTCATTTCCAAAGAGAATGACTTCAGTTTTGCCTGAGTTCAGTTTTAGGCAATTATCGGACATCCATCTCCCAACTGATTCCATACAGTTTTGAAAGTGTTTATCCTTTCCTACCTCATGACCTGAAAGCAGAGATACCACAATTTGGATATCATCTGCATATGAGGTAAGGCCAAACGCACTAATGAGAGGGGCCAATGATGAGACATACACGTTAAAAAGTGTAGGGCTTAGTGCTGACCCTTGCGGGACGCCACAAGGCAGTGCAAAAGGTTTAGACTGGTATTCACCTAGAGATACGATTTGTACTCTGTCTGCTAAAAAGGATTTTAGAAGATCCCATGCCTTAGCCTGGATCCCACAAGCCCTTAGCCGGTCCATCAAGATGTCATGATGGACCGTATCAAAGGCCGCAGATAAATCCAATAAGATCAAGGCACGCCTTGCCACCCCGATCCACGGCTTCCCTGATCTCCTCTGTGGCCTTAATAAGAGCCGACTCTGTACTGTGTCCCTTTCTAAAGCCATATTGGGTGGAATCCAAAGCTTGTGTTTCGCCTAGAAAGACACTAAGGGGCCTATTAGGATGGCGGTCGGAAAACCTCCCCGACCCCCATGGTAGCGGGAAAAGACCGCCTGCATGGACCGCGACATCACCGCCGGTCGAATTACGATGACCCGCGGTCGAAATCCGACCGCGGCGGTCTGATTGCGGGCCTTAACATTGCGGCGGTTGCTGCTGCCCGCAGCACCGCCGCGATGTCGAAAGGAGCATGTCCTGCATTTCCCTGCACTGCGTGGCAGGCACTGCACAGTGCCTGCCACCTGGTACAGGGAAATGTAGGGGGGGGCATGGGTACCCCCCCAGTGCACCCACACCCCCCCAACACATTGGGGGCCCGCAACGGGCCCCCGGAAGACAATCTCTGCATGCCTTTCCATGGCGGTTTGACCGCTGAGGAAAGGCTGGCTACCGCCGGCATCATAATCCTGCCGGCGGAGCCTGCTCTGCACCGCCACCATTATCCCGGTTCTGCTCCGTCCGCCAGGCAGGAGTGCGGATGGCAACCGGTGGAAAAGCGGCGGTCGGAATTTCCCACCGCCGCGGTCACCACCGCCATCCGAATTTGACCAGCGGTTTTCTTGGTTGCGATCGCTGGTGGATGTCCACCACCGGACCGGCGGGCGCCACCACCGGCCCGGCGGTGGACATCCGCACGCCATCCTAATAGGCCCCTAAGTTGTTGATTCATAATTTTTTCAACCAACTTGCTGGGAGTGGAAGGCGTGAAATAGGGCGAAAGTTGTTTGGATCCTTAGGGTCCAGGCTTGGTTTCTTTAGAAGGGGCAGTATTGAGGCAATCTTCCAGATCTTAGGAAACAGCCCTGTTTCAAACATGACATTATAGATGGATGACAGTGATCGGGCGATTGGATCCGGAACAAGTTTGACCACAGCGACCGGACATGGATCATAAGGTGACCCAGATTTGGCTGCCATGAGGAGACCAGAGATGTCGGTTGAGGACAATGGTACGAATTTGTCCAAGGTATAAGGGCAAACCTCCACGAGCTTCAGTTCTTCCCTTGCCGTATTCACCCAGGCAGTGCTTAGACTGCTAAAGGCCGAGAAGTTGGTCTCTACTTTATTCAAGAAGAACTTAGCGATATCTTCACATAGTTCCTGACTTGACTGAACTTTGGCTGCCATGAGGAGACCAGAGATGTCGGTTGAGGACAATGGTACGAATTTGTCCAAGGTATAAGGGCAAACCTCCACGAGCTTCAGTTCTTCCCTTGCCGTATTCACCCAGGCAGTGCTTAGACTGCTAAAGGCCGAGAAGTTGGTCTCTACTTTATTCAAGAAGAACTTAGCGATATCTTCACATAGTTCCTGACTTGACTGAACTTTAGCTGGACAAAGGGAGGCCAGACTTGAAATCGTTTTGAACAACTCTTTCGCCGAGTTTTTCGCTAAGTCAATTTGGGTGGCATAGAACTTTTGTTTAGCGGAGAAAAGGAGTTGTTTATAATTCTGGAGGCTAGTTTTATATACCTTTTTCTCTGTTTCACTATAGCCTTTCCTCCAACTCCGCTCAAGGCGTTTGCATATAAGTTTTTGGTTTCTCAGTTCTTCCGTAAACCAAGGGGCAGTGGGTTGTAGTCTTTTGGGGATGACTAGTTTTACTGGGGCTACTTTACAGCAGGCTTGCTTCACCCAGTTTGTATAGGCAATGGTAGCCTCCTCTACTCCCAGCGGCATTTGGCCTGCCGAGGAGGTAAGGAGCTCCCGAAGGGCGGTTCCCTCAACTTTGTTCCAGGCTCTAATTTCAATCTGTCCTTTCGGCCGTTTCCCCCTTGCACTCTGCGCCGTAAGACTCAACTCAAATTGAACGGCAGCATGGTCAGTCCACGCCAGAGGTACTAGCCCAGTGAACAAAAGACCAGGGTGGTTTGAAAAAATACCATCAAGGGTATGTCCTGCCACATGAGTTGAACCAATTACGTGCTGCCTAAGATCGGCGCTATTCATCATATCGATCAAATTCATAGTATCTGGCTCGGTAGCAGCCTCCAGGTAGTAATTAAAATCTCCCTTAATAGTATAGGCGTCGGTGCAAAGGCCCTCTTCCAGCTTAGGTTGGGTTGTATGGATGTTTCTATGGATGCCTGAATGCCGCTGAATCATTTTCTCATTCCACTTGTGCTTGTGCTGAGTTATGGTTTAGCGGTGCGCTCGTGGTCAGAGAATAGAAGGATTAAATCTGTAAAGCTGGTCCACTCTGCATACAATGCATAGTAATTTGGTGATATATCTTAGGTTGCACTTGCTTGTAAGTAAAGTCAAACGTTTCCAGCCAAATCTCTCTCTCTTTCTTGAGACTGACAATTGTGAGGACATACACTGTGTAGCTACTTTGGATCACATAATTGCAAAACCGCCTGCGGAGCACCTATATCATTTTCACAGTTAAATTGTTTCCTCTTGCTGTAAGCACCGTACAGCTCGACGGGGTGCTGAGTGGGATGAAGGAGCAAAAAAAAAAAAGAAACGTTTTTCCTAACCTCAAAAAAAACACAAAACATGAGCAGAAACTGATGATGAGAAGAAGAAAATTGAAAAAAAAAAGTGCTACGGAGGGACTAGCAGGAAGGGGGAGGGGGAAAGAAATAGTACCTCAATCACGTCAGGAGCAGCGGACGGCACTGATTATGTTGAATTAATCTGTGCTTGGTCCCTGCTCCACTTAGCGGATCGGAAGTGGCAGTTGGCCTTCACTGGCCAATCAACGAAGCTGCAAAGAAGACTGCCACTGAAGCCAACAAATGGTAAGCTATGGGAGGGATCAAGGCCCTTTTTGTAAACAATAGTGTTTTGTAAGCAAGATGCATTAGTTAGTGCGTGCCCTCGCAGGCTCAACTCCAAAGTCTATGCCAAGAAATGTGCCTATGCGTGGTGAAGCCGGTGTGTCATGGCACATACACATTGGACATCTTAGAATGTCTTTTGTTTGATAAAGAGTAGCCCAAGATCATCTCCATGCTTGCTGCATGTGTGTGTGTGCCGTGACTCACCGGCAGCCATTCTAGTATTTGTAATTTATCTTTCCAACATGGCATTTGACTGTTTTAGAAGTATAAATTAAAATCAAATCCAGAATAGCAGGAGCATCAACAAATAACAAAAAGCAAGCCCTGGCACTTTGCAACTGCAGGACACTTGCAAAGAAGATTTAAAAAATAAAAATAAAAAATGAAAAAATGTAAATTCGGTTGCGGGACACAAAGAAGATAAGGAGGACCATGGAGTAACAGATAAGCTTGTGCTAGCAGCAGGAGAAATAGATGGAGTCTGGCAGGCTGGGTTCCTTGGCCAAAAAAAGAAATGAAATTCTAAAATATAAATACATAAACATACATTTTAAAAAAACAGGACTTGGAAGAGAGAACAATGGATGAGTGGAGGGTTAGAAGGAGAAATTGTTGGGGGCAGGGATGTGAGGAGGAATGAGTGAAGAGAGCAAAGAAAGTGATGAGTTTCTCTATAAACCATGGCATGTAAATTCACTATTGCCAGTGAATGCACACTATACCTCATTCTGGTGTAGTATATACAGAGCCAGCATCCTACATTGATGGCAGCGGTGGGATCTATGACTTTGCATTTGCTGATACCATTCAGCCAAACAGTGACCACAGGACTAAAATCCAAAATTGCCTTTAGATTCAAATATATTTTTGAATTGACAATTTTATCTAAATTTCTAAAATCTACTGCTAGGGATATTGGTTAAGTCCCTGTAGTTATAAAGTGTTTAGAAGTTTAAAAGTTTACTATAGTCAGGGGTAAAAGTACCGAGAAGTTTTTAGTTTTTTTTAAAAAGGCCCCAACTTTAGTAAAATGATGAGTGATGCGGAAAACATAGTTGTTAATTTTGTAGCTCTCTGCAAGACCTACAAAATTAAAACAGGATCAAACCCTACCAAGGCTAAGCTTCAGGAGCCCTTGGCAGAGTATGATAGACATCATCCCTCTTGTGAGGATGACCACCTTGTAGACCAAGGTGAGGACATAGAAGAGAGGGACAATTCCTAACCTCCTCTCCTAAATAGGGAAGGTGTCTCTGCACCCATATTTCCAAGAGTAGTGCAAAGGGTACCTGGCTCCCACACAGGTGGATCAGGCACCCCAAGCCACATTGAGGACAGCCTCAATGAGGAGGTCATCCTTTTAGCTAGGATGGCTTGCATGATAGCCCTGGAGGATAGACTCCTGGCTACAGAAAGGGAAAGAGGAGATATGGGTCTAGCACCCATAAATGATGGCAGCAACATAATTCCTAGGGAGAGAGAGAACTCTCATGACCCTAAAATTCCCAAAGGGATTGTCCCAAAAATTGAGGAAGGTGATGACATCACAAAATGGTTCACAGCCTTTGAGAGGGCCTGTGGAATGAGAAAGGTGAAGAAGTCACACTGGGGAGCATTGCTTTGGGCAATGTTCACCGGTAAGTGCACGGATAGACTCCTGACACTCACTGGGACAGATGCTGAGTCCTATGTCCTCATGAAGGGTAACCTGATTGAAATCTTTGGACTCACCACTGAAGAGCATAGGATCAGGTTGAGGGGGGCTCACAAAACCTCGAGTCAGTCGTGGGATGATTTTGTAGACTACTCAGTAAAAACACTAGATGGCTGGTTAACTGGAAGTGAAGTGCATGACTATGATGGGCTTTATAATCTGATTATGAAAGAGCACATTTCAAGTAATTGCATTAATGAAAAGTTGCATCAATATCTGGTAGACCTAGGCCCAATTTATCCCCAAGAATTGGGAAAGAAGGCAGACCACTGGGTCAAGACTAGGGTGACCAAGACTATCACTGGGGGAGAACAAAAGAAAGGGGTTACAAAACCTCCCCAGGGGAAATTGGGTGAACATCCTAAAGATAAAAGTAAAGAGTCTTCTAAAGGCCCCCAAAAACTTGCACAGGGGGGTGGGTCCCAGGACTCTTCGCAATCCAACAGTGGGCACAAGGGTAAAAACGTTGATACCAAAAAGGCCTGGTGTTGCAAATGTAAACAGTTGGGACGCAAAACTGGAGACCCTGCCTGTCTCAAAAAGAATCCTCCCTAGTACTCCTCCAGCTATCACTGGTATGACAAGTCTCCAGGTGGGATCAACATTGTGCCCAGAGCAAATCGGGGTTCACACTGAAGCTATTTTAGTCTCTGAGGGTGGGGTAAATTTAGCCACTCTTGCCACCTGGCCCCCTAATATGCAAAAATACAGACAGCAACCCTTGATTAATGTGACTAGTGTAGCAGCCCTGAGAGCTACAGGTGCCAGTGTCACCCTGGTGACCGAAAATCTGTTTTCCCTAGGACAATATTTGACTGGACTAATCTATACAGTCAGCAATGTTGACAATGTAACTAAGGTTCATCCCATGGCTATGGTGTCCTTAGAATGGTGAGGGGCTACTGGCCTGAAACAGATAATGGTCTCTTCTGCAATTCCTGTTGAATGTCTATTGAATGATCTGGAGTCCTCATCCTGGGCTGAGGTTGAGCTGAAAACTCAAGCAGCCATGCTGGGAATCCCTTTGTTGGTGTGTGTAAAACCCAAGCACAGAGCCGAGCCCAGGGTGGAAAAGAAGTGTTGGAGCCTGGAATAATGGCCCAACCTTCCAAGAGAAAAGGTAAGAAGATTGGGAAACCAGCTTCTGTACAGCAAGAAGCTCAGGACCCTTCTCCTCAGGGAGAGGACCTGTCACCCCAGAGGGAACTGAGCCTATGAAACTTGAACCATATCAGGTTGAGCTCCTGGGACCAGGGGGGACCCTCTAGGGACCAGCTGTGCCAAAGACAGAGGACCTGTCCTACTCTTGATAGCCTGTGACAGCTAGTTGCTGCACAGGAATAGGGAGATGTCAGTGGCTCCCACAGCACCTATCGCGAGGAGGGACTCCTTTACATTGAGGCCAAAGACCCCAAACCTGATGCCACTAGGAGAGTGATAGTGCCTCAGCAGTTCAGAGAATTCTTCCTCACATTGGGCCATGACATCCCCCTAGCTGGGCATCTTGACCAGACGAAAACTTGGAGGAGGCTAGTCAGCCACTTCTTCTGGCCAAACATGTCCCAGGACATGAAGGAGTTTTGCAGCTCCTGTATCATCTGCCAAGTCAGCGGCAAGACAGATTAACACCCAAAGCCCCCTTAATTCCACTACCAGCGGTTGGGGTTCCCTTTGAAAGGGTAGGAGTGAATATAGTTGGTCCACTTGAACCTCCCATCACATCAGGAAACAAATTCATACTGGTTGTAGTGGATCATGCTACCAGGTATCCTGAGGCAATTCCCTTTAAGACTACTACAGCCCTTACAGTAGCCAAGGCCCTCATTGGTATCTTTACCAGGGTAGGGTTTCCTAAGGAGGTGGTTTCAGACAGGTGCAAACTTCATTACTAGTTACCTGAAACACATGTGAAATGAATGTAGAGTGACCTATAGGTTCACTATACCTTATCACCCACAAGCCAATGGCCTTGTTGAGAGATTCAACAAGACATTGAAAGGCATGATCATGGGACTTCCTGAAAAATTCAAAAGGAGATGGGATGTCCTTTTAAGATGCCTGCTTTTTGCCTACAGAGAGGTGCCTCAGAAGGGAGTAGGGTTTTCCCCCCTTGAACTCCTGTTTGCCCATCCTGTTATGGGACCACTTTGTCTTGTGAAGGAAGGTTGGGAGACACCTCTCCACAAACCTAAGCAAGATATTGTTGACTATGTACTAGGCCTACGTTCCAGGATGGCAGAGTACATGGAAAAAACATCCAAACCCCTTGAGGCTAGCCAAGAGCTCCAGAAACTCTGGTATGGCCAAAAGGCTGCACTGGTGGAATTTCAACCAGGGCGGAAGGTATGGGTTTTGGAGACTGTGGCACTAAGGGCCCCTCAAGACAAATGGAGTGGTCCTTACCCTATCCTTGAAAAGAAAGATAAGGTCATCTACTTGGTAGACCTGGGCACTAGCAGGAGCCCCAAGTGTCATGTAGTTCCCACTAATCCATAGGATCTGCGCATTTGTTGGACAACATAAACTTTTGGTGAGGTGCCTAGACTGATTCCAAGCACCCCCACAGGATATGTTGGCCTAGTGACCAGCTAGCTCACAGTGCCACCATAAGCCCCCCTAACCCTACCAGGGAGCGAATAGCTTCTGGCAACCACTGAACATGACAACCCTGACCCCTCAGGAATCGTGGTAACAGATCAGAAGCTTTCGCTCAGTCACTCATGCTCTGTTTTTCTCAGAGAAATATACAGAGGATACACACTGGGGGGGCATGGCTTGCAGCCCGTGGAAATGGCTGCGGCCTGAGAAAGCTCTGTACAGCTCGGGGCTAATCCCCTGTCATCTGCACACATATCCTGGCATTACGGCTTTGTGCCGGCAGGGATGTGGCTACTGCACCCCATGGTGACACTCTGAGAACTAGAAAGCGAAGGACCTTAGTTACCGAGACTACCGGAATCGAGGGCAGCTTGAGAAAGATGGCGCCCAAGAGATCATGGTGGAACAGGGTGGATTGATCGGCTCACCCCCAGAGGTGCAGAGATGATCAAGGCATTGCCGGGAAGGCGCGGCTGGGGATTTGGTGACGTGGTGCTGGCCGCGACGCTGACCCGGCAGCGCAGAGTCGGGAGGTGCACTGGCCGCAGATGAGGGCGAACGAGCGCCAGAGATCCTGGGAGAGACTCTGCGGCAAGAAGGCGGCGGGTGGGGCAAGGTTCCCCCCTGCTCCCTTGGGGAGAACGAGGTACACGGCAGTCAGAGGAACGCAAGCACCTTGAAGAGGGCCCCCCCTGTGAGATGTGGTGGCCCAAGAAGGCGGCCAGCAAAAAATAGCGAGGTAAGCACGGATGCAGGGGGACAGTGACGGATTTGCCGGCTGCAGGAATTGGGCACAGATACGCCTGGCAACAACTGCAAACAGTGAGGTACCCTTCTGGAGGACTGAGTGAGGCCTAGTGTGGCTTGATACGGGCGAATAGAGAACAAGGATCAAGGGGGGGCGGAGTGCACTGGCTGTGGAGTGAAAGGTTGAGTGCTCAAGACACTGGGAGTGAACGGTCATTCCAGCCTGAGGGGACAGTGAACCACGAGTTCAGAGGACAGTGATTGCTGGAGTACACATACTGGTGTACACGAGGAACGAAGATAGCTGGGGGGCGGAGGAAGGAGCTCTGAGGAGGTAGACTCGGCAATAGTGAAGGGCTGACCGCCAAAACCCCCGCAACAAAGCAGCCTGGATAAATATACGGTTAAGATGTCAGCAGCCGGGACCTCGACTCACGATGGGGAATCGATGCCCCCAGGGGGAAGTCAGCAACAAGAAACGGAGCCCTCCTTATGAACAATAATGGCGGCCATACAGGTGCTCCACGGTTCCATTGCCCCTATCGAGCCTAAATTGGACACAGTAACGATTGATGTAAATCTACTCAGAGCTGACTTTCACAAAATCTCTGAGAAGGTGGCAGTTGCGGAAACGCAAATAAATGGTCTGCTCTCCACAACCAAGCGTCTAGAAGAACAAGTGTTAACCCTGACAAAACAGACCACGATTATGTCTGCCAGGCTGGAGGATCAAGAAGGGAGAGCTAGGCAGAATAATATTAGAGTGGTGGGGGTACCGGAAGGCACAGGGGGCCCTAGTGTGGTCCTGTTTCTTGAGGACCTGATTTTCAACAAGTTAAAGCCGAAACACCTCTCCATCTTTTTCTCGGTGGAGAGGGCCCATAGGGCGTTGGGTCCACTGCCAAAACCAGGAGCTCCACCGCGGACCACAATTGCTCGTATCTTAAACTTTAGGGACTGCGATGCAATACTTCAGGTGACTAGAGTGCAAGGGGACCTGCATGTGGATAATGCGTTGATCCGTTTCTTCCAAGATTTCACCTTGCAGGTGCAACGTCAATGGAGAAGTTTCGACGAGGTTAAGAAGGCACTGTGGGCCAAAGAGCTAAAGTACATGATGCTCTGCCTCTACCCAGCCAAATTAAAAGTCATCGCGGGGGGGCAAGACGCAACACTTTGCTACGCCGAAGGAGGCGTGGGACTGGTTGGAGGGCTGGAGGGTGGTTGGGAAAGGAGCAGCAGGTGACAGGAAAAAAGATTGATCCAAGGGTGCTGGTGAGAGGAGGATCGCCTCGCAGGACTGCCATCGGGATTCACACACCCCTCCCTCCCCCAGTTAGGGGCACATGAGCAAACTGAATGAATCAATCTTAGGGGGATGGTGTCTAATCTGGGATATGCTCTGGGGGCAGGTGGGAATTCGCGGGGGGATTTGGGTTGGGGGTGGAATCCGCACAGGAGTGGGTCGCTGGGGGGGATAGGGGCCAGCCATGGGCCGGGACATGCTGATGCTATATATGTTTTTGAGGGGGAATCTGTTACAATAGAGTTTCAAATCCGGCAGTTCTAGGCATGGGCGTTGCAGCTCACCCCATTACTAGAAGTTATGTTTGGGGCGACAGGCGCTCTGCGAGTTGGTGGAGTGGCTAGTTTTGAGTCCACGAAGCAGGGAGGCGGGTAGGGGGGGTTAGACAGTTTGGGAGTTAGTTTATTGCTCATTAAGGCTGTGCAGTACCACAACTTGAGCATTTACGATGGGGGTTGGGGCTATCACTATACTGGTGGTCCCCTGGGGGTTAGTGAGGGGAAAAGGCCTCCAACACATTCTCCAGACCTACACTTTAGGTGATGCAGACAAGAGATACACATGATGCTTCCCGGGGGTTGAAAATATGGTCGTGGAATGTTAATGGGTTGGGGAGCAGCATCAAGCATACATTGATATTGCAACACCTACGGCACCATGACCCGGACATTGTAATGATATAAGACAAACACCTCCGGGGTCATTATTACAAGGCCCTGGATAGAATGGGACATGTCCTGAGAGCCCACACTGGATACACAACTGACTCTCGGGGGGTAGGTATCCTAGTAAGGAAATCCCTGCCGTTTATCCCTCGGAGGACGTGGCGAGATGACCATGGGCAATATATGGCCCTCAATGGGTCATGGGATGGTACAGATCTTAACATCTGCTCGGTGTATGTCCCGGCCCCGACTCTTGGGCACGACTCACCCTGATCTCGGGGGGTTGTTGGAGCTCCCCCCCAGGCATACTATTGATAGGGGGTGATTTAAATGCGGTCTTTGATGTGAGCATGGACAGAACAGGCGCTGGGGGGTGGAGAGAGTGAGGCCCTCTTGTCGCAGTTTGCGTCCATGATGGTTTTAGTGGACTTTGGGAGAGAGCACAACCCTGGTTCTAGTCAATACACATAATAGCTTCTCTAGATTGGATCATTTAATTGGTATTGTGAACTCAGATATCCAGGTTCTCAACACCAACACACCTTGTGAGAGGGATTTCGGACCATTCCCCAGTGGAGGCCTGGGCGGTGTCACACAGGCGGATCACAGGGTGCCCCCAAGGTTTGAGGCCTGGAATTTAAGAAATAAGGGGATTCATGACAAGGTCCATGAGTGTGCGAGCCAGTACTTTGCAGAAAACCAGGGATCGGTGGATTTGGCGCTGACCCTGTGGGCAGCCTTTAAGGCAGTGATGAGAGGGGAAGTTCAGGCAATAATAGGGGGCAAGAGAAAGGAAACAAGAAAGCAGATTGCAGAAATAGAGGGAGAGATACCGGAGCTGGACAGGTTAGCACAAGAAGAAGGGGGAGAAACTCATACACTCAGATTAGTGTTATACCAGCAAGATTTGTGAGCCCTGTCTGAAGACCTGGTGCGCAAACATGCCATGGCAACGCAGCGTCGTCTTTATAACGCTGGAGATAAGGCGGCCAAACTCCTGGCCTGGTTGGAGAATCGCAACAGGGAGAGGTCCTGGGTACTTGAGATAAGGGATGATCAGGGGAGGTCTCAGACAACCAATGCGGCTATAGCGGAGACCTTCGCCTCATATTATGAGGCGTTACACACTTCCCAGACCACCAGGACACATGCTGATTGCATGGATTTTCTTCAAAACTTGCGTCTTAGAGAGCTGACAGGGGAGCAAACTGAGACCCTGGAAGCCGAAATCACAGAAGAAGAGCTCCTGCAGGCACTAAGAGGTTTACAGTCGGGCATAGCCCAAGGACCCAATAGCATACCGGTCTAACTGTACAAAGTGCTGGGAACGACAGTAGCTAAGCCAATGTTGAAAATGTTCAATGAAGCGCTCTCTGGGGGATGCCTACCAGCCGATCAAAGAATGGCGACGGTGGTGATTATACCTAAAGAAGGCAAACCCCAGCCGAGTGCGGATCGTACAGGCCGATTTCTTTGCTTAACGTGGAGACCAAAGTGTTGGCCAAAATTCTAGCAACTAGATTGCGGGGTATAATACCCATGATTGTCCACCCGGATAGGTCGGGGTTCATCCCTAGTAGAAGCACACGGCTGAACTTGAGATGCCTCTACGGAGTACTCCACCTGACAGATTCCTGCCAGGGAACACAAACTGTGGCAATGGCCTTGGATGCAAAGATGGTGTTTGATTCGGTGGAGTGGAGCTATAAGTTCGCCGTGCTGGAGAGACTTGGCTTCGGTCCTAAGTCCAGAGCATGGATTGGCTTGCTTTATAAGGCCCCTATGACCATAGTCAGAGTAAATTGTGTAATATCCCGCAGCTTTGCACTTCGAAGGGGAACTTGGCAGGGTTGCTCACTGTCCCCCATGTAGTTTGCCCTGGTTCTTGAGTCCCTGGCGGGGTGGATTCGACAGGATGTCCTGATATGGGGTATAGAGGCGCTGGGGGGCTGGGAGGAAAACATTTTGTTGTATGCGGATGATGTTCTTACATATCTCGCAACCTCATAGCTCCATCGTTAGAATTATGCAAGTGTTTCGTATCTTTGGAGAGCACTCGGGCTATACAATTATTTGGTCAAAGTCGGTGATATACCCGCTGTCTGGTGAGGCCCCCCACTTGCCCCAAGACTGCCTAGCCCCGGTGAGACCGGAGGGTTTCAAATATTTGGGTATCTATATCACACGTGATCAGCAAGAGTTCTTCAGGGAAAATGTCGACTCACAAGTGGAAAGGCTGAGGGGGGATGTAGCACATTGGAGTACCCGACCGTTGATGCTGATAGGGAGGGCGCACTCTTTAAAGGGTGATGAGCCTCCCAAGATTGCTCTATATACTTCAAAACATACCTTACAAAATCCCATCGGAGGTGTTCAGAGGAATTGATCAGGAAGTCCGTAGATTGATATGGAAAGGGGGTGCACCTTGAATTGCATCGGCCAAACTGCACCGTGGCGTGTACAATGGTGGACTCGTGATCCGAAGCATACAAAAGTACTATTGGGCCTCGCAGCTCTTGGTTTTGAATGAATGGGTATACAGCAATCAACAAGTCCCAGCTTTTAGGGTAGACAGGGCCAGCATGGGCCCAGGTGGTTATGAGGGACTGATATATGGGACGGGAAGAGGGATCCCCCTCAGCATACATAAACAGTCATTGACGTATGGAAAGAGGTCACCCGGTTCCTGGGCTGGCAGGGGAAACTCACTGGCTTGACACCGCTGTGGTACAGTGCTCACCTCCAAGAGGTTAGGGGATTGGGAGGATTTAAAAAATGGATGCACATAGGGATCGAGCATCTGAGGGATGTCTGGAGGAACTGGGCGTACATAACATTTGCCGATTTACAGGGGAGTTTAATCTAGCAGACACTGAATATTTCAGATATATGCAATTGAGGCACGCCCTGCGATGTCACCTGTGGGAAGGGGAGCAGATACCTGACTCCTCGCCATTAGAGGGTCCGGTACTGACGGAGGCCTTGACGACGAAGGGAGTCTCATTGATTTATAAAAAATTTCTGAATAACTCACCGGATTTATTAGGCCCCCTGAGGGCAACCTGGGAAGAGGATCTGGGGCAGCTTGAGGATGAGGATTGGGCAGAAGCGCTACAGGCCCCTTGGGAGCTAGCCATCAGGGTCCGGTTCAGGTTGGTTCAATTCAAGGTGCTCCACAGGATCTACTCACCCAGACACTCCTGTACAGAATAGGCAGGGCAGAATCCCCACAGTGTAGGAGGGGTTGTGGAAGCGAGGGGTCCTTTTTTCATGTCCTGTGGGACTGCCGATACATACAAGGTTACTGGGCGCGGGTGGTAACAATAATGACGAGGGTGATGGGAGTGGAGGTTCCCCAGGAAGCCAAATGGTTGCTCCTTGGGATAAAAAGGGAGCATGACTGGCCTAAATACAAATAGATATGGTTAAGACTGGCAGCCAGAGTAGAGAAAAGAAATACAGCCAGGGCATGGGGGGCCATCTCAGTGCCAGTGGTCGCTGATTTGGAGACAGATTTGGACTGGTGCAAGAGGGCGGAACATGTGGTATATACGGCTAGAGGCTGCCCTAAGAAATGGGAGAAGGTGTGGAGGGCCTGGCAGTCGTACAGGGGATAGAGCTGACGAGGGGAAGCGGGAGGGGTTGGGGGGCAAATGGATATTCAGGTAGCGATGTAAGAATTAGGAGGTTGGGCCGGGTGAGCGCTACATCTATACAGATGTGATTGTCTAAGTGCTCAAGTTTTGTGATGTATTGATGGACAACTTATAATCAGAAAGTCATGTGGTAAGCTAAACCAGTATTTGGTTTCCTGTTTTTCAATAAAAAGATTTATTTTTTTTTAAAAAAGGGAAAATACACACTGGGCCGTTTTCAATATATTTATTGAACCAAAGTTATTCTTGTATAAAATACATGTGCTGCAATAATCGGTTGACAGAAGCAGATGAAAGTGATTAAATCACCAAAAGTGTAAATAGTAGATACAGTACTATCATGGTTACAGACCTCCACCTAGCAATGCAACATTCCCAGACACACTTCTAGACACAGTTTCAAACCTGATAACACTACACTGCAACCTATACATTCTGGGCGACCTCAACATTTGGTTGGACAAATCCAATATGCCCCATCCAAAAACAATCATCACTGGCCTAGACGCATTGAACCTAGGTCAGATCGTCCACAAACCCACACACATTGCTGGACACATCATAGATGCTGTTTTTGCAAATACAGAACTAGTTACCTTGCAAACAATAACTTCACTCACATGGTCAGACCACCATTTGTTTTCTTTCCAACATAAAACAACACAAAGCAACACACCTAAAACCACCTTACATGCATCCACCTATCGACCATGGAACAAACTCAATTTTGAACACATAGAAACATAGACAATATCCAGTGCAGATCTAGACACAATAAATTCCATTCAAAAACGATATCAGTGGCTACAGCAAGCTTTTGATATCCTAATACCACTAAAAACAACACAACAGAACAAAAGAAAACAGGCATCTTGGAGAAATACAGAGATAAAAGAGATAAAACAGCAAATTAGAAAGCTGCAACGTGCCTGGCTAAAAACAAACACCAATCAAGACAAACTTCGCCTATAGAAACGTAACAGAAAATATAAGTTAGCTATCAAAAAAGCTAAAAAAAGATACTATTCAGACAGAATTCAAAATGCTAAATGTGCAAATAAAGAGTTCTTTAAAATTCTCACTGAATTTTGTAAACCAAATTGCTAAGAAGGAGCTCATCCAATTACTCAAGATTTCACAGATAAACTGACACATAATTACACAGCCAAAGAAGACCCATTGGACTTATATTTAAAACAAAGAAAAACCACTAGCACCGACCCTTTTCCAAAACAACAATCCAAGAATACACTAACCCAGCCTCTCAATTCCTTTCAACAAATTTCACACAATAAATTTATGGACCTGGTCAAAGCAAGCAGGACTGCTGGCAGCCATTCTGACCTGTGTCCACCACAAACCTTCAAGATAATTCTTCTAACAACCTCTGCTGCCACACCAGTAGGAAGAATCATCAACATTTCCTTAACTACGGCAATATTTCCAGAAGAACTAAAAAAGTCATGGATACGCCCATTACTGAAGAAAACAAACCTGGACCCACTGAACCCCAACTACAGACCGATTACAAATGGGCCTTTTCTGGGCAAACTGATGGAAAGATCAGCATTCGCCTAGATGTCACAGTTCATTGAAGATAATGCCATACTTTCAGACTTCCAAATGGGATTCCATCCAGGAAGAGGCACAGAATCTGCCCTCATTGCCATCTGGGATGACCTTAAGAACACAGTTGACCGGAACGGGGTTGCTGCACTTCTTCTCTTGGACCTCTCAGCTGCCTTTGACACAGTTGATCATGACACTCTAATACAAAGACTCTATGAAGCCGGCATAGAGGGGACTGCTTTAGACTAGACCACATCCTATGTTCACAACAGAACTAATGTCATCCATACCCCCTCCTTCTCTTCCAAACCATACTTCACAAAAGCAGGGGTCCATAAAGGCTCTATCATCTCACCCACGCTTTTCAACATCTACATGAAGTAATTACCAGCTCTGATCAATCAGTTTCACCTCACATGCTATAAGTATACAGATAACACATAAATACTCCTTCAACTGGAATGCCCCAAAGAAATTAGAAACTCACCAACTTTCATTTGTCTCAGAGCCGTGGATCAATGGATGACATGGAGCCATCTCAAATTGAATGCTTCCTAAACAGAAATACTCACATGTGGCGACTGGAAAAATTATGACCCACTCACTGCATGGCCTGATGATCTGGGAGCACCGGCTAAAGGATCAAAGGGAGTAAGAAACCTCGGAATTACCATGGACTCCAAGCTATCAATGAATGCCCATGTGGACAAACTAGCAAGAGCAAGCTTCGTTACTATAAAAACTCTGCGACGCATCTTTACCCACCTGGGATTTTCACACAAGGTCCAGGCTACCATCGCTCTGGTTCTGTCGAAACTTGATTACACCAATATTCTCTACCATGGATCAACCTTCAACAACTATGGAAAGACTACAACGGATTCAGAACTCTGCTGCCAGACTAATCTTACATATAAAGCCACAAGCCTACATCTCCCCTGCCTTGAAAGCCCTACATTGGTTACCAGTTGCCAAAAGATCCACATTCAAGCTACTTTGTATCACCCACAAAGCGATACATGGAACAAAACCACTCTTCATCAGGAATAAAATCACCAAATACATTCAACAAAGGAACCTCTGCTCTAGAGTGGTACCTCGCCTCAAAATCCCACCATACAAGAAAAAAAAACATGGGTGGCACATCTATCTCTGTTCAAGCAGCCAAACCATGGAACTCTTTACCCCCAAACATAAGATTCATGGATAACCACCTTATCTTCAGAAGACTACTCAAGAGTTGACTCTTCCCCCACATAACCACCATACTCATACATAAATATACAGCATAGCCCTCTGTATATAAGCATTTATTTTGGACTATAGATGTGTGCCTACATATATGTATTGCTTTGTATAAACGTGTATAATAATTATGATATAGATATTCATTAGTTCTGCTTAACAAATGTACATATTACTTATTAGTTACATTATTCTATGTTTATGTGTATATAAGTGACTGCATAAATAAGTAAATCTTTTATCATAACTATTTATCTACAATTGCTTCACTATTAATCAATTAAACAAAAAAAACATAAATGTAAAGTACAGCAACGCTTGAAAGTCTGAGTTTATTAAATGCAACTTTAATCTACGTATATTACCTTCCTTAAACATATATACCTTCCATGTACTTATGTATCTTTATATTTATTACTTTGCTTCTAATTCAGCATATCCAATGCACTACCCTATATCTCACCCTATATCTCTCGCAATATATCCTTTACCTCCACTCTGACTCATCTCAAACCTCATTCTACTACTCTGTCCAATGCACTACCCTATTTCTCACTCTAGACCGCTCTCAATATATCCTCTACCTCAACTCTCTGACTCCTCTCAAAACTCATTCTACTTCTCTCTCCAATGCACTACCCTATTTCTCACCCTATACCTCGCTCAATATTTCCTCAACCTCCACTCTTTCATTCATCCCAAAACCCATACCGCTACTATGATCCCCAAAATAACCCTTTCTAGACTATTTCTTCCTCTACCCCTTCTTTCAACATCTCATACCTCTTTTACTATTCAGATCTCCCAAACAAGCCTTTCTAAACCCTTCCCTCTGACTCTTCCTCCTCCACCTTACTCATCCCAAACCCCCTCCTACTGCTATGAACTCCAAAAAAAAAACATTCTACACTTCTCCCTCTTCTATCCCTCCACTATTCCTTTTCAATCCAAATAACAGACTAACATGTCCACTGCTCAAATTAGTTTCCTATTTCCCTACACTAATTCACCACTAATCCTTCTTGGGTTCCGGGAGTAGTGTGCTACTCGCCAAAAAGCACTTCTACACCTCATCTGGGGTAGTAAGCACTATATAAATGCAATTACAGTACAAGGTCTCACCAATATTGATATAAACAGGACTTCTTGGTTTTGAGAAAGGACATTCAGATTTGCAAGTAGGGCTGATGCCTCATCTAAAATAAATATTTCCAGTAGTGACCTGTAGAGGGCCTATGCACCACACAGGAAACACTCGTGCAGCACTGGCACACACAGAAACAAACACCTACTTCTGTAGTGTGGAATAGACCATGAACGGTTCCACCTCTGTTTACATATCCCTTCGGCCGAGCCCGGCGTCAAGAAGTGTGCAATATGGAAATGTCCTGCCTGCCAGGTGGATCACTACACATTTTGGATCATATCCTGATGTTCTCCCAAGGCATATGTCCTGCTTGCAGAGTCCCAACCAGTCAGCACATACAGTGTCTCAGTTTCCAGTTAGGTGCCGGATGAAACCTCAGGTCATATCGCTAACCAGAGTACAAAGGTCTTACTAGCTCAGGGCATTCTTCTTGCCCACCAACATTTGGCTGGGCTGATGGTGAGATCGGTGAGCTGGACGAGGTTCTCTCTTTGACCTGCCCTTCAGCCTGTGGTGATGTGCTCTGGTGTGATTGGCACTCCTGAGAGTTATCTCTGAGGAAAATCTTAAACCATGAGTGATTCCGAGTCACTATTTCCCTCCCATCTCTTGCACCTCCATGACAGTCCATTCCCTCTTTTCAAAAGGGGTGTGAAATTTCCAACCCTCTCAGCACCATTGCTTGGCCTCTACATTGAGACAGGGAAGATGCCATTGGGGGAGCAGCTTTAATGGTGTCCCTAAGTGACCACCTGAATAGGAAAATGACCAGGGCACACTGAGTTACACAGAGAGAGGTGTTGAGAAGTACTCGTTTGCTGAAGTGCCCACTCTGGGTCTTATGCCTACTCGACTCCTGTGCATAACGACTTAATGAGGGTGTGCATGAAAGGAGCAACATCGTTAACATGGCGCATACTGTCTAGTCATGAAATATCGCCATCTCTGCTTTCTGGAACACCTCGTCGGCGGATTAAATCCCGATGTTCAGTCTGTTATACCTCCAGAGTCCCAGGTGCAATGAAAAGAGGTGGTTGTGTAGCAGCACAGCAGATCTAGTAGTAACTGGTGATAACCAGGGTTGAAATCCATCTTGGAGAACCTTTGGACCCTGTTAAGATCTGCAATGATTTTGTCTATGGCGGGCGTCATGCACCATTTGTGTGCTGCATGTCAATACAGAGGTGTTATGCCCCAGGATCTTTGGGTTTCAGGGCTTTCACGATTGGGGACACCCAAGGATTGGGAGCATCACCTTTTCAATAATGTCAATTGATTCTAACCTTTGAAGTTCATTTTCAATTTGTGGTCTAAATTGAAAGGGAACACTCTGGTGCCATAGGGTGATTGGTTTGACTGTCTTGTCCACATGTAGTTTGACGGTGTGAATCTTGAGGCAGCCCCGGCCTTGGACAAGATGTTTTAAATCGTTGATGTTTTCTATCTGGAAGTTACAGATCTGTTTTGTGAGAAAGTCCAGCCCTAAATTTTCTACATTGTGGCAGCTAAGTAAAGTCCCACCCCCTTGAGTGGTGACATGAAATTTGGTATCAACTGCTTGCAGTTTATGGTGCACCCTACGAGCGGCAATGGTCTTTTGCCCTCATATGCATAGATTCTTGTGTGGACGGGTTCAGTTTAGGGCTTGGAATTGTCAGTATCTATTTTGCACATTAGCTGTGATCTTCTTAGTTTTGCTATTTTCGCTGAATATGATATCAGGAATGCATCCACCTCCTCCTCACCAGATCCACTCTCATTTGTGGAGTCTGGACCTGTTTTTGCATAATGTCCTGGTTGTGTGGGGATGTTCCATCCTGGTGGGTGGGTGTTTGTTTGTCTCAGTGACCTTCTCTCTATTCCCCCTGCATGACATGCACATGCAAAGTGGTTAATTTTTCCACAGTTAGAGCACGCATTGTCTTGTGCCAAGCATTGCCTTAGTGGGTGAGACTTTAGGCCAAATTGTCACACGGACTTTAAATGGCTGTGAGAGGGGTGATCCTCTCTTTTGTGCTGCATTAACGTCTTCCTCCTTCCCTCTTAAGGGTGTGACCAGGTCCAGCTTTATGGATACCCTCGACAGTGCCACTTCAATTTGTTCCACTCAGGTAGTTGCTAGCTCGTGAAAGCGGGCCAACACCAGCATGTCCTCCAGCTTCATCCTGGGTTCAGAGAAGATCATTCGTCGCAGTACCGATGATTTACATCCTTAGATTATCTGGACTCTGAACTCTTTCACAGGATAATCATCAATGCACGTGCTGGCCATCTTGTGTGGTTGTGCATAAGAACAGTCTATCGTTTCACCCAACCACTGCCAGGCGTGCTGCAGTTTAAACCTTTCAGAGTCCTGGTTGATTTGTAGACCAAAGTGCTCATTGAGAGCAGCAACCTCATATTCGTGTTCACCTCCTGTGTTGGGGAGGTTTTCGAACAATATATAGACTTTCTTGCCTGCAAAATGGAGTAGTAGTGACCTAATCACAATCATGCAAAAAGTTGCTGAGTCTGCATAGCCAAGATTTGCACCTAGAGGCTGCTGTGGCCAGGTCTGTCAGTTTGCTTAATGGAGGTATTGCCCTCACTGGGGAGTAAGTCAATTCTGTGGCAAGCCCCTACATAGCATCAGATGTTGTTCTGGTCACTGATTCGATGCTGGGGTTTGGCTTCCAGTCATTGCGGTTTTGTTGATCATCTACCATGACCTGAGTGAGGCTGAGGATAAGCAATGGTAGAGGACTGTGTACTTATGCCCGTTGTCACAGGTAGTGCATCCATGTTGGGTTTTCGCTTGATGTGCAGTACAGCAGGCACGCAAAAATTCTTACTGTTATTACTTTGAAACAGGGGACATGCAGCAACCAGTTTTCTCTGCAGTGACTTTTTGTTGTCGAAGGGGTGATGCTTTCTGCTCTTGGGCCCTTTAGATGGAGTCCTTAATAGTCTTGGTCTGGGCACTGCCTAATTTGTAAGAGAATTAGTGCCAGGCCCAAGGTTTTGTTCAGAAATCCACAGCTGGTGCTGCTGAATGTCGGGGTGCTGAATACCAAGGCTCTGTAGCCTTGATTCCACCTCGTGCCTCTCTTATCTGCCACCAGACCCTCCGTGCCCTGTTATCTGACTCTTTCAGATGCTTTTTCATTGTTGTTTTCTTTGTCACTGTTTTTCTGTCTTTCTCTTCGTCCTTCCTTCCACATTTTGTGTTTTTCTCTCTCCTGCTCTGGGTCAAAGTCTGATCAGGAAAAATAAGTGCCAGCCCCCAAAAATGAATTTCTGTGGGGCCTTTCTGCAAACATCGGCTCAAATTAAGCACTGCCTATCTCGGTCAGACTTTACCAACATGCTGAAATCCTTCAAAGCCACCTATGAAAATTATGACTTACCCTCGTACTTCATCAAAGCTGTTGCTGAAAAATTCTGACACCTAGTCATCCCTAATCATCATCCTCTTTGCCACCATCGCTCGAGGCATCTTCCCTGATGCTCTCAAGATAGACCAGATCCTCCCACCCATGAAGAAATAAACATTAAACCCTGATGACATTGGCAACTACTGGGGCATACTCTTTATTGGCAAGATCATCAAAAACAGTTGGCGCGTAACTTCAAGATCACATCAATGCCAACCATCTCCTGCACAACTATCAATCTAGCTTCACATTATACTGTAGCAGGGAGATAGCTACCTTACAAATCACAGACAATGCCCTACTGATCATAGGTAAAGATGCCCCATGGTTGCTGATATGGGTGGACCTCTCAACTGCCTTTACCATCATGGACCATCCTACCCCCATCCACAACGTCACGCTCTGTATGAAATAATGTGTGCCCCTGGAGCTGCTTTTCCACGCTGGGGCTCACTTGCTGTGTCAAACAAAATATTTTCTCTAGTCTCCGTCAGTTTCTTTCCAAAAGGTTTACAGATTACAATTTTCTGAAAAAATAGTTGATAATTGTTCTGTATCTGGAGACAAACATCATTTCCTCCCATCGAACTTCTGGATACCAAAGACCCAAACACCTCGGCTCGCAGCTTCATAAATGCTCCCATGCTTGACAGTCCCAGTGCTATGCCAAGGCTGTGTGTGTCAATGCAGTTCTAGCAACCCAGCAAGCCTTGTGCACTGCTCTCAGTCTCAGACAACATACAAGTCTGCCCAGCTATGAATGTTATCACAGATTAAAATAAATGCCTACAGTACATCAACAATCAGTGGCAACCTCTAAGGGATATATTAACGGCCATCAGAGGGAGTAAATAAGGATTTATATATTATTATATGATGGCCCAAAAACCTGCATTAAATTTGGTGTTTTTAGATATATTTTCTTGATTCTACCCTTTTCTTAAATTGACAAAAACATGAAAGAAAAACCTGGAAAATTGCAAACTACTTTATATTGAATAAGGTATGCGGCATACAGATTTTATGTAGACGTTTTTTGCAGGGCCAGATTTTAGTGGCTTAAGTCACTCACCCAACAAAAGTGCCACAAAAAGGAGTTGCATGAAAGTGTTATCGCAACAAAAAATAAGAAAACAATGCCAGTTGTGTAATCAAGGGATCACGTGCTTAGAAAATCTTGGCAAAACAGATTTGTTAGAACGAAATTTGCATATTTCCGATTAACAGAAGTTCCCATGTAGGTGTATGATGTAGGCAGAATTGAATGGATGCAATGCAAAGACTAGCTAGAGTCGCACTCGAACAATATTTGCTTGTGGCATTGCCACTGGTAGTCTGTGACTCAGACTTGGTCTCGCTCTCTCCCTGACAATGACTGCCTTTAAGACACCTTCTAATTCTTAGTGCGGCTTGGTTTTATGGGGCTCCCCTTGGGCTGTCTGATTCTCTCGTCTTTTTCTGGTTTTTAGGATATTGTTTTATTTATTTTTGGGGCCTGAGACATGACTGGCGGTTATGAGGCGAGTTGGTCTGCCTTACCTGGGAACCCACTGCAAGCTCATAAATAACCCTGAGTCTAGAGTAGAGATTTATGGCATATCCCTTCTGTTACAAGTAGACCGTGAGGTTCAAAGTAGTCTGGAAAATGAAAACAGCACTGTTGTGCTGCACAAGCATCTGCAGGAAAGCATCCTTTATCATTTCTTATTTTTGGTCCTGTCTCTGCCCATGCGACCCAAAACCACAGCCGCCACACTGGGCCTTTCAAGCTGGCCCATCCGGCAGTGCCAATGTGGCATACTGTCCGCTAAGCTAGTCCAGCACTGGAGTTAGTAATTTAGGTGAACCGCTAGGATTCACAACAATGGGCCGCACTCAATATACTGGCTCAGATTTACTAATGCTTTGCTCCTGCCTTGCATCACATTAGTGACGCAAACCAGGCGCAAAGTGTTGAGGTGGGATTTACTAACTAACACAAACCAGAATTTGCTTTGGAATGTTTACCAAAGTAATGCAAAGTTGTGGTACATGCTGTTTTGTGCTACTTTAAGTCAAGGTGTTGTTCATGGATGGTACATGGGTGTTTCCATTCAACCACCCATGGGTTTTGGTGTAAATCACTATATATTAACATACATAGACAGGGATGTGCCCCAAAGTCCTAAGCCTCTTCGAGGCAGGTGTTACAAGAAGAAATGTTTTTATTTCTCCTTATTTTTCACACAGTGCATGCATGTGTGCTGCATTGTACAGTGCATATACATAGTGTAAAAAGTCTCAAAGGATAGTTCATGTACTGGAAGATTCCCATTCCATTACAAAACCTAAGCTTTAAGGGAACGCACACACCCTTGTGTAGTGTCCTCCCCTGCCGGGTAGCATGTAAATAATTTATGCCACACATGGAGCTCGGTATTACACGTCTTTATTCTCTAGAGTGTAATTGTTAACTGACAAGTACTGCATCATGAATTTTACTAACCACACCCAATCACTTACATCGCTAGACTACGGTGTTCGTTAGGGACAATAGGGGTGCCGCGCTCTATAATACACAAGACACTACATCTCCCCCTTTGTTAAATAAAAAATACAAGCAAAAAAACATATATACTACGATGTATAAATAAATAAATATATATATATATATATATTATATATATATATATATATATATATTGATTCCAAACATTCCTTAACTTCCAGAGACGGCGATAAAGAACGAGCGAACTCCTCTTAGTGGCAATAAAGAATCTCTTTATTTCTCTCTTCTGCCTGCCATGACGCGTTTCGACCGATACAACGGTCTTGATCACATACGGCTGGCTTTATGGAAAGACTGTTTTTAAATTTGCTAAACCCGTGTCACGTGATAAAACAACATGGTAAACAGACTACATTCTCATTGCTATAGAGTTTAAAAGAGAGTTTAAAATATATATATATATATGTAACAATGGTACAGGATTTATCTATTTTATCTATATAAGAGTATACAACAGAATGGAACTATTTTAATAGAAACATGAAAGCACTAATTTTTAGCACTTTGCACTGTTTTCACTTTTTAACACGTAATATTCTTTATTACAACCAATACAACAACAGTAGGACAAGCAGGTAGCTACATAACGTTGTTTGCCAATTTGGATTTATCCATGTATTAAAAAGTTGTTTATCAAAAGATCAAATGGTAAACATGTCGCAATTTATGAAATGATAAGGTTATAAATTATCGCAATACATGTATCTACAACAGAGACAATAACTATGTTGAACTGTAAATATAATTGCATGAAAGACAAAGTGTATCTTCTATGTCTACTGTCGAAGGTATCATGTGATATCCTAATTGGTTGTTACCAGCACTTTAAAAACCGCACTGAATTACCGAACCATGTCATGTGAACAAGGCTCAAGCGAGCCGAAACGCGTAATGGCGACGGAATAAAAGCACTTTGAAAAATGCACCAACTTGGGTCCGTGTCCGTACTGTGGAGAAATCCTGGCAATACAGCGGCGACAACGTGATGTAATTGATCGGTTTTGTTCCACTCGATCAACCACGGACCCCTCTTGAAAAGGTCGTCGTTCGAAGTGGAACATTACTTCCGGGGCAACCCGGCAGCACATTTCTGATCCAGGAAGGATACGGAACGACTGACCCCCTGCAGCCTGAGATATCCGAAACCTGCAGGAACGCCGTCGGCGCTGAGTCGGAGGACCGGGCGGCGACTGCGCGACCCAGGTAGGACAAGCGGCGAATGCAGGGTAAAGAGGTGTGCTAAGCAAGTGAATAGTTTGGGACATACAAACAGCCATTCACATCACTTATAGCTTACAAACAGCAACTTGAAACATGTCGGCCGACATGGTGCGCGCGGGGGAGGCAGCAGCAATGGAAATGTTTTCTGACGACCTCCCATCCACATCAAGTGCCACAAGCATAGCAGTAAATAGTTCTAATGAATCTGGTTCCATCAAGAATACATTTAGAATCCTGGAGAAGAAAATGAAATTGGAACAAAGCAAATGGTGTGAGTCACGATCCCTCCAGAGATACATTGACGTGGGCAGAATTCCCAGGGGTCTAAGGATTTTAAATGCACCAAGTTACGATGACCCCAACCCTGATCTTCTGCGTGAGTGGGCAGAGTGCAACCTAGATTCATCTAGAAGGTTGACCCTCATTTTAATCAAATACGCAGACATTGACAGAACCAAGCTACTGAAAGAAATAGATGAAATCAACGAGGAACTTGACAAAATGAATAACAAAGAAGAGCAGACTAAATTACGCAAAGACATGCTGATGAGATTAAAGAAAGAGGAGGACAAAATGAAAGAAAGAAAAGCCTTTACATTTTTAAGAGATAAACAAGACTTCGAACTGGGGCAAATATTCACCTTTGCGAAACGCTACGACGCGATAAGGGTGTCTAAGTTCAAAAACATTGAAGGTTCCAACATTACGACATCCACACGCAGCGGGCTCATGAGAGAAAATTCACATTCAGAGGCAAGCTCAGCTGAGGGAAGTGAATCCGAATCGGAGATGAGAAGAATTGGGGGGGACAAACAAATCCCTAAACTGTCTCCGGAGGAAGAATTGAATTTTATTTGCCACGAGCGAAGACAAACACTCCGCCCGAGGCCCCAACAACAAAGAGGGAACGGCGAACCGTCAGCAACTACAAGCGGAGGCAGAGGCGCAGGGCAAACTCAAAACGTGGAAAATCAATACAGGAAAAGAGGAAAGAAAACTTGGCAGAACAAACAATGAATAATAATATGACTGAGAACACCATAATCAATTTGACAAAAACAGTATTATCAGCGCGAGAAAAACATATTCTAAATTTAGGTTTGTCATATGCCCCTGGAGTGAATTTTGATTATGTCTCGACCAGACTTGATATCTACAAAGGGGTACGCAAGTTAAAGTTGAAAAAGTTTCATCTAATGACAAAAACGCAAACAGAGTCAAACACACAAATTGACCTCACATGCAGAGTTCTCAACTCACACTCGAACTTGTCTCAATCAGACTTACCTTTACTCAGAACCATGGAGGATTTATCTAATGAAAATAGCAGCCCGACTACCTATGGAAACACGGAGCAAACGACTTTAACATATGAATTAACAACCCCATTCAAACCCAAGTCATCATTTAATCCTATCACGGTCCGTGATTCAATTGACATTTTTCATGAAACAGTAACATCACAAATCAAAAAATTGAACAAAACCATGACTATGCAGAACAAGAAGAGGAGCAACAAGGATCAACAATATGACAAGTTAATCAAAAAATTGAAAGGGGATAACAAAGTCGTTAGCCGCAATAGTGACAAGGGCGGCAATATTGTGCTATGGTCAACTGATGAATACAATAAAGAAGCGTACAGTCAATTGAACGACAGGTCTTGCTACAGTCGCAGCAATTCAACTAGTCTCAATACATCATATAAGGAATATTTTGCAAAATTAAACGGTTGGAGGAATGTTAATCTCATAACCCTGAACGAATACAAATATTTGAAAAACGAAAACCCTACAACTCCTTCACTGTACTTTATTCCAAAAATCCACAAGGATCCGATATGCCCCCAGGCAGACCAATTATCTCTGCGAGAGGAGGGTTACTGGAACACACTACGGTATATGTGGATTATTTTTTACAGGAGTATGTTAAGGGGTTACCCAGCTATGTACGAGACACAAGTGACTTCTTAAGGCACATCTCTAATGTAATATGGCAAGATGATTTTCTATTGATGGCTTTAGATGTATCCTCGCTATATACAAGTATAGAACATGTGGATGGCTTAAAAGCAATTGAACACTACTTGGCGGGCAGACCACGGCAATATGAACAGCACAGCATAATGTTAAATGAAATGATTAAATTTTGCCTGTATAATAACATTTTCATGTTCAATAGCCAGCTATATCGACAAGACAGAGGGGTAGCCATGGGGGCCAGCTTCTCTCCCAGCTATGCCTGTTTGCACATGGGCATGTGGGAGGAGCTGGTCCTCATGGACACAAACAGCCATCACATGACTAACAACGTGAGGTTATGGTTGCGCTATATCGATGATTTATTTGTGATTTGGCAGGGAACACAGAAAGAGGCAATTAAATTTGTTAATGCAATCAATAGTAACAAACTCAACCTCCATTTCACATCAACTATCAGCGCTACATCTGTTGAATTTCTTGATACCCAAATATACATTCATGATCACAAAATGGAAACTCGGTTATTTCGGAAAAAGACGGCAGGGAACTCTACTTTACACGCAAGCAGCTCTCACCCCGTGCATCTCATCAACAGTATACCATATGGTGAGATGCTACGTTTAAGACGTATTTTCAGTAACGATGGGGAACTAGCTAGAGCACAGAGTGATAGCAAATCAAGATTTCTAGCAAGAGGGTATCCTGAGAACATCATAGATAAAGCCATTGTAAAATCCATGCGTCTACCCAGAACTGAGGCCCTGAAAGACAAAGAGAAGGCAGCAAAAAATAGCGAGCCAGAAAATAACAGTGGGGCATTTCGTTTGATCATGAAGTACAGCAGACAGCAGAAATCCTTACAGAGAATCATACAGAGAAATTGGGCCATGGTACTATCTGACCCGGTAATAGGACCCCTGCTACCGCAGAGGGTGTCCATTACCTACAGCAAGGCCCCATCAACAAGAGACAAGTTAGTGAAAACCAGTTCTGAAATAATTGAGGGAGGTAGCTGGCTCAACATGAGAAAAGGCTTTTACAGATGTAAAACGTGCAAGGCTTGTACACATGGCATTAACAGCAGCACATACAGAACACCTTTCAGTGACAGGGAATTTAAGATGACTAAATTGTTGACTTGCAAGAATGAATATGCAGTCTACGTACTTGTTTGCCCATGTGGCTTACAGTACGTGGGTAGCACGGTCTTGCAGGTAAACAAGCGAGTGTTGCAGCACTTACGAGCCATCACGAATCAGGACAACACATATCCGGTGGCTCGGCACTTTAAAGACAAACATAATTCAAACAATACAGATTTAAAATATTTTGTATTGGACGCTGTCCCTCCTAGTAGACGGGGAGGTGATAGAACCAACAAATTAAGAAAACTAGAGACAAGGTATATATTACAGTTGGATTCTAAACACCCGGGAGGTCTAAACGCAACCGAAGATCTGCACACTTGCCTAACATAGATACACTGGGGAAAATGAAATCAGGAGATGTTCTGTGATCTAGCCATATATTTTAGCCATATTTCTATGCCACACATATAGCAAGGGTATTTTTTTAAATAGTAATACTGTGTTTTAGTCTCTGAGATATATTTTTATCAACTTTTTTTAGTGTACAGACAAAATTGGTATTTGTATTTATGTAGATTTATATTTATATATGTATTTATTTAATCAAGGTCGATTTTTTCATACAGTATTTAACTTATATAATGAAATATTTTTAGGACCTTACTTGATACATGCAACAAGTTTGAAAATGTATTTATTTATTTATTTAGGTACATTCATTGATTGCAATTTGCACATTATGTTACATCAAAACACTGATATAGCTATATGTCCATACAAGGGACAACATTGCACGCATTAGGGACAAATCACTGTGAAACTATTGGAGGATACCCGGCTAAAATACAATCAGACATAGATGTATAAGAAGGCACGATACATATACAGATTCAATTAAGGGAAAATGTAACAATAGTACAGGATTTATCTATTTTATCTATATAAGAGCATACAACAGAATGGAACTATTTTAATAGAAACATGAAAGCACTAATTTTTAGCACTTTGCACTGTTTTCACTTTTTAACACGTAATATTCTTTATTACAACCAATACAACAACAGTAGGACAAGCAGGTAGCTACATAACTTTGTTTGCCAATTTGGATTTATCCATGTATTAAAAAGTTGTTTATCAAAAGATCAAATGGTAAACATGTCGCAATTTATGAAATGATAAGGTTATAAATTATCGCAATACATGTATCTACAACAGAGACAATAACTATGTTGAACTGTAAATATAATTGCATGAAAGACAAAGGGTATCTTCTATGTCTACTGTCGAAGGTATCATGTGATATCCTAATTGGTTGTTACCAGCACTTTAAAAACTGCACTGAATTACCGAACCATGTCATGTGAACAAGGCTCAAGCGAGCCGAAACGCGTAATGGCGACGGAATAAAAGCACTTTGAAAAATGCACCAACTTGGGTCCGTGTCCGTACTGTTGAGAAATCCTGGCAATACAGCGGCGACAACGTGATATATATATTACCCTTTATAAATATCAATGTCAGCAATTATGTTTTGCTTTCTTATTTATAATAGATTAATGTCAATGAGTGGTTAACATTGATGTAATAAAATCAAAGGTGCTAAACCATTACTGGCACCTTGAAACCATGATAGCCCACGCTTTATAACTGGGTACTTCACCCGGATAATGCATTTACCTCTTTGAACGACAAGTCGTCGTATATTTTATGTTGGAGACATCATCATTTCACCGCTTTTTCTCTTTCTTTCTCTTCTCTCTTTGTGCACACTGTATAGATTTCATTATTCTGTAAATTATGTGTTTAAATGAATTTAATACACAGCACTTTATATAGGGTATGAAATGTTTGTAAATACTCACGGAGTTAATTGTGATGACAGCACCATTAAGTATTTTCTTTAGCTCTCCGGAAAAGTATAAAAAGTCTGAACTTTGAACTAAGGTCATGTGACCAAGAGCTGGATAGCTCGAAACGCGTCTTTTTGCCTCGAATCAATAAATATAATTTTGCAAAACTTGGATCGGTGTGGCTCGTGCTTACATGAATCAGTAAGCTATTTGGTGGATATATATATATATACTTATTTATTTATTTATACATCGTAGTTCCTCAATGAGTCCTCAAGGTGCTCGAATCACTCTTCCAGATCTCGTGGTGTGAGGCCAAGGAAACACAGGAGAAACAACTACAGCAGGCACTGGTGAGCTAGATACTGATGCAGTTCTGAGGTTCTCCTGGCCCTCTGATGACAAAGTCTCACTCGGGATGTCTGGAGCAGACAGACTCCAAAGCAGGGCCGGACTGGCCGTAGCGGGCACCGGGCGTTTCCCCGGTGGGCTGCCAGGGTAGGGACGGTTTTGGGCCCCTGAGGGGCCGTTTGTGTTAACGGGGGCCGGCAATATCGGCCCCCTGTAACAAAATTGGCCAAAACCGACCCTAGCAAACAGCTCGGCCGCACCCCCCCTGCCCCACAGGGGGGGCCGGCCGAGAAGTTTGCCAGGGCCGGTTTCGGTTCCCAGTCCGGCCCTGCTCCAAAGTGGGTGCTTGAAATGTGAGCAATCCCTCGTAACGGGCTTTCCTGGATGGTGAGCAGCCACCATGCGTCCCTTACTAGTCACAACTTGCAATAGAACGGCATTGAATGGAGCATCAGATTTGCATTTCTGCCTCTGCTTGACAAGGACACGGTCTCCTGTCTGAAACGTAATGTCCTGAGCACATCGACACTTGTCGGCATAAGTCTTCATCCTGGACTTGCGAGACAAATCAGTGAGTCGAACTTTCTGAGCATCAATTGTTCTTTTAGTCGTCCCCTGGGGCAGCTTCGTACCCAAGACTCTCCCGAACATCAGGGTGGCCGGGCTCTCGCTGGTTGTAGAATGTCAGGCAGATCTGTAGGCATGAAGACTAGAATGAAGAACTGACTTGAGATCAAGTCCTTCTAGCACAGCGCGCTGGACAGCATTTTTAAGAATAAGACGTTCAACAACGCCATTAGCCTGTGGCCATAGAGGTGTACGTTTCTGATGCTTGATATTCAAGTGAGTAAGAAAGTCTTTGAATACCAGACCATTGAATAGTGGGCCATTGTCAGATTTTAGAATGAACGGAACACCCCAGGTTGCAACTGTGTCTTCTAGTCTTCCAGTTACTCGATCATGAGTGAACTGACGAGAGGTCTTCCACCAGAGGAAACTGGGAGTACTCTTCTACAATTACCATGAGGTAATGGCCATTGTCAAGGAGCCCAAAGAAGTCAATTGCAATTTTCTCCCAGATGTGTCTTGGAAGATCGGATATGTTCGAAGGATGATGTGTTGTTTTGGGAGATAAACAGTCACACAAATGACAAGCCTGGAGCGCTCTCTCAACTCGCTGATCAAGATGAGGGAACCAAACACGGTCTCGGAAGGCTCGTTTTGCGGCAACAATTCCAAGACGTCCGTCATGTGCCACTTCAATGACTTGCTGTTGTAGATTTTCAGGAATGAAAATTCTCGACCCTAGCAAGATAATCCCTTCTTGTGTAACGGACAGTTCATCACGCACATTCTTGAATTTCTGATGTTCATTGTTGTTTTCAAGAAGTTGAGCATGTGCTCTTCAGGATAGATGCATAATAATGTCTTTGAGGATGAGCATATGCCTTCCTCTATTGGTAGAAGCACTTATTTGCTCCACAGACACAGCTGCAGGAGTGGAGATCTCACAATAAAGTTAACGCGACCTCTGCCATTTTGAAAGGAGTACCCTGGAAATGCAGGGGCACTTGAGAAAAGTAGTCGGCAGGGTTTTGATCTTTTCCCAGCCAGTCTACAATGGTGTGGTCAGACTATTGAAGTCTCAGCCCCCACCTCTCAATGCGAGGGGGCATCTTGGCCTTTGGATTTCCAAAGATAGTAAGCAATTCTTGGTGATCAGTAACAAGCATAAAATGTTTCCCATACAGAAACACATGAAAATGTTTGCAAGCCCACACAACAGCTAGGCTTTCTTTCTCAAGTTGTGAGTAAGCTCGTTCAGTCTGTGACAAACTTTGGCTAGCATAAGCCACAATGCACGTTCGCACATTTGCATGTCCACTATGTTGGGCAAGAATCACGCCCAAACCCACTTGGCTGGCATCCACAACAATATCTGTAGGCTGTTTCGGATCAAAGTAAGCCATTTCAGTAGCATTTTCAATTGCATGCTTCATCATCTTGAAACTTTGATCATTCTCCCATTCTGTTTCGTTAAATCTCTCAATGGGGCACTCACAATGGCAAAGTCACGTATGTACCTGGAACAGTAACGGGCCATACCAAGAAAAGAATGCAGCATGGTTAAATCTTGTGGAGGGGTGGTAGATGACAAAGCCTGAACCTTGGCTGGCTCTGTAGTTATTCCCCCTTCCTAAGAAATGTGCCCAAAGAATTTTAGTTTTGTTTTGTGAAATTTGCACTTTTCAGCATTCAACATAAGACCTGCATCAGAAAGTAGATGGCACACTTGTGTAAGGGCTTTATCATGTTCCTTTCGTGTGTCTCCAAATACTAGTATCATCATCACTGTAATTAAACGCATGCGTGACAGGCCGTATAAGGCGACAAATGACATCTTGGAAAAGTTTGGCAGCTGAAGACAATCCAAAACTCAATCTTTTGTATCTGAACAAACCAACATGAGTTGAAAAGGTAGCAATATACCAGAAATTTTCTTCCAATTCGAGCTGATGATATCCTTTGTTCAGATCAAGTTGCGAAAAGACTTTGGCACCACTCACCTGGATGATCATATCAGCAATGTGTGGACCGGATGTCGTTCTCTTTCAATTGCTTTGTTTGCTTGACGCATGTCAACACAGATTCGCAAAGACCCTCCACTGTCCTTTTTAGGTACCACCACTATCGGCAACATCAATGGTGCTGGACCAGTAGAGCGCTCAATATCATGTTTTAGCAAAGTCTCAAATTCTTTTTCAACAGCTTCATGTAGATGAAATGCAATTCGACCATGTCATTGAGCAACAGGGCGAATGTGCAGACATCAGTGCAGGAGTAAATAGTCCAAAGGCTGTCACATTTTAAAGATTCCCAATAAAGACTTTTCCAGAAAGAGACACATAATTGTTTATATAGTTCCCACAAGGTTGTCAGGTGTGACTAGACTTCGACAGAGAATGTAGAGGAGAAAGGTATTATCTGTAAATACTAGAGTCGAGCCCAGCACGGAACTAGGATTTTCAGCAGTTGCCAGTTGCTTATTGAATAGCTAAATAAAAAGATGAATGTTACATTCAAAATATTGGAGTGGCGGTGGAGGTCTGTCCTAAAAGGGAGCCGAGAGAAAATCTATGTGAAGACTCCATACAATTTAGATAACGCATGGATCTCGACAAAGGAACTACCACATCACCATAAAAAGGGGTAATCTGCCTCCAAATTGTGTATGTGGAAAGGTAAGCACTCTTACCTGGAGCTCCCCCTCCCCATGTCTGTCAGGAGGAAGGCCCAAACCTTCCCGTCATTGCGGGAAGAAGACTGCCTTTCAGGGATTTACCTGATGTCTGAAATAGTGCCTGAAATAGGTCCCTCAGCAGGCAAAGCGACCCCGGTATCTGCCGGCTCTTGGAGAGACCCGACCAAAAACCTGCATGAGGGAGGAGTGAGCCTTATCCAGAGTTGTGAATGTTTGAACATATTTATTATTTATTTCACATATTCATCCCTAAAAAGCATACCCTGGTCAGAACCTCCAGCTTTGGAATAAGACATCCCTGCTAACTTAGGGTCAATTCTCAATAAAAGGATTTTACGCCTCTGACAGCACAAGGAAGGGGTTGCATTACCCAAAAAACAGATCGCTGTCTGAGCTCAATTGGATACAACTTCCTGGTCCAATTTTTCTCCCAAAGCCTTAGCTTCTTCTGCAGAACACAAAATCTTAGTGAGAGGGCCCAAGACATTTAAGACTTTGTCCTGCATGAGGACCATACTCGGTCAATCCACTTCCTATGGTCCTTACCCTTTTTACTAAGAAAGGTGGCCGTCATAGGGTCTAGAATTGATGTAGCCGCTGCCTTATAAGAAATGGATGGCCTTGGGCATTCAGCCCTCATCTTCATTCTGGTGGAACTGTTTAATGACTTTATTTTAGCCCAACATACTTGTTAATGAATGTGGGTGGAAACCATTCAATAGAATTAGGATGTTGTATCAGCCCCAGATTAAAAAAAGCATTACCCCCAGCATCAACAAATTCCTCTGGAGTCAAATCAGTTTTAGCTTTCTTGTCTGGCATTGTGTTATCAATGTCATAAAAAACATCATAATATGAATCATCATTCAAACAATTGTCATCTGACATATCAAACAGATATTGTAGTGACTATATGCTCTTTCATAATATTGGAACATATGCAATTCATATTGTTTTTTATACGGCCTCATTGCAATGATTTTAATTAATTGTGCAATAAACTATCTATCTATCTATTTTAGGCAACCCACCAAAGGATTATTACATGAATCAATAGTCACGAAATTAGGATCCGCACGCATATGTAAATCAGAACTGATACCTCTATGTGGCCCCTTTTGGCTGACATTTCATCACAATGTCTTCTTTTATGTAACTGTTTCCTCTCAGAGTGTGAAAGAGTGTCAGAAATTGAAGAGGCCATAAATTGGCCTATATCTGATGCAGCTGCTTGTAAAGAAGAGGCAAAAACCTTAGACACAGAGGAATTAAAGAAATCTGACAGATTCTTCCTAATCACAGAATCCTCTGTAGGAACACCTGCCTCCTTTTGTCACGTGACATCTTTCCAATCAATATGCTATAATACTTTTTTTGCTAGAAATGTGGATGCAGTTTTTAGGGAACATAAACCCCCACATGTATCACTTTAAGTTTTTTTTAAATATATTCATAAATCAATATACATTATATATTACCTCATGGCTGTCACCACTGGTTAGTTATAGTTAGGTCAGCATTTCCACAGGAACTGCAGTTTTTGTTTTGTTAATAACGTTGTCACTGTTTAACTAATCTCCACAAAACTTTCCAAAAAGGTGCTTTTTTTGCTCAATGTGTGCCTGAAAAGTTTCAGGGTGATCCATCAAGCGAGGACTGAGAAAAACAGGGGGGTCCCAAAATGCAAAATGCCCATGCATTTTCCATAGACTTCTTTAAGAAGTGCTACTGCAAAAAGTGCTGAACCGAATGACAGCAAATTTGGCAGGAAGCTCGGTCTCGGTACACCGATTGTGCTTTTTTGTGGTTTGGTGTATATCTGTTCAGTAGTTTTTGAGAAATGAAGGTTCAAAAGTATTTGTATATCTGGATGTTTGGGTTCGAGGGGCTCTCGCGAGAGTCCCTCGAACCCAATTTTAAAAAAATAGAGCGTTCTGATTGGCAGAGGGAGCTTTTTTTCCCTTGGGCCATTTGCTCCTGCGGGAGTCAGACTCCACAGGAGAGAGTGCATCAGCAACATGAGAAAAATGTCTGGCCCCAAATTTAAAGCATGGATTAAACTGTTTTACACTGAACCAGGCGCCAGGGTGTGGACAGGCGATATGGTGTTGTTGCAGTTCCAATTACATTGTGGCACCTGACAGAGATGTCCCCTATCACCCCTACTATTTGCTCTGACCATGGAGCCCATGACGGCGCTGTTGCGCCGCACTCTGAGACCCGCATATTGTATCCTTGTATGCTGATGATGCCCTCGTATACATGCGTAATCCAGAGGAATCGGTTCCAGTGCACTTACATCTTTTAAGGGTCCTTGGGGACGTGTCCGGTCTCTTTGTTAATACCCACAAATCTCAGTTATTACCTGTTGGTGGTCTGACCGCGGTGCAGCCTGAGGCACTTCCAGTAGTGGGGCTTTCATGGGGAGTGGAAGGAATACATTATTTGGGAAGATTGCCTACGCAAAACAAAAATTTCTGGACTTAAATATAGGCACAGTGCTGGAGGGCCTGAGGGTATTGGTTAGTTTCTGGAGAGACCTCCCCTTGCCACTGATGGACAGGACATCACTTGTTAAGATGGTAGTATTGCCACCGTGCCTGTACACCCTTCAAGGTACATTTTATGAGCTTGCCAGGAGGTACTTTGTCGAACTAGATAGTCTAATAGTGGATCTACTATGGGCTGCTAAAAGAAAACGGATAAGCTTACCCATGCTGAAACTGACGTAGGGATCTGGGAAGAATTGAGCTTTCCAATGTAGAACTTTATTATTTAGCAGCTCATCTCCAACACGCGGTTCACTAGCTGGCTGAGGAGGACAACTGGGGGAAGAGACTACTGGAAGTTTCTCATGGAGACCTTACACTCTCTGAGCTGCTTATGTGTGGCGCCCAGCTACCAGTGCATTTGCCATATTTGATAAAGCATGTGGGACAGGTGTGGGAACGTGCGGTTACAAGGGTATTATGTCACGCCCCCTACGCATGTGATATGCCGCTATGGGTATTAAAACCATTCACAAAAATAGCGGCAGTGATGCCTGTACCAAAATGGAACGATGGAGGATGCGAGTTGCTGGGAGATTTATCATGCAGGACGACGCTGTGGACTCATTTGCGTTAGGTACAGGCCGATATTTACAATATGACAAGATATTGGCAACAGTGTGTGAAATATGGCCTTGTTTTCCAGAAGAGCCTTTACCCTCGCGGATGCTAACAACTCTGCTGGAAATGGTGGGAGGTCGCAGACTGATCTCGTACCTATATCGTGCGCCTAGGGAGGACTTGCCGAGAATAGTGCGAAAGGCGCAGGTGAAATGGGAGGAGGTGTTGGGAGAGGACCTGTCCGCAAGGCACTGGAAGTAGGTCCGCATGGGTGTACCCACTGTGAGCACTAACGAACGCTTTAAACTGATACAATATAATTACGTTCACCAGGCATATCTCTTGCCCAAGACCTTACACAACATATACACCACACGATCGAATCGGTGTGCTAGATGTGGTATCCCTGCTGCAGGTTTTGTGCATGTGGTGTGGAGCTGCTCCTCATTGACGCCCTCTTGGGAAGAGCTACTGCAGAACCTCAGTGGGACCGGGTGGGAGGTGCCACACAACCCGAAGGCAGTATTGTTGGGATTGCTACCAGCCCCGTCGAAAAGAAACTTAGTTGTCAAGTGTACTGTTGGGTTTGTTACCTGCAAAAAGGCTCATTTCCATTAAGTGGATGGGAACAAAGCCCCGAGATATGCTGACTGGCTGCGTGATATGTCTAAATGGGCGGTGGCGGAAGAAAATAGAATGAAACGTGAGGAGAGATGAGCGCCTGGGTGATGATTTGGCTTCATGGGCACAGATGCTGTCAGACCTGCGTGCCATGACGGCTGATGAAGCTGATGTGGGGGAATAGGGAACGTAGGCTTGGTAGGTGTTGGAAAACAAGGCATTAGTTGTGAGGCCTGCACAAATAATGGGTCTACATTTGTTCTTCACTGGGAACCAAACACCCCATTGTAGCGCTTGACTCTCAGAGGGTAGCATTGCAGAGCAGTCTAAGACTTACTCAGGGGAGGTGGTGTGGGCTAGTAATCACCATTTACAGGTACGCAGAAATAACACTCAATTATTGATTGTCCAGTCTGTACTTTTCTTTATAAACAGGAAGAGTACATTTATTACACGCACACCACTCAATACTATCCATCAATTTACACATCTCCATAAGCTGGTGAAAATGCTTCTTGACATTGCGTAAACATTCCCACCCCTCCCGCAGGAGGGAGCGGGTTTAGTACCAATAATCATCTTGCCCTAAATGCAACGGGTTGACCATAACCTGGAGTGAGGGCCCTTCCCACTGGCACCACAACAGTGGTGGCCAACCCCATTATCGCAACCAGCATTTATAATGGGAACACCTGCCATAGTGACATATAACCCTGACTGAGAGCATCTCATACTGACCAAACAGTATACACACTTAAATCACAGTGGCTGACAGCCTGGTTGTTCAACTAACGCAGTAGCAAGACTACATGTCTAAGCATCGCTTGGAATGACAGGTACTTATCATATCTGGTAACATGAACAATGCAAGTCAATCACATCCCCTAAAAGGCATCACATTTATAATCACATGGCAATGCAATTAAAACAAGGCACCCTGGCTAGGATGCCTGGCAACATATTTCCAATTTACTTATTACAACACATACTACATGTGACCTCCAGTGCCCCCAAGGAACAACATTATTGTAAATGCACCTCCTGTGAAATTACACCTTTCCACCCCCAGGGGATGTCTCCACAAAGACAATCCATGTACAGACTCTCACACCTCCATGTAGTCTTAAACTTCAGCTCCCAGCTGAAGAACAAAAGTTACAGCATTAGGTAGGCTTTAAAACATGGCTCAACCCTTGAGGCGTTATTTCCTTTAAGTCACCAGAGACTTAGGGTGGGGACTTTCCACTTTTGTGCTTAGAGAGTCTGCGTTGCTCCTGCAGCTCCCCCTGCACCTTTGCAAACAAATGACGGTGACCCCATCTTACTGGGTTCACCACATGCTGTAAACAAGCAGGTTTTCACTGCAGGCCTATCCAGGCCCTGCAAGGCATTATGGGGCGCTCTTCCTCAAGAGCGTGCATATGTGAGCAGCGGCTCTCCCGCTGCTCTGGGGAGAGCCGCGCTGCCTTTATTGACAACCTCACGCCGCTTCACATCTTCTCGGGGTCCCGGTCCCACCCGGGCACCCCACATCCAGGTAAGTTGGATAGCAGCTCGGGGAGCCCAACCCCCAGCTGCTCTCGCCGGCTCCCCGCCTGGCCAGAACCCTTACATGCTGCTGCGGGAGCTGGCCTTTCATTATGGCCTGCCTTTCCTGCGGGCAGCCACGAACTCTGCAGCCGGCCGGGCGGGGCCTCGGGGGAGGGCGATGGCACTCCCCCCCTCCTTGCTCTTGCTGCGGGGGAGTGCAGCGGCACTCCCCCCTCCCTTCTGCTGACTCCGGGGCCAGAGAAAGGGTCCTGGGCCCCACCCACCTTCACGGGGAGCGCAATAGCGCTCCCCGACTTCTTCTTCTGCGGGGCCCGGAGATGGGGTCCTGGGCCCCTCAAACCTCTTCACGGGGGGCGCGACGGCGCTCCCCAGCTTCTTTATTTGTTGGGCCCAGGGTAGGTTCCTGGGCCCCCTGGGGGCCAATTCACGGGGGTGCGACGGCACTCCCCGACTTTACTTCGAGGGTCAGGTTTGATAAGCCTGGGCACTGTAGGCACCTTCACGGGGGCGCAACAGCGCTCCCCGACATCACCTTCTTCTGGGGGCAGCCCCCAGACCTGACCCACCCCGGGGGCACATCGGAGACCGGGGGCAGAGCCCCACGCGCTTCTTCGTCGGTCCGCTTAAAGGTCAAAGGTCACCTACCTTCTGGGGGGCACATCTCAGCCCCGTGGGGCCTCTTCTTGCTCCTGGTGGCCAGCCCTAGTCACTTGGAGCACTTTCCACCACCCTCCTGGCCTCCAAGAGGGTGAACTCGGCAGGGAGCTGTCTTCACTGGCTCCCTACACCAGACTTTCACCTGGCTCTCCTTCTGGGCCTCTCTTCTCCTTGCACAGAGACCCAGGCTTCCTCTCACTGGCTCTGGACTCCCTCAGAGGCACAGTCCAGAGTCCTGGGGCAGTCAGGGGTTCCTCCTTCCAAGTGCCCATGGCGCCAGTCTCCAGCACCAGTCTTCCCCAGCAAGACCACACCCCAGAGAGAGCTCCTCTTCCTGTGCAAGACCTTTCAAGAGAAATTGGAGGGGGCTGGCAGGAAGGCACTTCTGCCCCATCCTGCAGCAACACATTACCTCTCTGCCCCTGATACTTCCTTCCTGCACAGGCCTCTGGGATACTTCAAGATGGCGTCGTCCAGGGGTCTCATGCCACATGGTCTCTGAAAAGCCCCCCTTCCCCCCACTGGCTGACTTCATGGCCCGGGCCCGGAGCAGGCCTGGTGCCTGGCACAGGGTGACAGCTGCTGATTGATGCCCTGCAGCTTCACCCCATCTCTCCCTCTTGGAGAGAAGACCTTCGCCCTTGGGAATGCTTGCAGTGAAGGGCTAGGCCTCTGGTGCTACAGCTTGGGGAGGAAGGTAATAATTCAGTCTAGCAGGGTCACACCCAGCCGGGCACTGGTTCTGAGCTGAGTCAGAGGAATATGACATTTCTGGATGACCCATAAGCAGTGCAGATATGGCTTTGGACATACCAGAATGGTTCTTTTCACACAACTTACAGTGTACTTTGGTGCGTGTCTGGAGTTTGTAGGCCCTAGGGAACTGAAACTACCCCATGTGGTCTCTGTCTCCATAGGAGAATAATGGAGTGTTCCTACAGTGAAACAGTAAAGCGCACTGACTATCCCTTACATGTGTCTCCCCACATTATAAGGCCTATTCCATGTCACCACCCAACTCTGTATAGTCCCTTCCACACCATTCTATCTGTACCCGCTCCTGGGCTGCACACAACAGAAAACTCCCCCGCACAACCCTTACACTGGTGCACACACGTGTGCATCCGTGTCCACATGTAACCAATCCGGTGCCCCTTACCCTGGCTGCAGCGCAGCGGCCTTAGCTCACAAGGCGGACACCGGTGAAACTCACATGCAGTCCGTTTTATCATGTGTTTACCGTGGGTGAGTCCCAGCTTATGAGGCTCTCCCACAGTAAAAGCTCAAAAATCAGGTGCTCAAAAAGCGAAAAATCCGGGTGGCTAAGATGGTCAGAACTACCTTCTCACAATAGGGAAAATATATGGATCACAGATGCGGACATCAGAGACTGTACCAATTGTTTCCAGTAAGTAAATATGTTTAAAAAAGCAGTAATACTACAGTAATAATATATTAGCAGCGATGGGGAGGGGAAGCTGGGGACGTTGTTTTCTTTTTGACATGCACTATTGTTGTCACAGAGATACACAATTGTTGTTCATGTGGAACCATGCTGTACTGTTCTTCAATTCTGTGAAAATCATTAAACAGTATATATAAAAGAACATGAGAAAAATGTTGCGGGCAGCCATTACAGGACTCGGGGACTTAGTCCCCTGTCCTCAACTTAAAAAAAAAAAATCATATAAAGGGGCTACGTAGGGAATCCTGAGTGACCCCACTGGGGCCATAATAAATAAAAATCGGTAATTTTTGCCGCGATCCCATGGGAATCACAATGGCAGCCCGGGCCCTCATTGCTTAATTAAGGGGAGGGGGGGCACGAGGCCCTCCTCCCCAAGCCGTTTTCGGCCCCGGGGACCCCATCCCTCAGGGTCCAATTTAATAAAAATGGGGAGGGGTGCAGTGCCCCCTCCCTGAGCCACATTCGATCCGGAGACCCCATCCCTCGGGGCCAAATGTATTTTTTAAGGGGAGGAGGGACACATGGCCCCTCGCCCCGAGTCTTTAAAAAGGCCCAGGGGACCCCATGACCCAGGACCATCACTTTTTAAAAAAAGGAAAGGGGCCGCATGCCCCCCCTGCCTGAGCCTTTCAATGGCCCCCCATCCCCCGGGACCAGCTCACATACTGTGTCCCGGGGAGCCCACCCCTAGGACACAGTGGTTTCCCTGCTTGCACTGCCGTGGGCAGGGACACTTGTGTTTGCTGTCACCTGGCGGGAGCATTTTTGAACCGCCCGCCAAATGGGAGCACACAGTCAGCTCCCAGCGGGCAGGGGCTTTCAAAATGCTCCTGCCAGCTGGGAGCAGACTTGAGATCTGTGTCGGAAACAGATCAAAAGAGTGCTCCTGTCGGAGGGAGCACCATAAATAGCTGCTCCCTGTGGGCAGGAGCAGTACTGGCCCCTGCATCATGTGGGAAGCCAGCTGGGCCCGCAAGGGCACTGGGGCTCCCTCCATGGCCCCAACGTGTGTATGGTGGGTGCTCTGGGTGGCCACCGGGGCACCCACCTATTTTAAAGATAGGCCCGTGGGGTTGGGGTCCCCGGGGCCAAAATAGGCTTGGGGAGGGGGCCCGTTATGGTCTAAGCGCAGAGTCTACAGTTCTCTCTTTTAATTGTTGCTGAGTATACAAAGGTGCCAAATCACCTAAAGCTCTGCCCGTTTGGCCCTGCCCCTTCCAGTTAGTAGTATGCAATGCTGTTTCTGCCATTTTCCAGACTGATGGAGAGTGTGTTTTCACTACAATTACACATTGAAAAATGTTCTGAAATCCTTGATGGAGATGAATGCATCGATGATTTATTGGAGGGCAATCTCTTCTGTAGTGACTGCCCAAGACGAGTGTGTTTTTTCTTGTTGTTTCACTTTCAAGGTCTGAGAGCAGATTCCATGGTTCTCCCTTTTAATTACTGCTGAGTATGCAAATGTGCAAAATCACCTACAAGCTCTGCACGTATGGCCCCACCCCTTCCACATCAGTATTATGCAAATGTGTTCCTGCCATTTTCCAGGCTGATGGACAGTTCAACTTACCCGAGTGTGTTTTACACCAATTTTGATGGCATGTTCTTGGTGCAGAGGAATATGAGGACATCTCCGCCAAATAGAGAAGCACCTACTTCATATAATTAAGAGTAAGTACCATTATTTGGTGGAGATTCAACTCTTTGTCTGTAGCCTCGTCATCTTCTCTATACAAGGATTAATTTTGTCACTGATTTCTGTATGAAGACGATTGAGGAACAATCACAATGTCAGTGACAACATTAATGCTTTGAACTCAAAATACCACAGAAATTCACCAGCAGAGCTAACTATAACATTTGCCCCCGCCATGCACTGCTTATGACCTCACATGTTACATCACTCATGACATGTTCTATAACATCATTTATGACATCAGTGATGACATCTGAAATGACATCACCGATGACAAGCAGCTTTGTAGGATATGATTGATGGCGAGTTCCTCGGCCTCTCCTGTTATCCTGAATCTTATACCTTCCCAAAAGAGATTCTGTTTTTGTCATGCAATATTTAATAGACAAACTAAACTTCTCTTCGGGACCAAATGATGTGTCTTTGTCTATTTTCCCAGGCAATGACTGGTAAACTGCCAGGCAGTTCACAGAGATGCACCTTGTGAAGTTGTTACCATTGACATACACATTTGCTCCTGATATTAAGCTTATTTACATGCATTTGATATGGATATTGCAATAAAATACATCACTTTAAGATCACATCTTGCAAGAAAATCAGTTATAGTGTTTGGTGATACTGAGAAGCAGCACTGTCACATACATGTTGATTAGCTTGGCCACAAGTACTGTATTGTTGAACAAATATGGCTTTAACTGTAACATCTCCCATTCTGAGAGGGTAACCAGATGGATTCAATAGGTATCCCCACATCCCAGTGCAGGCACTGTGTCTTCGGGAAGCTCCAATTTACCTCCCCTCTTTCAGTATGTGCCTACATGTAAGGAGTAACATTTAAATGCCTCCTGCTCTCTTGTTTTTTTTTGCTCCATCCAGGGACTCTTTCGCTAGGGAAGATATCACCTGGCTTCAAAAAGTGCCCTTACCTAACTTATTGTTCATTTTGCATATTAACCCAACTCCCTTCTCAACCTCAATCTTTTTTTGTTAAAGGCACAGGTGCATATTGCACCACTGGACTTGTAAAAAAAAAGATGGATTAAACCCAGATCTCTGTGACTGGGGGTGAATGTTAGCATTGTTCAGCATTCCGTCCATCATCTGTTCTTTTTGCTTCTGTCGCCTGAAGTGGAAAGGGTATGCCAAGACATGTGTCCCGTGCTCTCTGTCCCATTGGATTCAAGGTAGCCTGGATGATAAGGGGTGATACCCCGAAACCGGTCCCAGGATGCTTGTTTACGGTCCAGGGAGGACCTGGCCAGGCAGTTCGCGCTGGACTGTTGCCATGAGGAGCAGGGTCCAGTCTGATTTGCATATGGCTGGGTTCAAACTGGGGTGGCGTGGTGAGCAAACAAATGATGGATTCAACCAGATCTGTGACTGGGGGTGAATGTTTGCATTTTTGAGGATTCAGTCCATCATCTGTTCTTTTTGCTTTTGTTGCCCTAAGTGGGAAGGATATGCCCAGACGTGGGTCTCATGCTCACTGTGCCACTGGATTCAAGCTAGCTTGGCTGATGAGGGGTTCTACCCCAAAACCGTTCTCAGGATGCTTGTTTCCGGTCCGGGGAGGACCTGGCCTGGCAGTTCGGGCTGGACTGTTGCCATGAGGAGCAGGGTCCAGTCTGATTTGCATATGGCTGGGTTCAAACTGGGGTGGCGTGGTGAGCAAAAAAATGATGGCTTAAGCCCGAATCTGTGACTGGGAGTAAATGTTTGCATTGTTCAGCATTCCATCCATCATCTGTCCTTTTTGCTTCTGTTGCCCGAAGTGGGAAGGGTATGCCCAGACGTGTGTCCCGTGCTCACTGTGCCATTGGATACAAGCTAGCCTGGCTGATGCGGGGTGATACCTCGAAACCAGTCCCAGGATGCTTGTTTCCAGTCCAGGAACGACCTGGCCGGCAGTTCGGGCTGGACGGTTTCCATAAGGAACAGGGTCAAGACTGATTTGCATATGGCTGGGTCCAAACTGCGTGACGTGGTGAGAAAAAAAACAATGGATTAAACCCAGAGCTGTGACTGGGGGTGAATGTTTGCATTGTTAAGCATTCCGTCCATCATCTATTCTTTTTTTGCTTAAAACATCATACACCCACCATGAATAACATGGAGAGAAGATTAGCTTTGCAAAGATCTTACTTTGGCAAAGGTTGTTTCACTTTATGAGTTTTCCATTCAGAGAGGCTAGTCTGTACCTGGTTGCACCGACCTCTAGCATGCGTCCAGCACAAAGCTACCGGGCACCAGGTGTGGTGCTGTGTGAATGTCTGGTCCACCTCCCTCACCTTACTTTCTCTAGAGACTGGGGCACAGATTTACTAAGCTGTTGCATTGCCATTGCATCACGCAAGGCAACGCAAGGGCTTAAGGCAGTGATATTTACTAAGCCATGCAAAGCCACCTTGCGCATCTCTGCGTGGATTAGTGAATCCAAAGTAATGCAAGGCAGCACAAATCGCTGCCTTGTGTTGCTCGGCGTTGGGAAGGCATTCCATGGGTGGAGTGTGGGCGTTCCCACGCATTCACCCATGGATTTCGGCGCATTCCCAAATTTACTAAGGGTAGTAAACCTGAGATTGCGTCAAAATGCTACAGCATCCCAACAGAGGAATAACAAGGAGAAATATGGTTATTTCTCCTCGTTATGTCCTCTCTCTACCTGTGTTGCCTTTCTGCAGCACAGGTAGAAAGAGGAAAATGCCTTTAATCCTGTCTGTAACGCAGGCACCCTTGTACCATGGCGCAAGGGTGCCTGTGTTGGCACTAGGCAGCACTCAGTGCGCCTGCACAGGGACAGAGCAGAAATGTGTCATATCTTAGCAGATATCCTGCATTCCTGCTCTCTCCCTGTCATGCACCACAGGAAGTTGTCTTGTTGCGTTGCTTGACATTTTGTAAAATCTGGCCCTGGGTGCTTTCCAAAGATATAACAGGCCAGTGAGCGGCAGCTGATGCCCCAACTCTACACAAACACTGTCGCTCCAGGTGCTCAATGAGGCCTTGATTCCTTATACTTTCTTGAGGGTGAAAATGTTTAATTTGCAGGTGTGCCAATGTACAGGAGCAAATGCGGGTGACACCTGCAAACTGCAGATAGGTTGACAGGTCAACTCTGCTGGGCGGTGCTACTGAGTTGTGAGGAATGGGCATTGCGAGGTTGACTTCTTTTCAGGCTTTGCATATAGTGAAAGGGGATGCGGCAAAGCTATGAATATGTGCCTCAGATTATTAACATACATGGGAAATAAACAGTTTAAGCAGCCAACCTACATAATGTGCACATTCATGACATTCCTGAGTCAATGTGTCAGGGATTCATAGGTGGGGATGTCTTACTTAATGTGTGTGCTCAGTGTGGGTAGGTTACAAAACAAAATTATATTAAAAAATAGTATGTGTTGTAATGGTATGCGTAGTAATAGTATGCATTGAAATGGAATGCGTTGTAATGGTAGTTTTAATGTATCTCAATGTACATGCGTTGTAATGGTATGCGTTGTAAAAACATGCGATGTAATGTATTTGCGTTGTAAAAACTGCGATGTAAAAGCATGCATTGTAATGTATGCGTCGTAACGTCATATATTCCTACCTGAGCTCTGTCATTTCTCTCTGTTAGAAAGGCTTTCACTGCTGGTGCTGCCTCTACATTGCCTGTTATGTCTAAGGAAAACTTGCACTATTGCCTGTGCATTAATGCTGTATATGTGAGGGTAGCTGCCACTTCTGCTCACTGACCTATATGCAATATGTCAAATAACAATACAAGCGTTTACACAAAAGGTCGACGTTCACCTTAGTGAATCTCCTTCATGAAAAGGCTGTCTTTCCTTCACCTAATGCTACAAATTTCCAGTTCTAAGTGTGCTCCATTTCCTTACATTTCTTTAATTCATGTTAGTCACATATTTGTTTTTTTGTCAGGCAATGAGAGCTCCAGCTGTCTGGTAGGGCTTGTGAAATCACACTTAATAATGCAGTGACAGAAGTCCTATCCAGTGCCATTTTGTTTTGGATCATACCAAAAAAATAGCCACTGGAAGTTGGAACTTCCAGTAATAATATATGAAGTTGTGTTTCTTTATCACACGATTCCATATTGTAAAGGATCTTGACACCAGTTTCATAGCTGAAGGGATGGCTGGCACACCATCAGCAGCTCAATACAGGAGGTCCTGGCAGAGAGTCAAGCACTAGAAAGAATATTTCAAGTCCTAAGCATGAGACAGACTGCCAAGTGTATGCTCCCTGAAAGGTAGAGAAATAACACATGGCTCGCCTCCAAAATGAGCCCCTTTATACGAAAATGCACAGTAAAAACTACAGTATCAGCATAAGGTGCGCAAGAATGTTACATAGGCTTAGCGAATCACAATTCTGAATAAAATGCAACTTTACATAACACCATCCCATCACCTAAATGAATAATAATTAGACCCCTCTTGACTTAATGTCATTGGATGTGAAAGTACAAATTTAGTAACAAACAAAACAATGACAGAATCACTGATTCAGGGTGGAAAGATTTTGAGCAGTTACATTCTGGAAGGCAAGAACATTATCATAACAAAGCGTTTCATCAGTGCACATTTTGCTGCCTGTGGAAAGTCAAAAAATTAAAACGCAGCCAAGTTTAAATTTTAAGTTGAAGTTGGGCCTGGTTTGGCCAAGTGCAGGAAAACACAGTGCTGTGTATGGTGCAGTGAAATAGTTTTTGATGCAAAGGATTCATGATGTTAGGCAAAAACTATTTGTTAATCAGAAAACATGAAAACACCTCTAAAACACCTGTCTGCCATGATGTGTGTGCTTCCATCACTGAATGATCACTGTCCTCTCAACACCTATGTTACCCCTCATATTCAGCCAGGTGAGCACTGTTACAGATCCAGGCAGTAAGTTTGTGTTACCCCGTGGTAAAGAAAGGTAGGGCATACTGGGTCATAGTATACTCACTGTCAGAGACTACTTGGAGGTCCTCCAGTGACTGGGAGAAATGCTGGTATTAGGATAGAAGATAAAGTCTGAAGCACAGTCTGTGGTACAGCATGGGTATCTTGCTTCCCACAAAGAGCTCGGCGGCTGCAGATGCAGTAGGACTTGAGAATTTTAGAGCCCAACCCCTGCATCATATTACCCAGCCGTGCACAGGGTTAAGGCAAAATGTCGATGGCGCAAATCTGGCTACGCAGTTCACATTTCTGAGTTATAATGCAAAGCTTAGTAGGCACTCAAGATCTGAGTGATGGTGCAAGCATTTCGAATGCACTGACTATTAATGAGTGATGGCACAAATCTGGGTATTTGCTGATACTTAGTGGGTGATGGTGCACATCTGAACATGCTCTAAGAATTACTGAATAATGGGGTAAAGTCAAACATGCATTTAGAATTAATAAGTGAGTTGCACCATCACACTGTAATGCTTACTACATGTTCAGATTTGCACAATCTAGGTATGCACCCAGGATTTCTTAGTAATGGTACCAATCTGTAAATGTGATGAAAATTTCTGAGGGTTGTGCAAATATCAGCACACACTCATTACAATTGAGTGATTATGCAAATCTCAGTATGCACTAACGTTTAGTGAGTGATGGTCCAAATTTGAACATTCACTAAGGTTTAAGAGCGGTGGTACAAATTTGGCCACTAAGCCAACATTTGTAAGTGATAGTGCAAATCTGGGCCAGCACTCAATGGACCATATTTATGAAAGTTTCAGTTAAAGATTTCCAAAAAGCGATTTAATAGAAATCACTATTTGGAATTCGCATAATGTGATGTACGATGGAGAGTATTCCACTGTTAGCGAAGTCGTCATATTTGCAATCGCAATTAGGAAATTTCCTATTTGTAAATCGCACTGATGCAATTTCTTTCCTAGGTAATAGCAGTTAGGAAAAGTTGCATTTTGGGTGCAGAACGATGATGTAAGATCCAGGAAACTTAGAAATACAGGTTGTGGCCACAACTCAGAAGTCTAGGAAGGTGCTGGAAGCAGGTTGTGTTCCTGTGTGACTACTGGCAGTGATATTTACTTTTCCCACAACACCATGTCTAAGGATAATAGGGATAAGGACCTTGGCAGCAGAAAGCGCAAAGTGACATTTTCAGATAAGGAGCTGGAGCTGTTGCCTGAGGAGTGTTTGGCAAATCATATTTTTCTGTACTTGAGGCTCAGAAAAGCAAAATTTGGAACAGCATCCTGGAAAAAGTGAACCTTCTTAGTGTCACCCAGAGGACCATACCTAAAATAAGGAAATGCTAGTATGACCTAAGATCTCGTACTAAAGAGAAGGTGGCCAGCAGGATGGCTGAGGTTCGTGGCAAAGGTGGTAGTCCATCCAAAAATCCTCTTCGCACTCCAATTGAATCATTTATTGAGGGGACACTTGAACCTGAAAGTGTGGTGGGAGTGCCTGACATTGACACCTCCAATCCTGTAGACTCCATCCAAGGTAAAATATTTTCTTGTATACATTTTTCCATAACATATTTTTTGTGAGTCTTCAAGTACAACATCTTAGCTACAAAAACTCCATTTAAATGTTTGCTGTAAATGGCAGTACATTATGGGAGTTGTAGTACAGCTAAATTATATGGTGTACTGTGTGTCGATGAATAAATTACATATATCTACATATAATCTTCATGTCAAAAACACATAAATCACATCATCAACAATATTACGCATACTTAGTAATCATTTACCTACAATAACTAGATACATACATTTCCACAGATCACAACCAAGACGTGTCTGAAACTGCTGAGGCGGATGAAGCAATTGACATACAAGTGGAAATTGAGGACAGCACAATTACTACTCCTATGCCAATTACTCAAACTCCAAATACTAGGAGAGCAAACGTGCACCACTACCAGACTTTCAGGAAGGTGATGAGAAGCAAACACAAGACAGGAACAAAACTTCTTCTGTGCGCAGGACACACAGACAACGTAGAGTCCAGCAACGAACAGTTCACAATGATGATGTCTCTAATGACTTGTCAGACAGTTCTCAATTGTTTGGTGGCCTTGAGGATTCAATCATCACAGTCCAGAGCCTGCAAGCCAAACAGATAAAAACAGTGAATAGGCATCTGTAAAGAATGTCACGTTCAATGCTGCAATTGCAGAAAGGTCAAGAGTGTTGGATTTCTGTCATGGAGAAGTAGCAACATATGCCAAGCCACAGGCACCAGCAGCACATGGCACACTATGAAGCATTTACAAAATCAATAAATCGATTGGCAGTTGCCACCACCACTCTTGCCAGGAGAGCTGTAAACATCCAAAATGACATGGGACACTGCTGCCAAGATAAAGCACGCGGGCTGGTCTAGTCACATATCTGTGCCAGATGGATGCTGTACAAGGCAAACACTCCAACACACATGTTGCATAGATATATCCCCAACTCCACAGCCAAGTCCTGCTGAGAAGGTGACCAACACCAGAAGTCGTAAAAAGGAACTTATGTATGCACTCAGATGTATGACACTATATTGTTATGTTTGCATTTCTCACATTTTGTTGCTTTGCTTAAACAATGACATCCTATAAGGGTACTGTTGATGATACGCAATTACAATGCATTGTTGCCACCAGAATAAAAAGGTATTTTTCAATAATGGAAAAACATTAATATCATGTGTGTTGGCTATTTCTTAATGATCCCAACATGAGGTTCACCCTGAAAAACAAGCATGGAGAAAGTTGAATTTTTGGACATTTGGATTCAACACAACAATGGCCAGCCTCAAGTATCCCTTTTCATCAAACCTACAGCACGCAATACGCTGTTAAACTATAACAGCATTCACGCACAGTGCCAAAAACAAGGAATCCCCTTCAGTCAGTTTCTCCGTCGCAATTGTACCTCTATGCAGGATTTTCTCCTACATGCTGAGACATTGAAAGAGAAGCTTGCAATCAGGGGATACCCTAGATGGCTCATTAGGGATTCTTTTAAAAGAGCCAAATATTTCAACAGAGAAACCACGTTCCTACCCAAAAACAAAGATACGGAAGACAAACTAGACTGTGTAGTCCTACATTCTAACATTGATCACAAGATTAGGCAAATCATTAACTCACAGTGATACATCTTGAACATGGATCCATCAGCGACCAAGATCCCAAAACCCCTGATTGCATTTAAACACAACCGCAATTTAAGAAATTCCCTGGTAAGAGCTGCTATTGACAAGAAAAGTGACTTCTGTCAGAAATCCATCACAAGACAATATCCTATTAAACTAAATCATTAATGCGGAACTTGTCATGCATGTGAAAATGCTGAAGTGTCATGCTCCCTCCTATGGAGAGGAAAAACTTTTCACCTACCTGACATGACCAATTGTAGAACAACCAATATTGTCTATTTCATCAAATGTCCATGCCCACTCTGGTATGTGGGCGAAACTGTCCGTGAACTCAGAACAAGACTAAGCAGACATAAATCAGCTATTCGGAGAAAAAGGCAGGGAGCCCCACTAGTGGAACACTGAACATTCAGAGAAAGACATCTCCTGGACAATTCTCGAGAAAATTAGTACACTGAGCGGTAGAGACACCAATGCATACTGGAAAAAAACAGAAGGATACTGGATGTTTTCTCTAGACACCTGTACCAATGGATTAAATGAGTCCATCCCTTGGGAAAATGCTATATATTGAGCTGGTTACCTTGTCCTCTCCCTGTTTGGCTCTTGATTTTTAGGGACTTTTGTTTAACCTTATCTGCATTCTCAACTGTGAGCTATATTGTTTTGTGTAGTTTTCTTACTCTAAACATAGATGGGCATTTGACATACACCTTTGTAATGTCACCCCGGTGACTCTGCCCTCCCTAGAGACATTCGTCCCCAAGTCATTTGAGAATTTTTCATAGTGTTTAAATTTAGCCAGGACCTTTTTCCAATGATTCCCATTCTTTTTTTCATTCTTTATTTAATTCTTGTTTCATCCCTTTTGTCTTCTTTCCATTTGTAAACTACATATATATGGTTCGCAATGACCATTTAAGTATGGCCCCCATTTTTCTTTATTTTTTGCTCATCATTGTTCCCTTCGAGCCGAACATATCGATTGTCCTAAGTCTTTGTCTGGTTCTCTTGCGCGTTCCGTACATATTTGTATATTTAAGCCTCGCGTCTTCCCCGGATCCCTTCGTCATTTTCGGCTTCCGGGGAGATCAATGAATGAACGCGCCCAATACCGGATTCATTCCTGCTTTTGAACCCTTCCACGGCCCAATCTTTGTACGAAAGGTAAGTAGTGAGGCCTTTCATTTTAGGCATGTAGTAATCATCCTACTTTTGCCGATTTTTGTATATACCCATCCGAACTTGAGCTCTGTGGTTTTTCTCCTCCGTGAGTGATTTCTTCATTTGAACCACAACTCCTACCCTCGTGAATCAGCAGTTTATCTCATCCTAGGCACCACTCTTTCCTGAAAATCCCTTCCCATTATTACGTCTCTCAGAACCGCCACTTTTCCATGAGACTTTTAGTATTGGTTTTCCTATCTCATTTTCCCATTTGAAGTTGCAACATCCCTTTAGCATATTTAACTTACTTCTCTGCATGTGTCACACTCAAATTAGTGCACGTAGCCATTTCGAGCCCACGTGCATCAGTATTCCTTCCACCAGTGTCTGACTGGTTACTCACCCCATTTAGGTAACCCGTTTTTCATGCCTTCATATGGCTTGTTATGTATTCTATTCTATTTTGTTCTATTTCAGTTCCTCTGTTTATACCCCAATGCATCATGACTATGTGACGATCTGCCGGTCACCAGTCACTGAAAAACTCTGGGGCATATTAGCAAGACCGGCGATAAAATTATCGCAGTTTTAGCGGCAGGAAACTGCCGCTAAAACGGCGATAATGGGCTTGCTAATATGCGTTATAGAATTCCAATAGAAGCCCAGGTTAGATGTGCAGGACATCTAACCTGGGCTTCTATTGGAATTCTATAACGCATATTAGCAAGCCCATTATCGCCGTTTTAGCGGCAGTTTCCTGCCGCTAAAACGACGATAATTTTAACTTGGGTCTTGCTAATATGCCCCTCTGTGACCCTACTAGACTCCTTGAAGTTCTCATACCAATCTGAAGATCTATTTTTTAGTCTTTCTTCAGGTAAGTGTAGGAAACTATTCATTCTATTTTTTTTTTAAGATAGTATTTCTAAGACTACATCAATACATTTCTCGTGATCGTATTCAATTAATAACTCTCTTCCCCACTTCTTCTCTTATTTTGCATTTGATTAGCGCTGTAAAATCTCTCGTAGGGACCTGTTGCCAAGTCCCATCGATCATTTTGGTAGAGACCTGTTGGTCCGTATTCCATTTCAGATTTCTTCCGGGTTCATTGACTAGGTATGAATCCTTTACTTAGTCACCATTCTTCTCCCTCCTGTCACAGGATTTGAATTGTGAACTTTATTTCACACTATTTTGGGTTTCATGGTTTCCGCTTGGACCTGAGCATGTTTTGGTGTATAATGTTGTTTATTTATCTGTTATCTGTGTTTTTCCTTTTGGTATCAAGCATGTTGTTCTAGCCCTATGACTCTGTCACCTATTATTGTTATGCACATGGTGAATTGCGGTGTAGGGTGATGTTCCATATATGCAGACGAATATGTAGTTCTAATGTGAGCCTTTTTAGGTCGAGCCTCGAGTAGCGCGCAAGCGCTGCTCTGGCAAGACTTTATGTTAGGGGGTTTTAAAAGCTGACCAGACGCTCGTGCGTCATGGCCTTTTCCCTGTGGTTACGCGCGTGGCACACATCTGTTTCCAATTATCGTGCCCAGACGCGGGCGCGATAATTGGAAACACATGCCTGCCGTGCGGGTAATCGCAGGCAAAAGGCCAAGACGCACGAGCGTCTGGTCAGCTCTGCAGGCTGCCGCGCTCTCTCGCCCCCGCTCCTCTCTTGTTTTCCCCTTCCAGCTGACTGTTTGAGCCAATGCTAGTTTGCCAGCTCGCTTCTTGTCTGGTAAAGTAGTGAGGGCTCATGCGAATGAGCTGGGGATGACCGGGCTGTAGGCAGGCCTTCGCGGAGCATGGTGTCAGCTGAGGAGCACGTGTGCTGCAGAGTGGCCGGTGGGCCCTCGGTCTGAGCTGCTACTTACTGCGGGCTCTGCTGGTGACAGGCAGGGCTTTGCCAGCGTGTTATCCTGGGGTGGCCTGTCGTCTCCTCGTTCCGTGCGTGGCGCCGCAGCACGGCTAGACTTCTGCTGTGTGGTGGGGGGAGAAAGGTACGCCAACAGCTGGTGCGGCACTCTGGCTTCTGTGCTGGGTGCGATCGCTGACGGGCCGTTGCGGCTCCTCGTGTACTCGGGCAGGGTCCACGGGAAGGCAGGGGATGGCTCTTTGTGGCTGCGGGTCATCACGGCGCAGTGGCTTCAGGGTGCGCGGGGGCGCATCCCACCCTCGTCGCCAGTGTTGTGGGGGGTGCCTTTCACCTTAATAGGTATCCGGTGTGTTGTGTAGGCCCCACACTCTCGACCACAATGACCGACACACACACAGGAATGCCGTATGGGCGTAAGACCAGGAGCGGCCTACTCCACGCCTGGCCAGAAGATGCAGTGGATGTACATCCAGGTGGCTTCTATTAAGCAGGGCCGCTAACCTGCTACACCTGTGTAGTGGCGCATTACAGTACGCAATAATTTCTTTCAAAATCGGAGTCTTTGTTTAGTCATGTTCAGTTATGTTATCGGGATATTTACAGAGTGCCACTATTGCCACCTAGTGGCCTCTTGGTGCTCATGCAATCCTGCTAATGCTACTGCTGGAGATATTTCGAAAGCAAGCTGACGAGTTACAAATGAGGGCCAAATTGTCAGCTTCACTTTAGTAAATCTTTTGGCGACCTTGCTTTCCTTGGCGAATGTTCAAATCATTCTACTTTCCTTTGCTTGCCCAATCCCGGGTTCTGAGGAACTATCTTGTTATTCCATTGTCTGAGCCAGAGGGAGAGTTATTGGGCAGTACAGCGTAGCAGCCTACGAACCTGCAGCCTGAGGTTAAGTTTAATGCTCTCTGTCCACATCATTGCCATGACACACGTGCGCTGTAATGTGTCTTTTGGGCACCTTTGGAGTGCCCTATAAAGGCTTTGATCATGTTATTCCAACTTTAAAACCATTCCATTATTTGCTAATCAAACACATAATTTATTTCACCATTAGTTTAATTTAATAAATTCAGTTGAGTGCTATACAAGATGTTGGAAGGCACAGTTTCTGAATTACCTATACTCGTCATTAGAATATTTCTGAACTGTTTTGTGATTTTTAGTTGCAGAGTAATCTCATGATTTTTGTTTTGTTTGTGGAGACTCTCGTTGTTTTCACAAGTACTTAGTTTTTAGTTTGAATTTGAGTGCCATTTGTATTTTTTAAGGGTGCTTATGTTTGCATATCAGTGCCTTACTTGTGACACTTTGACTCACAGTTCATAGCAAATAAAGGGGCAGTCATGACCATGTAATGCATAGCTGTCAAGTTTTCAGTTTGCATATGTGTGTCATTACCAACGTTTAAGTGTGCTTATTAGTGATATCCCATGCGTTTTGTGTTACACTGCCAGTGTCACACACAACGCATTTTCTGTGTGGAAGTGAAACGTAATTATGATTAAAAGTAAACCGAAAAAATCCCTATAATAATATTCCAATAATAAGATATCAGAATGTATACTCATTAGCACAACATGAAGCTCTAGAAGTAAGTGCAACTTTCTTTTCGTTCAGATTTTCTCGTTTGACACTGAAGCAGTGCTGCTCACTGGCAGTAGACTGTCATTGAGTTTAAAGTTATCTGCAGAAAGCAGGTACTCCACAATATCAGCCTCGTAAAACAGCGCATACTATTTGGAGGTGTGACCATGACAAAAGTTTCAACCTTTCCATGTCCCTTTATTATTTATCTGGGCTGCAGACATTTGTAGGAGTTGTACTGATAAATAACTGTTGTAGTTAAAAGAAGTCAAGATGTATCCAGGTCAGGGCATGACATGACTTGGCATAGCCAATAGGTCTCGCCTTTGGGACCTTATAAGTGTTTAGCCATGCAACAGTTTGTTGCACCAAGGATATTGTGCTGCATAACTAAATACTTATAAGGTCCCAAAAGCGAGACCTATTGGCTATGCCAATGCTTGTTTATCTAGTTTGTGCATTAGATTGCCATCCCTCCTAGCCTTGGTTTTTTTCTGGCGGTTTGTCCTTGTGTGCCCTGAGGAATGTGTCACCTCAATGTTGGCGCTTCACCGCAAAGCGCGTCAGCACTATTCTGCTGGACATTAGAAACAGTATTCTGGCTTGACTAATGAAATCATAAAAAGTGAAACAGTATTCTGGCCTGACCAATGAAATTATGAATATATATGTACCAAGACTTGTCTGACTGTTTATTATAACAGAAATATACTTTCTATTCCTTTGTTCAGCTGTCTAAAAAAGACTCTTTCAAATTTTGTAAAGTATTATGAATTAAGTTAACATGACAAACTTCCCTCTGTTTTTACTGGTGTGATGTTTTGTATGTGAGAGAATGAAGTATGCATGATGGATTTATATATGTGATAATGGTCCTTTCGATGGCTAGGTTGTGTTTTCGTTTATAAATGTATGTATTATTAAAAAAACTTTGAATTAAAAAAAAATTATACTGTTTGAAACTAAGATGATTTTTCTATGGGTTCTATCAATGATTAAAGAAAATAATAAATAATGATATACAAATATTTTTGTCTCTAGGATTTTGGTTCCTTTAAAGAACTCTATGTCATGTCAAATTTTTGAGTTACTCTTGAATATATATTGAAGGGAGTGTTGAGGTTTTGTTTTTTCGCTTATTGTCATTTCCACTGGTTCCTCTCTCCCTAATTACCTACAGGGGCCCTCTGTTTTTCCTAATATTTATTAGTTGTGGTCATCATTCTTACCTTAAATATAGGTGTTTGGGATCTCTGTGCGTTGTGCTCTTCTGCACATGTCCTGTCCTGCTGAATCTGTAGTGGTGGTAGTTCATCATCTAAGTCTGATTCTGGCTCTATGTTGACATTGTGAAGACCCTTCCTCATGGGTATGTTGCGAAGAATAGCACATGTGGCAATGATTTTGCAACAGGTCTTTGTCTGTAGAGTAGTGATCCACTAGTCTTATGTATATCTAAAACGTGATTTCAGTATTCTAAAATGCTGTTAAATTATTGATTGTGTTGTTTAATGTGCCCTGTTGTACTGCCTTTCACTTCTGGTTCTTAGATTCAAGTATTGTGTAAGTATCCAAGTGCGCAAGACATATGCACTGTCTCCTTAAATAATATGACAAGGAGAAACAATTCGATTATTTTACACACATGCTTTTGAACACTATAAGAACCAAGTTTAAAATCCTCTTACCAAGTAAAAAACCATTGCCAATTTCACCCTGAGACAGAAGGTTATTAATTCCACAGGGATGGAACATAAGGGAGTCATGTGTGCTGACTGAGAATCTGGCTGCAAGGTCAGTTATGATGCATGAGGCATCACACACTACCTGAACATTGAGTGAATGGGTGCTCTTCCTGTTTCTAAATGTAAGTCCGTTTTTATTTATATAGCGCAGCTACTCACCCTTACGGGTCTCAAGGTGATGGGGGCCGTCGTGGAAATTAAGTGAGCTATTGCCCAGAGTCACATGGTGCTGAGCTAAGCTGCCGCCGGAGCCGGGGATCGAACTGTGAACCCTGTGCTCTGAAGTCAGCTGCCCTGGCCGCTGCACCACACCTCTCCACCTATTCTATAAATGAAGTAATTTGCAGACGGGGGACATATGGCAATATGTGTACCATCAACACAACCCATGACATTTTGGAAACTGTGCTACCCGATAAAACATTAGTTTTGTGTGTTGTATATCCTGGGGACTGTTTGGAAAAAAACATTGGTTCAATTTGCTGACAATGATGTCCAAAAACCTATGTAAAACCCTAGAAAATGCACTGTGTGACACTCCCCCTACCAGTGCTATAACTTCCTGGTAACTGCCAGAAGCTAAAAGGTGTAGACAACACATTACCTGCACATGTGGTGGAATTGCATTGCTTCTGACTGTTGGGGTTTGTAGCTGAGAATGTAATTCCGCAATTAAATCCAAAATTACTTCACTACTCAATCTATACTACTCATAAATCTCCACCTCAGTCTGTTCAAACAGAGTGACCCTCACCCTAAATATCCTCTCCTGTCTCCTTCTCCTTCTCTGCCTACCAGCTCTTACTCCTCGCCAAAACATACAGAGCCACCATTCCGAAAGAGCCAGATGCATTTTGGGTGACTTTTTATTTTTGCACCTGGTTACCACCAGACGCACATTGCTGGTTTTTGCATTTCCTAAATGGCCATTTTAAGACTGATCGCAATTAGGATATCCTTTGTACATAGTATTAGCGACTCGCTATTTGGTAAAACCAATTTCTGATTTCCAATTTAGAAATGCAAAAAATGCAATTTCTACATGATGGAAATCGTAAATTGCACCACCGAAAATGCCTTTCTTACATACAAACACACCATTTTGCATTTCCAAACAGCCTGAGATAGTGATTCGCACCTTTAGGAAATGCAAAATGGCTTTGTACATATGGCCCAATATTTCTCAGTGCAAATCTGGATAAATGGAAGCAGAACTCTGTTTGTTGGGGTCTTAAACTGTGAAATGCTCTTAGTCCATGTCTGAAGGTTCGAACAAAATGATGTGTTTTAGGATGGGCCTGAAAAAATGTATTGTTTCCTCTTGACTTCAGCTAAACATCCTGTACATAGGAACCACAATTAGGAATAGCAGACTGAGCCTCCCAATAGCATCTAAATCTAGCTGCCATATGCTCAAACACTGTTACCTCTGGTAGCACCCTTAAATAACTGGCAGGTGATCTGCAGTACCCTACAAAATTCCTCAATTATTCAATAAATACACTGGGATATACTAATAATGCAAATTAAGCATTATGGATTACTGAATAATGTTCATGTATTCATCTCACTGACACAGATGTCTGAATATCACCTTTGTATGTGTATTGAATATCAGCCTTCAGCAAGTTATTGAAGTGCTGATTAATGATGTAGCTGGTAAAGTGCCTGGGCTTGACGCTGTTCCACTGGGCCTCTTCAAATATAATTTGGATTTGCAGGCTCCTCCTCGGGTGAATGTCCTACACTGTGCAAGTTTAAAGGAAATTCCAAGTAATTTGACTAAAGGCCTGATTATGAGATTGGCAGTCCGGCTGCCTGAAGACCACGGCCACCAGTAGGTCACTGCGCTGTTGGTCTTCGTATTACGAGTTTACCATGGTACTGGCGGTGTGGCTGCAGAGATCTTGCTGTGGTGGTGACTATTTTTCCATATGTATTGATGCCTGTGCGAACATTTCGACTGCATATGTGTCGAATGCACACATATGCATGATGCATGTGGAAAAATATCATCTACCCATTGCTGGAGTATGACACATATGTGGACAGTCCAGGCAATGGGTATATGGCACAAAAAAGACTCACCTGTATATCTCTGCAAACAGAGTTGTGATCCTCGGGGTTAAGATGCTGCTGTGAAGGGGGGAACTCTGATGGGAAGATCAGGAATGGGGTGAGAATGCACCCCACATCCTTTGTTTCCGCCAACTTGAAGCTGGCGGTTCCACCGCCACAGACGGCTCGTCGGAAAGCCAACTCTTAATACGGAAGGTGGTGAAACTCCTCTGTACCGCCCTATGGCAGCTTCTTTTCCCAAACCATGACCCCGGCGGTCTGCGGTGTGCTGGTGGTGTCGGTGGTTCAGCCACAGTCTTTGAAACAGCAAGCCACCCAACTCGTAATACGGCGGTCGGACCCCAACCACGGGTATGGCAGTTCACAGACCACCAAACTCGTATTAAGGCCCTACGTCTATCATTGTTCCAATTTTAAAGTAGGAAGATAAGAGTGCTCCAAAATGTTATCAGCATATCTCCTTAACTGAGCTTACTGTTAAAGGTATTGGAAGAATCTCGATGAAAAGAATTGTCATAGGCAGCTGCCAATGGAATTTTAGCAAAAAGCCAATATAGTTTTAGATCTGGTCTACGAACTGTTGAACAATGTCTCACTCTTCACTTGCCATCTAGCAAATATGTGCCGGTCCTTGCGGGATATACATCTCATGTGGAGGAGACGTCGCCTCCTGGGGTTGGAAGCATGCCTGGCTGGGACGTGGGTACCAGAGAGAGCCTGTCTTCTGAATCCTCCTCGTGAAATGAGACATTACTATCTTGAAACTTGGGTTATTATACCAACAATGAAACAGAACATCAACCTGGTGAATCTACTGGAACCATTTGAAAACCATTGGTTGAAACACTGTTTTCTAATTACTCCTTCTATAGTGAATCATATAGCAGAGAGGGTCACTATGCCCTGAAGAAAGCCCCTACACCTCAACTGAGGGCATTTTATGGGCAGAAACATGTTGGCCTCTCATAGTGGGTTGGATTATCTCTACTTTTGGGGATACAGTAAAATTCACTTTATCCACCAATAGGTAGTTTTAACCTTGCTCCCTACACTCACCTTTTCTAGCCTCTGCAACTAGGCCCGAAACCCCAAAAAGCCCATAGATACTCATCTGGAAGCACCAATCCAATCCTATTACCAGCACTACACAAGCTCCCCTGTATTAGGGTAGTTGTGCGCAAATTAATCCTCGTGGGCCAGCACAAGGAGGGGCCAAATGATAAAGCATGATACCCACTGGGTGTGTGGGAGCTTTCCATTATGTAAATGACAACAGTCTTGGAGCCTAGAGGGCAGAATTTTCTAATTTGTAAAGCAAAAGCCTCACGGAGCCCGAGGGGGTTAAAATCTCCTCGGGCTCCGTGAGGCCTTTGTTAAACATTGGAATGTTGATGCTCCGGGCTTCTACCAGCCATTAGAAGCCTGGAGCACTCCATTGTTTTTTATGGGGCCCTCAACATTCCTAATATGCTTCAGTGTTTTGCTGCCCATTTGACAGGACTGCAAAACAATCTCTTTTAAAAAACAATAGCAGATGTGCTAAAGTCTTATCATGAGGATTGCGTATTACTAAATCCCCTCTGCGACTATATTCTGAAATAGACTTAAAACCTGGCTTTTTTTCCATAGGGCAGTAAGTACTCTGTTGGTGGGCTTGTACCTGGGCTGCCGCCCGTTAGCGACAGGACACTCTCTGGAGCAGCAGCGAGCTGTACAAATCTCTCATTCATTCATTCACTAAGAAATAATCTCCTGGCCTCTTTCACGCCGACAAACTGGACCAGAAGCAGATTCTTTTTTTAATCCATTCATTTGTCTGGCCATGGGGTAGATGAGCGTGTGTCACTACCGATTTTGGATAAAATAATTGTTCCCACAAAGCAGTGAAAATTGTGAATTTTTAAGAGAAGAACATTTATAAATACCAAGGCGATTTCGTGTCGCTGAAAAAAATTTACTTTCAGAGCTTCTGCCTTCTTAGTGTATGTCCAAGCTACAGAGACCTTTGTATAACCTCAGGGTATCAGGTAGTTCGTCTCTAAGGTACAACTTTTGAGCAGCCTTGCCAGAATTTTAACTCTTTCAAATGCCAAAAAGGCCTTGTTTAAGTTTGAGGATTTAGCCAAATGCTCCGCCTCACCCACCCTTTCGAAGCCCCAAATGGCATGGTCAACTTTTACACATACTATTTTCATAACTTGATAGCGACTTAGGGCCAGAATTTACCACTTACTCATGCAGCGCAGTGCAGCAGCCTCAAATGCTGCGCTGCGTGAGAAGGAGATCGCACGAGAGTGCTATATTCACAGAAATATGGCACTCTCCTCCTCTTTCCCTAGCGCTGAAATCAGCTGCTGTGCGCCACGGAGACACCTTTGCGCCATAGTGCAAGGGTGTATCCGTGAGTCTAGCATAGGTTTTGTACTGGATGGGTAGCCTTCCAGTACAAAATACTATGCATAGACTGACTTTAACCCTTTCCCTCTTTTGTATGTGTGCTGTAAAATGCAGCACACGTACAAGGTCGGAAAAGGACAGAGAAATGAAAGCATTACTTCAAAAGGGCGCAGTTTTCTGACACTTGATCTTGTCTACTTTATTTAGTAAAAAAGGTTTAGCATCAGAAACCTTGGGTGGATGCATGGGAAGGCCCATGCTCCACCCATGGTACCCCCCCTTGGCGGAAAGTAATGCAAAGTAGCGCTATGTGGTGCTTTCACATTATTTCCAGCAGTGCTGGAAAGTAAATTGGAAAAAAAGATTTTGCACCGATTTGTGTCACTTTTGTGACGCAAACACGGCGTAAAATCTTAGTAAATCCCCCCCAGAGTTCGGTAAGTTTAGCACCTCTTTTTACTGCCCATTGAAGACGTGTGCACTTAGAACTATATGCACATATTTTTATAATGAGGGATATTGCAGCTCATTGTATAAAGTAGAGATTCAGGACACTCGTTCTTTTACCTAATTTTAACCCCCTCTTTGCCTTCATTTTGTACAGAAGCTGTCAACGGCTCTATGAATGGGCTGCTAGGAATGCTTCTGGCAGGTCAAATAGACAGAAATGCGAATTTCTGACTGAAAAAGGACTGACCTATATCTAGTTTTTCGTTTGGCTGTCATAAAAGCATCCTGAGTGTTCGCGTGCCGTAAACTACATATCTGGATGTGTGCACCTGTATGACAGCCCCGTAGTAACACTCCGTGACAGTTCCCTCATTCCAAAGACGTACCAGGAAATGCAGAACTTCCTCCCCTGGCGTTTCAGTTCACCTTCTGTACAGACGTTATCCAGATTTCCGTCTCCTGCTTGATCCTTACCTTAGCTGTTTTTTAGCTTAATTTTTTCTACCTAGTGAGGAAGTTCTTATATAACGTTTTATTCATGGATGTTCAGGTTTAACCTCTTATATCCATATTTCTCAGCGGTTTTCCTCGCCTCTTCAGTGTTGTTTTATTTTTAGATCTCATTTACAAACAGCGTTAGCTGCCTGGTGAGAGGTAATGTGATTACTCAAAACACAACAGGCACTTATATGTACATGAAGATACATATGAAGAAAGTGGCTTTTGGACATCCCCTTTCTGACATTAGCTACGGGTTTTACACTTATTTTAGGCGTTGGCTAACGGGCTGTCCATCTGTGTTGGTTTCATTTCGCAGATATGAGCGCCCTATAAAAGTTGTTCCCCACATATACACTCATATTAATTGTGGCACAGAGGGCCACACCACGCTCTCTTTATCAGCTCACCACTGTCCATTGCTCCCCGGTGCTCCCCTACTGCCCCCTCCCCAACCCGTTCCTTACTTTTTTTCTTTTTTATGGAGCTGGCCAGTAGCGGCCAGCACGGCTCACGGGCGACGAGGTGGGTGGGGAGAGGGGGGGGGGGAGAGGGTGAGGGGTCGGGGGAGGCTGGTCGCAAAGTAAAAAAAATAAAAAATTAAAATATACACTTACCTTGCCGCCGGATCCTGCGTCCGACTCCAGGAACAGGAAGCATAGGCCAGGCTCACCTGACCAGTCGATTGGTCTGAGCGCCGTGACACGGTGCTCAGCCAGGGGCTGGAGGGGTGGGTATGTTCTCCACGCAGGCTGTAATGCAGCCTGCATGGAGAACAGGGAAGGTGCGCATGAGTGATTTGGACGGCCCGAGAGGGCTGACCAAACAGTCATTGCGCACTTAGGTGTGGGCAAACCACTCCTCCCCTGCTCTGCAGCCCCGCCGCACCCCTCACGCAAAGCTGCCGCAGCAGGCGGACAAAATGAAATGATAACATTACGTTATTATCATTTTATTTTTTCCCTTCTTTTACTGCTGCAGAGCAGTGGAGCGACGCTCCTCCGCCTTAGCGGAGGAGCCGCCACTGGAGCTTGCAGCCGCAAACTGCTACTGGGTCGCTTGCTTCTGTTTTCGCAATTTCATGCACGTTTTTTTTTATTTTTACCGTACCTTTCTAAAATGGCAATTACCATGCTAGAATTAAAACAGCCAAAATGGCTGCTAGGGCATCACCATGCATGTGTGCCCTTGCGTTGCCATACATGAATGATAGTACTAGTATTTTGCGTTGAGGAGCACCCTCAAGGCAGCACTTCCCTGCAATGCAAAGCTACACATTTTCAAGCCTTTTTTTAAAATACTTGGGAAATATTTACTTTTCCCAAGCATATTACAGAACTCTAAAATTATAAATAAACCTATTTAACCAATTTGGCGAAAATTGCATTTACCCCAAATATTCTGATTCTGGAGTTAGAGTACAAAATCTATGTTCCCAAGTGCACATGAAAGCTTTCTGCTGCCATGGGGTCATAAAGAAGGTTAACAACTTAACATGGTTGATGTGCACAGAGGGCATCCATCTTAGAATGTTTAAAAAACATCTCAATATGTCCACCTTGTGCATGAAAATGTGCACCTGTGTCACAATGTACGCACATGCAAGTATCATAAATCACCTATGGCAATTTTGGCTGTTTTACTTTATTCTTCCAACAAGGCTGACAGCCATTTTTGAATAATAAATTAAAAGTCAACATATAGTGGCAAAGCTATATGTCACACAGAATTGGGGATCAAAGCATAGACACCCGCACTAGTCTTAACGTCCCTATAAAATATAATGGATAAAAACAAGGTGCAAAGGGCTTGGGACACAATCCCCTAGGTCCCAAATAGAGTGACCAGAGGAAACCTACCCGTCACTCTAATAAAATACAATCAAAAAAGCCCAGCACACTTTCAAATATTAAATGTATTGTACATACAATAGTATAGATTTGCAACAAACTGTTGTTTTCCCAAAACAAGAAAAAAAAGAAGAAAGCGATATAATCATATATTGATGAAATTCATTCTTTATTCATATTCTTTTTTCTTTTTATAAAATTTGCAACCGCCAACGCGTTTCGTCCTCAATCGGACTTCTTCAGGGCTACAAGAGTACAAAATAGAACACACACATATTAAAACATAAAAACCAGATCTATTTTAAAACAAAAACATTTCTTCACTAATCATCATTATAATGGGAAAACACTTTTTCATACAGTACATACAGAGTTCACATGTATTCCAAGTACCCTGTACATCTAACAATAAATGGAGGAGCCACCTCATATAGATAGTCATCATTTCTTATTCCATATTAACTTTTCAGTAATTAAATCCTTTGTAATTTCATTAAGTTTTTAAAAACCCTTAGTCTAAACAAAGCTCAGATATATAGCTTCTTCATACAAAGCATAATGGACAAATATACACATACCTTAGAATATAAAATGTGCTCATTCATATAGCTTTTGTCAGTATGTTAGACCAATCGATTTGAAAATGCGTTTGTCACCACAAACATATTATGTCAACTCAAAGGCTCGTCGATAGCGGTGTATCCTAAAAAAGAGTACACAGACAAGCTATATGTCAAGAACCGCTATCTCTATCCAAGATATTTTTAAAACAGAGACCCTTTATTAATTCACTAGTCATTATACATATATATATTTAAAGATTGTTGTTAACATCAGCTTTAATTGCATCTCCATTCAAATGAGGATCACCATAAAGCTAGATATCGGTTGTAGAGGCCAGTACGTCACATAAAAAAAGTCAGGCAAACGATAAAGCACTGACAATATATTCTATTTAATTTAAGCAGCCAGTGACTTCGATTTTCAATTTATCTAGAAAAGCACCTTAGCAGTTCTCTTTATACATATCTAGTTTGGGCACTAAGTCAGTCAACCCCACTACCTCATATTATAAGCATTGCGCATCAGCGCCTCAGGGCTATAATCCTCAGTTTACCCTTGAACCTCTCTATAGTATTCAGAAAATAGAGCGCGCCAATATCATGACGCTTATTATCAGTTAACAGTTTAAAGAGCATTAAAAAAACCCTTCTAACCTACAAAATAGCCCACAATCTACATAATCCAAGTAGCACAACGTACTCACGGTGAAAATCACAACCGTCTCAATGCGGTCATCTGGTTCAACAAAGAATCTCAAAAATTACACAACACCGTGCTCTTTTATACGCCAAGCAAAGTAGTTAATTAGCTAATTAGTAAAGTTACACCTGCGTCTCTGTGTGAAAGTCGCGCCAAAAAAGGACGTAAGTAATGAGTTTATAAGAAGGGAAGCCATCTTGGAGTGGACTAGATGTCCCTAGAATGATTGTTCAAATCCCAATCTACGTGCTATACATGACACGTTTGCACATATATTTAAAAATTAACAATTTATTTCCTCACACATCGATTTTGTTGTTTATCTAGAAGGTAGCATAAGAATAGAATTACTACCAAAAATCGCTCCTAAAATGACATAAAAAGGCATCACATTGGGCGCCATCTTAGAGTGGGTTATTAGGCCTAAAAATAAGCATTCCCATCATTCAATATAGACATCACATTGGGCGCCATCTTAAGGGGGGTTATTAAGCCAAAAATAAGCGTTCCCATCGTTCGATATACATGCTGGGCAAGACATAAGAAGGGCATCACATTGGGTGCCATCTTAGAGTGGGTTATTGAGCCTAAAAATAAAGATATTTGTATTCCAGATCTGTTATTAGGCAACACTCATACCATTCAGTTAACCTGCCATTGATATTGCCCTCAATCATTTTAGTTGGATTTGACTGCAATTTCATGTAACACTCTGTCTGGCCCAATTGTCTATTAATCTCAGCTGTATAATCATGATAATTCATTATGACGATATTACCGCCTTTATCAGCCTCACGGATTACCAAATCTGGATCATCCCGTATGGACTGAAGAAAGGCTCTATCATCCCTACTGATGTTATAATGGTGTACACATTTCGCATTAGTGGCATGACTGTCCTCCAACTTGTATAAATCCTGTGTAACCCTCAAAGAGAATTCATCTATCACTGTTTTGGTGCAGTTGGGAGGTGTAAATTTAGAAGTATTCCTAAACCCACTGTCTACTGTTGTATCCTCAACTACATCAAGATTGCGTGCATGTTCTGCTAAATCCCCTATGTCATCTTGATCCTGTAATGTAGCAATCACAAAGGAGACATCTATATCTGATATCGTGAATTCAGAGGCACATGGCTTGTTCAATATAGGAGGACGAACATGCGGATGTTCCGAGAAATATTTTTTAATTTCAATTTTCGTACAAAGCGAAATAAGTCCAAATGTACATTATCCAATGCATGTTTCCCAGTTAGACAATAATTCAAGCCTTTACACAGAATTGCAGTTTCCTGAACATCAAATTGTCTAGATGAGAGATTCACAATATTTACAGCATTCATTTCAACATTTTCATCATTTTCTTCTATACTGCCCATATCATGGTGCACAATCTCATTTGTTGTCATTGTTTGTTGTCTCCCATTTTTGCCTTTGTGACCGATCTGGTGTTTCTTGCCACCCTCCTAGTTCTTCGCCAAATATTTTCTTTTTTGTTGCCTAGGCGATACCTCTGAACTTCGCGTAAAAAATCAGAGGCCAAATTGGGATTAGGGGTAGCAGTACTTAAACTTTCACCCAGATCACTATCAATCGTGGAGATAGAAGAAACAGAAGTGCTGCTAGACGAAATGCTAGGGGCCCTAAACTCATTTGGGGGTACTGATATATTTTTAGCCACCACATCATCATATTTACGTGCGAATGTGAAGATGCGGCCTTGTTCATAATCATTTTGATCCCTTTTTATTTTTTGCTGCTTCTTTCCCTTCAAATAAAGTTGGTATGTTGCTAGTTCTTTCTTAAGGATCACATAGTTCTTTTGTGACACCTCAGGTAAATTAATCTCATTTATTTCCTTCTATATATAGTGGCAAAGCCAATCAGGCGGCACATGCCTTTTATTCATTTTTTTATTTTTATTCATTCTTTATTATAAATTTTCCATTTTTACTGGAAGATTTTCAAAAAGTATTAACTTCAAGTTCACAGTGAGTAAACACGTTTGCATCACTATAAACAAGAAAATTCTGCAAGGGAACTAAAGACAAAATGAAAAAGGCAAGTTGTCCATTGTACAAGATAGACAATCACTAAGAGAGAGCCTGCTACCTTAATCCTGCAAGAACCCTTGCCCAGATGAGTAGGGACTCCTGTTTGGTTTTTAGAACCCTCACCCATTAACACTAGTTAGCGGCATGCTTCATCATAGGGTTTCTACCCAAGATGCCTAGTGCATCTGGGTGCACTTCAACGCCTGATTCACAGCGGAGTGGGTTGTTGATATTTTGTCAGGGATCAGGATAATTAAAATTACCTCAAGGTCTCCCTACCAATGGAGGCAATATTTAATATTAGGAACCTTAGGTAAGATTAAAAACAACATTTGATGTGAAACGAGACTACTATGGTCTCCCACAACTCGGGTCTGCAAGTTTCAGCTATGGTCTCAGCTGCTCCTCAGGGTCAAATGGCTTTCTTCAGGACAGGGTGATCCCTAATATCATGTGCCTCTCATATAGTAGAGTACACATGAGCACTACTAACTGTGAATCCGAACAATTTTATCACAACTTACAGTCTCCGTTACGATTCAGTACAGGATAGTGTCCTGTGAATGTATCTGTAATGATCAAGGCAAGAAAACTTCATTAAGCAGGGCATGTGGCATGGTTCCATTGGTAGCCTTTTTCATACTGTACATAAGAACTTTGATAACAAACCGCATTCAGGTCATGCAGTCCATATCAAAAGTACCTAGAAGAAGGAACTGATTCAAGTTCCCTGATGGATTTCACTTTGGTAACAAACCGCATTCAATTCATGCAGTCTATAACAAAGGGGCATATTTACAAGCCCCTATCGCCACAGGAACGTCACTTTTTCGATGTTCCTGTGGCGATAGGGGCTTCACCTATTCACAAGGCAGCGTTAAGCCACTTAACGTGGCTTAACGCTGCCCTGTGAATAAGGCCCCCTTTCACGCTATACTTAGCGTGAAAGGGGAGGACAATGGGTGTTGCTGTGGGCGTTCCACCGCAACACCCATTGCTTCTGATGCTGCCTCCTATTCACAAGAGCAGCGTAAATAGGAGGCAGCGGCAGAATTAAGACCAGGGAAAACCTGGTCTTAAAAGGGAGGTTTTGGATACAATCTAATCATCTGCCTCACGGGTGTTGTGACTGCCGGTGATCTGGGCCTCCCTCGCTAAGCGCTAAGAGACCTGCTGGTGATTATGCGCTATAGAAATAACAGTTAACATATCAGTTAACATAACATAACCTGGCGAAGCGAGGAGAAATGTTTAATTTCTCCTCGTTTTTGCTGTTTTCATGTGTGCTGCGTTGTGCAGCACACATGAAAACAGCAAAAGGCCAATGATTGTGTATGTACAGGAAGGTCCCCCTTCCTGCACAGAAACAATCATTTTTTGAAAATGCCGTTTTGCAACTTCTGTGTGTGCTGCATTAAGCTGCACATATAGAAGTCACAAAACGGCATTTCAAGATTGTTTATGTGCAGGAAGGGGGACCTTCCTGTACATACACAATCTTCCCTTGCACGCAGACACCCTTGCACCATGGTGCAAGGGTGCCTGCGTTGGCGCTAAGCTGTTACACTTAGCGCCAGCGCAGGGGGAAACGCAAGGCTGCACCATATCTTTGTGAATATGGTGCAGCCTTGCGTTTCTGAAGTGGCGAAGTGAGGCGTTAAGCCATGACGGCTAACGCCTCACTTCGCCACTTCCTTGTGAATATGCCCCAAAGTGTCTGAAGGAGGGAATTGGTTCAGGTTCCATCATGTAGTTATATTTTAATAATCAGCAGTGCGATACATGCATTTCATGCACCAAGGTTCACAATCACGGCTCATCGACCTGCATCAAATGGGATTGTCCATAGCGTCATTGATACTTAAAGGCAGGCGGACCCTGTAGTCTCACACTGGGCAACTAGGTATAGCTGTCAGAATCATAAAAGGAGCCATCGCTCATTGTTACAAGAAGGCCCCCACTCCAAGACATTCAGAACATAGAGGACACCAAATAGGCAGTTTGCGGGCAAGACACTTTGACGAAGTATGTTACTGCGTCCATGCCTCCTGTAGAATATATGCGTCTTCCGGGTATGGATGCTATACATCAATCTGCGCAACCTGCTGTGCTGTGGCGTTGTAGGCATGGCCATACCCTGGGCGTGTTGGTATTCAAGGTGTTATTGCCAAGGCCAGCACGGAAAGTGTAAGCCGGTCACGCTGTTGCTAATAGTCCTGCGGCTATGACACCTCCTCATTTAAAATTAACATCAATGTGGACTTGTTCACCTTACAAAGGATTAGAAACACATCAAATTGAAAACATCCCGTGAGATGTGAGTGTATAAATAAAAAATTGGATCATTTTGCAGGAGTTAGGAAAATACAATAATTATAAAATACATCAAATTATGATGACGCACCTATAAAGGAGTCACATAGGATTACTACAGTCCCCCTTATTTTGTAAGAGAGAGAACCTTGAGACATCTTTCTCATCCTCATATGGAATGTCTTTGTCAGTACTTATAAAGGAATAGTGTTCCAGGGGATATTGTTGTTTAATCCTATTTTGTGGGTGGCTAAATGATATATCCATCTCTGTTCCTTCTCAAATAATACCCTGCCTGGATTTCTAATGCCATTCTCAAGTTGTTCAATAATGACCCACTTGAGATCATTAGGTGCATGTCCAGTTGTTAGGAAATGTTTTGTCATCCTGGTAGTGCTTCTTTTACGACAGATGTTGTTCCGGTGCTCATAGATTCTTGTCTTTACCTTTCTGCAAGTCATGCCCACATAACGAAGCCCACAGGGACAAATGATCATATAGATTACTTGTGAAGAATTACAGTTGGTATGTTCTTGATGGTCCATATTTTCTTTGGTTCTAAGTTAAGTGTTTTTATTGTGAAAGCTAAATGACAGGCGCTGTAGCTCCCACAGGGAAAATGCCCTACAATGTCTGGTAGGCCCCAGCTGTTGAGGATAGTGGCCTTAGTGTCCCCACATTTCTTTGGACGGGTAGATACCAAAGTGTCCTTCAGACTTCTTGCTCGTTTGTAGGAAAACATAAATTTATTTCCCCATTTAAGTGTGCCTGTGTTCAGGATGTGCTGATTTTTATTTATGATCTTTATAACCTGGTTAAAGACTGTATTGAAGGTGGTGACACAGGATAGACGTGTTCTTGTTGTATCACGATCATGATTCTCCAAGAGGGCATCCGTATTCTGATTCGTTTTAAAGTTTTCTTAATGATCCTTTCCGGATAATCACAGGCTTGTAACGCTTCAGAAAGGTTTTTGGCTTGTTGGTTAAAATCTGTAATTTTGCTACAATTTCTTCTAAGCCTTAAATACAGCCCATAGGGGAGATTTTCTTTTAGAGGTCTCGGATGAAAACTATCAAATTTTAGGAGTGTGTTTCTATCAGTTGGTTGTAGATACGTTTTGGTGTGTAGTTCCGCTCCTGTGAAAAAATGCTCACATCCAAAAATGTTAGTGATTCTTAGATTCCTGTCATAACTGTTAATCCAGGGAAAAAAAAGTATGGTAGATGCGGCATTTCCTGCCCAGCTTACCAGTACATCGTCTATGTACCTTTTCCATAAGATTATGTTGTTCGGGAAGGGGTTGCTAGCGCTAAGAAAAAAGTACTGCCTATTGAAGTTCCAAATGTCTGTAAAACGAGGGTGCATCAAATTCGAAAAAGTTCTTTGTCAATGATAAGCTGGCCCAGTCAAGTACGAAGGATATTGGGGTTGTATGTTCCCATTGTCCTTGTCTAGGCTTTCTTGTATAACTCTAAGAGTGTCATCCAGTATTAGGCTGGTATATAAGATTTCAATGTCTAGACTTATCAGTACAATCTTCTCTGAATCAAATTGTATTTCTTTTAGTAAGTTAAGGAGATCCTTAGTACCTTTCAAATATGTAGATGTGCTTTGTACAGGTGGTTTTAGAAAGAAATCGCAAAAACGAGACAGAGGGTCCAATAATGAGCCTGTACTAGACACAATAGGGCATCCCAGAGGGTGGGTCCTATTTTTGTGTATTTTTGGTAGAGTGCAAAAGTACGGGGCTTACAGGATTGCTAGTATAAACCATTAAAAGGTATACACCCCAGGTACAAAGAGAGTGTTAGAAATGGGGTTTCTGGTTGGCAGAGGTATGCACTCTGTCCAAGCAGGAACCACAATCCTTGTCAGGGTAAGTCAGATATACACCCTAAATTAACGTGTGCTCACCCTCTAGTAGCTTGGCACAGAGCTGTCAGGCTTAACTTAAGAGCAAAAATGTAAAGTATTTGTGCAACACTTAAAACAGTAAAAAGTGAAAGCCACTACACAAAAATAATCCACACTAGATTAGAAAAATTTAGCTTAATTTAATGAACAAGACAGGACCAAAACAACAAAAATCCAATAAGTAAAACCAGAGTTATGAATTTAAAAAAAATATCTGCAAATATAGTGCTTAGAAACATAAAGCCCCAACCGGGCCACTGGTCACGCTTGACCGGGTCAAATCTGAAAGCTCAGGCCGACCAGGATGGAGCATGGGTCCCATACAAGGACCAACCTTGTCCCGCTGAAAAAGTACCTTGGATAGAGGGAATGTATCGATGTCGAGGCCCGATGTGGGAGGCAATGCATCAGCACTGATTCCTTCAAATGTAGGTGATGCTTTGGTTCCAATCTGCGCAGTCGTCAATGTGTCCTCCTTGAACCCCTCTAGATGAAGGCGATGCCTCCTCGTCGAGCTGCGGAGTGGGCGATGTGATGTCCTCGTCACCGGTGGCAGCGGCGATGCGTCGGCGTCGGGATGAGATGTGTCGGTTCCGACTGGTGTAACGATGTCGATGCATGGATTTTAGCAGAAGACAGCCAGAAAACCCATTTCCCAGGCCCCAGGACTGAATTTGCACCACTTGGCAGGGCAGGACTCATATTTGGCAGAGTCCAGAGGCTGTAGCAAGATTGTTGGAAGCCTTTGACATCCCTGAGACTTCAGAAGAGGAGACAAGCTAGCAAGCCCTTGGAGTCACTTTGGTTATGGTAATGTAGAGATGCAGGTCCAGTCCTTCTCATTTCCAGGCAAGGAGGGCAGCAGTCAGCAGGTCAGGAACAGCAAAGCAGGAGTCCAGCAGAGTTGAGCAGAGTCCAGCAGACGGACAATATTTTGAGCAGCAATGCAGTCCTTCTTCCTGGCAAAATGTCCTCAGGTCCAGAAGTGTACTGAGTTGGTGGTATCAGGGATCCAGTACTTAAACCTAGTTGTCCCTTTGAAATGGGGAGACTTCAAAGAGAGGTCTTTGAAGTATACAAGGTCCCTGCCTTTCCTGCCCTGGCTCCAGACTCACTATAGGGGGATTTGCAGCTCTTTGTGTGGGAATAGGCACAACCCTATTCAGGTGCAAGTGTTAGCTCCTCTCTCCCATCCTGCCCAGGATAGCCCATCAGCCTGGTGATGGCCCATCAGGATGTTAATGACCCATCAGGCACACCTAAGCTCTCTTTGTCTGTGTCTGTCTAGAAGGAATGCACAAAGCCCAGCTGTCACCACCCGTCACCTACCCCAGATGTGAAGTCATAGACAGGCAGAGGCATAGAATGGTTAAAGTAAGAAAATGCCAACTTTCTACAAGTGGCATTTTCAGACTTGCATCTTAAAATCCAACGTTATCATAAGCTGTGATTTTAAATCCAGTCCAGAGACACCAAGCTCGAAATAGCTATCTTTTCCCAATTGGAAATTGCACTTATAAAATATAATAAGGTAATCCCAATGTTAAACTACGGAAGAGATATGCCTTGCCGTAGTGAAAAAGGAATTTAAGAGCTTTTCACTACCCGGGCTTGTAAAACTTAAAGGTACATGCCCAGCTTTTTTAATACAGTGTACCCTGCCCTTGGGGTCGTCCAGTGCCTACCTTAGGAGTGACTTATATGTATTAAAAAGGAAGGTTTGGGCCTGGCAAGATGATTAACTTGCCAGGTCAAAATGGCAGTTTAAAACTGCGCACACAGGCTCTGCAATGGCAGGCCTGAGAAACGTTTAAAGGGCTATTTGAGTGGGTGGCACAATCAGTGCTGCAGGCCCACTAGTACCATGTAATTTACCTGCCTTGGGCACATGTAGTGCATTTTATTAGGGACTTATAAGTAAATTAAATATGCAATTCATGTTTTAGAGAAAGAGCACATGCACTTTGTTACTGGTTAGCAGTGGTGAAGTGCCCAGAATGGGAAACAGCCTTAATAGCGAAGTTTGAAAAACGACTGACCTGAACAACGAATCCCAAACAACGACCAATCTGTTAACCACGACATCCTTAACTATGACTTACACGAACAACGACTTTCCTAAACCACGAAAAAAACGACCTCGTGACTGGCCAATAGATGGCACTCTTGTAATAACAATGACAAGCCTTTCCAGACTGGGTCCCGCTCCTACTTCTGCCTGGTAGGAGCATACAGAAACAGCTGTATGCAGGAGCTGGCTGGAGCTGACGGGCCCCGAATGCTTTCTCCATCAAAGACAGCATGCTTTGTTTTCTCCTCTCCAGAATCTCTTCAAAAACATAGCTCAAACTGTTGAACCTTCATCCTGTCCTCTGCTGCACCTCCTTGATAATTTTACTTTTTTCTTTTGCCTTCCTGCTTTTTTTGCCATTTATTTTCATTCGGAGTTGGTGTGACATTTCTCTGCCTGCATTTTAAGGGGTTGCTTCTGGGAGAACTGGAGGAACTTCAAAATGTTGTACAGTTTTAACAGATTGTTACAGGTTGGTTGTCATTGTCTTTCGTGCTCGAATGGCTGTCACTTTCCTTTCCCTGTGTCCTAATGTCAGTTGGTTTGGGGTTTGAAGTTGTTCCAGAGGCTTTCATAGAATTCAACCTTGTCCTCGAAATAGAGTGCTTTGTTACACTTTGTAATTAGACAAATCCTTGTGATTGTGGGCCAAAGTAGAGTGCTGCTTCCCAGTAACTCAATCATTTTTCTCTTCCGGCCCAACCTGTGTTTTATTTCAGTTTTTGAAAACCATTTTTGTTGCACTGCATATAAAATCAGAGTGTCAGACAAAATTCTACAATGCAGCACAGCAGAGACCAGCATGTGACCACTGATTAATCAAAAATGGAATGATAGAAATGAAATGAACACCCAGCATTCACTGCATTACTGCCCTAAGAGCTCCTTTTGCAAGGCATCTTTGCAATCTGTGTTTGTTTGTGTCTTGAGAACATAGCGTGTAGGGACTCTAGTAACTTTAAGTACACGTATGTGTTCTGTCCTTTCCAGTTCTTGCTAGGACCTTTAAAACTATAGCTCCCTTTGGCCGTCTTATGCTGCAAGCTGGCCCTAGGTTTCTGCAAAAAGAGGGCTTAAGGCAGGGATATGAGTGGACACAAAACATTCTAACCCTTGGTCAACAAAGAGATTCAGCCCCCCAGTCATCTATAATTTAATTTCTTTTTTTTTTTCATGTTTCAAACATGCGTTTTTTAAAGAACATAGTGGTATAGTCGGGTAATGAGCAAATTGAATATTTTTCATGGTTTAGGAACTCGTTGTTAATAATGTAGTGGTTTGGCATTGCTCGTGGTTTAGCCTTCGTGGTTTAGGAATTCGTTGTTTAGGCAGTAGTTGTTTAATCATATATCCGCCCAGAATACTAAGGCCAGCAAAAATGAAGTCAGCAAAACAGGAATTTAGAAGGAAAAAAAGTCAGCCACATCAAGCATTCCAGGTATAACAGCGAGTATACAAGTTTAAGTCCGTTAAGCAATAAAAATCCACAAGAGTATTAAAGACAAAAGAGTAAACCAATGAGTAGTTTAAACTGGCTTCTATATAACAGGATTACAGTCTGTGTAACCGACAAAAGTTTCTCATTTTGAACTAACAGATCCCTGCACAGAGAGGGGGAGGAGTATGAATCTGACCGAAAAAGATATGTCAGTACAAACCGTCTCCAAGGTGTTAACTGGTACTATGAACATTCAGGCCTTAGTAGGGTAGCAATATTTGTTTAAAGACATCTGTCTGGTCCAACATACAGCAAATAATATGCTCCTGGGATGCTATTATCGACATGTCTTGCATCCAGTCAGTGTGGGTAGGAGGAGGAGTTCTCTGCTTCCAACGTCTCAAGATCGCCATTGTGGCCACTGATAGCAGTGTATTGATACAGCACTTTGTGTGGCCATTTATATCAGGAACGTTTAGAGTGTCATGAAGAAAAATCAGTGCCGCTGATGGCTGTAGATGTAGATCGTTGGTTGTGTTGATAGTGTGACTCACCTGCATCCAAAATATATGAAGAGAAGTACATGAATGTACCAGGGGTACTATGTCTCCATCTTGGTGTCCACATCTCCAACAGGCAGCTGTACGGGTCAGATTGGCCTGTTTCAATTTGCATGGAGACCAATGCTAATCATGCAGAAGTTTAAAAAATCTAAGCTAAAGCCTGGCTTCCATAGGCCCTTGCCATTAATGTCAAGTAGTTTGTTCCAGTCAAAGTCGGAGTATTCTATCCCCAATTTCCTCATCCATCTCTCTTCAGGTGGATCCTAAAACGGAGAGAGTCAAGCTTTTCTAGTAGCATTGTACAGGGGCCTGATACCATGCCAGCGTCCGTCTGTGAAAGTAGTCACGGACCCCGGCACAGGATTGATCAAAGTGCTTGGGTTAAGCAGTGCTTCAGTTGGAAGTATCTTCATTGTTGTCGTGTGTTTAAGTGGAATTTGTCCTGCAGAGTCGCAAACAATTTCAGATTCTTGTCCTGTAACAGTTGGTCTATGGTAAGGATGCCGCTGTTTGACCAGCCTGCCCAGTAGATCATACAGCCGTCTATTTGAAGGCACTGTTATTCCAAATGGGGACATGCTCATCTAGGTATGTGGGAACATGCAGCTGTTTGTGTGTTGCTTCCCATACACATGTGTATTGGACCATACATCCTTGGCGTGGTTTTCCTTCAACTTTTTGCCTACCATCCTCCTGTTTCTGCTGACTTTGTTTTTGCTTGTCTTAGGACTCTGGACACTTTAACACTGCTAACCAGTGCTTGTGCTCTCTTTTTTAAATATGTTCACATTGGCTTACACCCAATTGGCACATTTAATTTACTTGTAAGTCCCCAATAAAGTGGAATTACCTGTACCCCGATCCTGTAAATGAAATGCTACTAGTCGGCTTGCAGCACTTATTGTGCCACCCACTTAAGTAGCTCTTTAAACATGCCTCAGGCCGGCCATTGCAGCTTGTGTGTGCAGTATTAAACTGCTATTTTGACTTGGCAAGATAAACCTCTTGCCAGGCCCAAACCTCCCTATTTAATACTTATAAGTCACCTATAGGGTAGGTCCCATGCTACTCAGAGAACAGGGTGTAGTGTATTTAAAAGTTGGACATGTACTTTTAAGTTTTACATGTCCTGGTAATTAAAAACTCCTAAATGAATTTGTTGCTAATGTGAGCCCTACCTCTCACCCAGGATAACATTGGGTTCATTTATTATATTTCATAATTGGTAACTTTCAATTGAGAGCAGATAGGAATATTGAGTTTGATGTTTATGGAATTGTAATTTAAATCCCTCTTTAATGGTAAAGTTGAATTTTAAGTCACATTTCTGAAAATGCCACTTTTAGCAAGTTTGCATTTTCTTGTCCTAACCATTTGGTACCTGCAGCCTGTTCCTGGGTCACATGGCTGGGTGTAGCTGGCAGTTGGACTTTGCCTATTCCTCCCAGATTGCCACACAATAGAAGGATTAGGTGTGCCTGGATGGGCCATCAACTGGCAGGATGGGGGGGGGTGCTAAGATGGGCACAGCCAGACTTGATACTGAATAGGCTGTGCCCTCCCTTCACACAAAGGACTTGTCACCACTGCATTGTTCATTCAGCCAGCTTGTAGCCAGGGGAGGCAGAAAACTTCAATGACTTAAAAGGGAATTCTATAGAAACTTCTCCTGCTTCAAAGTGGGCACAAGGTATAAAAAATAGACCCTCAGATCCAACTCTTCAGTACACCTCTGGACCTGTCAATACAACAGAAGAAGGAATGCTGTGATGTTCTGCTGCCAGAAGGACTGCTACCTTGCTGCCCTGTTACTCTGCTTGCTGAGAAGGAAGACTGAACATGCACCCTTCATCCAGGCTGAAGTGACTCCAAGGGTCAGTGGACTGACCTTGTGTTCTGAGCTACAGGGACATAACAAACTCCAGAGGCCCTCTGCAACTGCCCAGCTGACCTGCTGCCTGTACCTGTAACTGTACCTACCTGAGCCCTGCTGGTCTCTGCTGGAGTGAGTTCCTGACCCTCAGGTCCTAGACCCTTAGTGTGGCATCAGTTGAGCCCCTCTCCAAAAAAAAGGAGAAATCCTGAAGTTTTGAGCTTCCCACGACCTCGAACTGGCCTGTTCGTGCCAGGATTTTGCCACTCACACTGCCCACCAATGCTAAGCTCCAGTGAACCTGACTCTTCCCGCCACAGCAACCGCCCGCGATGCCCAGCAGCACGAGAGCTGCACTTCGCGCTAGAGCATCAACAGCCTGCAGAGACCACCAAATCAAAGCTCCAGCAATGTCTAACCATGACACTCTTCCTGCTCCTCGCACTACAGCGACAAGAAACCGCGATGCTCTCCCTGCTCCTCGTATCCCCTTCCATCTCGAAAAACTCTTCATGCTGTACTTTTGAAGGTAACTCTTTCACCTGGACTAACCTCGTCCCTGTAACTGGCCCATGATCCATGGTAGTTGATCTGAATTTGAGACTTTCACCTTGTCTCACACGACCAGATAGGCGCAGGTGGCGCATTGTGCTTTTAGGTGCTTTACTTACATGAAATCTTAAAAACTTGATATCTGCGGTTCTACTGATGAGAATTTGGTCATTTTGGTCTCAAATAATTTATGCAATTTTACTCTATTATTTCAAATTGGTGTGGGATTTTTCTCATGTTTTGTTGTCACTTTATTACTGTCTGAAGTGCTGCATAAGTACTTTACACATTGCTTTTAAGTACAGCCTGACTGTTTAGTACCAAGCTACCAGAGGGTTAAACACAGATTAATTAGGGGTTTGCTTGTATTTCACCCTGACAGAGATTGTAGTTGCTGCTTGAGTAGGACTCCACCCCCTCAACCAGTATCCCAAGTTCTTGCAGTGCGGATTCTTTAAGAAGTGGATTCAGTGTCCTGACTCCAACACCATGGTTCGGAAAAGCAAACCAGAGCTAATAAGCCCTCCTATAAGCTGTTGCTCAATGAGAACCCAATCCGGTCTCTCTAGATCGGATGAGAAAAAATACACCAGTTGCACCAATCGGTGTTCTCTGTAGTAGCCATATCTGGCAGGCGTAAGCAACCTGAGGTTGTGTCTGCTTGCAACTCATTCATCCTGAGGCAATGTCTTTGGCCAACCCAAATGTAGTCTTTGATATTTTTATTATATATAATATTTTCATTATCTATAATATTTTTTATTATATTATAGTATATTATATTACATTTTTATTATATTATGTTATATATTTATTTTATTATATTATGTTATATATTTATTATATTATATTATAATATTAGGGAGTTTTAACATACACCTGAATACTCTCCACTGAGACGTCTTCTGGAAACATTAACAGCCTTGAATCTCTCTTTGCTTCCTTCTAGTCCCACTCATGAGGCTGAACATACGATTGATTTAATATTTTCCAACACACCCTTCACTTTGGAAGCTCCCAAGAGAGTAGTATGGCCCGACCATTTCATCTTGCCATTCTCTTGGCCACTCCCCAACCATAGGCCAGAGCCCAGTAAGGCATCTAGAGGACTTGTTCGTGCCTGGAACAAAATTGAAATTCCAAAGTTAAAGGATTATTTGGCCACCACATTGCCTTGTCTCTCAGGTGATATAACAGTAGATAACACATCAGTGGACAGCTGACAAGGTGGCCCCTGAAAAGTGGTCTCAAAAAAAGACTCGTTCCACTTCGGCCGCTTGGTTCACAGCAGAGCTAGCGCCTGAAAGACAAGCCTGCAAAAGATTAGAACGTAATTGGAGATGCCACTACAAAAGTGAAGATAAAGTTCTCTATAAGTCTGCATTGAATGTATTTCACAGCAATATTAAGTTAGCCAGAGGCAACCATTACTCTAAATTGATTAATGACACTAAGAACAGGCCAAAGGAAACTTTTCAGATTGTATCGCAGTTCTCTGATTCCTCAGTATTTGCTCCAAATTGAGAAACTTCTTTGAGGAACCAATTGAAAAAATCCAACTGAACCTCAGCTGTACCCCCCTAACTATCCATCTGCAGGTGGGGTGGGAGACATACTTATGTGCTTCCTACCTCCCTCAGTAGATAATCTCAAAGAGTGTTTCCTGAGCAGTAAATCGGTCCCCTCCATATCTTGCATCAGATCACAGATATAATCTATCCCATCTATCTGACACTGTTCACCGCATCCCTACGTACAGGAGTTGTGCTCAGCTCCTGGAAGAAAGCTAACGTGGTTCCCCTTCTAAAAAAGCCCAATGCGGATACAACATTATTAGCCAATTTCTGCCCTATTTCCCTACTCCTAGCCCCATCAAAAATTTTGGTGAAACTGATAAATAACCGGCTATCAGATTTAATAGAATCCTGCAAGGTGCTACACCCCTTAAAATTGAGCTTTAGAGACCGTCATAGCATGGAAACAACACTACTGGAAATCTCTGAGCTAATAAAGTGGAACTTTGACCTCAGATATAATGTTGTGTTGGTTCTTTTGGACCTCTTGGCGACATCTCGCACAAGATCCTACTACACCGGCTCGCTGCTATTGATGTGACCGGTTTAGCCCTCCGTTGGCTCACCTCTAGGGAGCAAGCTATCTGGATGAGTTTGTTCAGCTCAGAGGTGAAATCCCCTCATTGTGGGGTCCCACAGGGCTACACGCTTCGCTCGACCCTTTTCAATATTCATTTGTCATTCCTTGCAGCATTGGTTGAGTCGTTTGACATCAAAATCAGTTCATATGCAGACGACACGCAGTTGCTGTTTGCGTACAAAGGAACCTCACCAGATGCGCAGTGGGCTTTTTCAGCTTGAATAAAAGCTGTCACAAGCTGGATCAGTGCCAACAACCTTCAGAGCATTCCTGACAAAACTGAAATTCTGCTGTTTGGCCCTGACCCCCTACCTGGTAGGTTGGCCTGCTGATTGCCCAAATCCCCCACCCACAACGAATGCAGCCAAGAACTTGGATGTACTATTTGAGGCTGACCTGACTATGACGAGATAGATTGCCTCGGTAGTAATATCATGTCTCTCGATCCGGAGAACACTGTAAAAATCTTGTTCTTCCTACCCTGGGATGCTCAGAAAACCATAGATCAAGCTTTGATTCTGTCCCATCTGGACTACGCCAATGCTCTTTATCCTGGTCTTCCTGATTACTTGACACACCGCCTCCATGTGGTCCAGAACACGGCGGTGCGACTATTGTTCAAACTTTCAAAACAGTTGCCAGTAACAGTCTTTCACAAGAAACTACACTGGCTCCCTGTCAAAAAAAGAGTCATCTTCAAAGCTTTAATGATTGTGCATCGTGCACTTCATGAGACGGTTCAGAAATACCTGAACACAAGTATGTGCGTGTACTGTCTCCCGAGACCCCTGCGCTCCACAAATGCTCAATTTCTGGTTGTTCCGCCATTCATGAAAAAAAGGCAAGGGGGTTCCTCTTCCTCCTTTCTGGTAGCTTCTCTCTAGAATCTGCTCCCTCTCCAACTTAGAAACACCACGAATGAGATTTCTTTCAGGAAATTATTAAAAACTCACCTATTTAGCGATTAATGCTTCCACTTTCCTGATTTGCCGTGTTTAGCGCCGGGACACTCGTGAGTAGCTGTGTGCTCTATAAATACCCTCATTCATTCATTCATTCATTCAAAGAGAGAGTCTTGTGTATGGGGAAGCCAGTCAGGGTCATCCTGAATAAGTAATTGAAGCTGGGCATCCTCACCATTTTGAGGGTTTGAATTCGCCCCCACAGGGACAATCTCATTTGGGACCATCTTCTAAAGTTTATCGCTGTTTTCCCATGTTTTTCTTAGCCACAGGGGCCAGGTCTTTCCCAATTAGGATCTCTGTCTATTTGATTGTGGTAGCGGACTATTTCCATTGTGAACCTGCTATATAGCCTGGGGGAGTAGTCCGGTTAAGTGGTAGAGCCTCACTTTTATCCCAATTTATTTTATAACTTGTGAATCTCCCAAACATGGTAATATGAGGTAAAGGGCAGCGAGGGAGGTTTCCGTGTTCATTAACTGCATCAGTATGTCATCAGCAAACATTAGTAGCTACATTTCCCCAGCTGACTAAGTGGCTCCAGTACTAACAAGAGAAGGGGGGATGATGGTGGGCACCTCTATCGCATCCCTCTGAAGATGGCAAACGTGTCAGACATAAAGCTGTTACAGTTAATTGAGGCTGTGTTATACAATTGTATGAAAGTCTACTTAGTTGTACAAAGCCTACTGTGAAACCTGCACATTGTGATGTATGAAAAAGGGTTTGCCATTCAACCCGATCAAAAGCCTTTTCAGCATCGACAGAGAAAGAACTTTCTTCTCCCTGTCTTTGTTCACCTGTCAAATGATGTGAGAGAGCAGTCGCATGTAGTTAGTAGAAGATCTCCTTGGAACAAAGCCAACTTAGGATCTGTGGACCACGGGGGTAATATAGCATTTCAGCTTGGTGGTTAGGATTTTAGCCAGGATTTTCATTTCTGTATTTAATATCAAAATAAGTCTATAACTTCCTCAAAGCTGCAAGTCTTTGTCAGGTTTGGCAGGAGAATGTTATTAGTTTTGTTAAATTCAGGATGAAGAGAGGCCATGTCTTTCATATCTTTATATACTTTGCAAAGCAGGGGGACCAGGATCAGTGCATTCATCTAATAGCACTATATCAGAAAGCCATTTTAAGAAATTGGGTTATTGGGTGAGGGAGGTGGAAGCTCGACTCAGGCAACAACCATAATCCTTCTCAGGGTGAAGCACAAAAGTCACTAAATGAACCTGTGCCTACCCCCTCTGTGGCTTGGCACAAAAGCAGCAGGCTTTACTTACAGGCAATTGCTGCACACAAACAGTAATAAGGTTAAAACGCAACACAATTTAGAAAAATAGAGTAAATGTTGTTAAATAAAATGATACCATAACAACAAAAATCCATTCAGTAGGACCGGAAATATTATATTTGAATGTTTTTAGTGAAAATATGGCATAAAAGCACAAAGGACCACCTCGGGTCATGTGGTCACGCTAGACTGGGGGAAAGTCACTAGTTCAGGTTGACTGTGATGGAGCACAGATTGGATACAGGGACCAGGTTAGTCCTGCTGAAAATGTACCTTCAAAGTCCACGGCGAAGCGTTCCGTACGTGGTGGAGAAGGAGACTGAGTGCGCGGACGGCCATCGCTGTAGCATTAAAAACCGATCAGGCTTTGCAGATGGTCATTGCTTTAGCTTTGTGTTGGAGGTCATCACTTGCTGCAATTGCTATAGCACGAAGTGCAGGTCTCACATTGCCAGTCATCGCTGGCATTCGCTGCAGGTGGGAAGAGGAGGTCTCACAGGAACTTCGTGTTGGCAGTCGTCGCTGGGGGCAGAGTCTTGGCGCAAACATACCTTTTCCCGGTTGCAAGGATCTAAACTTCAGGATTTTCACCTTTTCTTTAGGAAGAATATACTCTGATGCCAGCCAAGGATCCAAGATCAGGGACTCACTCCAGCAGAGACCAGCAGGGCTCAGGCGGGTCCTGCTGTAGTAGGGCATTTGAGCAGTTGCTGGAGGCCTCTGAAGCTTGGTGTGTTCCTGTAGCCAATAGGACACTTAGAGTGCCTCTAGTTAGCCTTGGAAGAAGGTAAGCAGGTCAAGATTTTCTTCTCAGACAGCAAGGCAGTCCTTCAAGCAGCAGGGCAGTCCTTCAATTAGCAGGGCAGTCCTTCTTATGTAACTTCCACAAGTCCAGGAGTGTTCTGAAGAGTGGCTCTGGAGGTCCGATATTTATACCTGGAGCCTGCTTTTGTGTGGGGGGACTCCTTGTCCTATCCTCACATCTGGTTCTGGAAAGTTCTTCCCTTTCCCCTGTCAAGTCTTCAAACTGTCGAGTGGTGACAAAAGGCAGGGCAAGTCAGGCGTCAGGTTCGTTTGTGTGTGCAGGAGGCAAACTCTTTTGTAGTGTAAGTGGGGCTGTATACAGTCCATCCCCAGTCATCCTGCCAGGATGGCCCATCCTGTTCGCACCTAAGCCCCCTTTTGTGTTACTGTCTGGAAGCCATATACAAACCCCAACAGCAGAGCCATCACAGTCATGTAACCCAGTGCACTGGCAGAAGTCACACTTGGATAGGACACAAAAATGCCAACTTTCTAAAAGTGTCATTTCTGTAATTATTACTTAAAATCCAACTTTAGCATTAAAGAGGATTGTAAATCACAAATGAAAAGAGACCAGGAAGTATTTTTCTTCATGCTCCCAATCTAAAGTTAGCATTTATTAAATGTAATAAGGCAAACCAGTATTAGTCAATGGGAGAGATCGGCCTTACAACAGTGGAAAACGACGTTAGCAGTTTTTCGCTGCCAGGACATGTAAAACTTAAACACAGACGTCCTATCTTGTAAATGCAATGCACCCTGCCTATGCAGCTTTAGGGCCTACCTAAGGGGTAACATATATGCATTAATGAGGAAGGTCTATGTCTGGCAAAAGGTTTATTTTGTCAGGTGAAAATGGCAGTTTAAAACTGCACTATAGGATGCACAGTTGGCCTGAGACGTTTTACAGTGCTACTGTGGTGGGTGGCACAATGATTGCTACAGGCCGACTCGGAGCATTTAATTTACAGGCCCTGGGTACATGTGGTACAATTTACTATGGACTTACAAGTAAATTAAATTTGCAAATAACATGTAGGCCAATTGTACCATGCTTGAAGGAGAGAACACAAGCACTTTATCACAGTTAGCAGTGATCCTAATGCCAACAAAAACGGGTTCAGTAACAGAAGGCAAAATAAACTGGGGATAACCCTGCAAAAAGGGGTAGGTCCAACAGCCATCATCCCCCAGAGCTTTTCCTGTGGGCATGTTTTTGATGGCCTCGGAAATTTTGTCTGTTATGTCTCAGTTCAGCTTATTGTCTGAAGCCTCCTTTAGATGGGGAGAGGCAGGTTCTCGAAGAATCCCTCCATCTGGCATCAGTTCCATCCCCATTGCTGAAGAGTACAGAGCTTTGTAGAAAGTAGCAAATGTATCTGTTATCAGTGCTGGATGGGTGACTAGGGCCCTTTGTGACTTTATGACAGGTATGGAATGATGGGCTTCAGCGTCTATCAACTGTTAGGGTAACAGCCTAACTGCCTTTTCGCCAAACTCGTAATGCCATTGTTTCATGCAGCCTAGTGTGTTCTCTGCCAATGACATGAACATGGAGTTGAGATGGTTTTTAATTGAATACGTTTCTGGAAATTGACTCCTGTGGAGTGGTGGTGATATCAGTCAGTTAGTAGATTGATGCGCTGCTCTAGCTGACACCTGCTCTGTGTGAATTTCTTCCGGTGTAGGGCAGACTGACTCTCCCGTTAGCTGATCTCTCATGTAGGCTTTGCAGGCCACCCATAAAGTTTGTGGGGAGTCCACCATGCCATCGTTAGTTGTCATGTAGTCCTGTAAATGATGTAGTAGTGCCTCCTAGCTGCAGGGTCCTTAAATTTCCATTTAGGCATTTTCCAGGGCCCCCTAGGTAGTCAGAGGTTTCCTATCTCCGGTTCTATTGTAACAAGAGAGTGATCTGAAATGTCATTAGTCGTTATATAGCAGTTGGAGTAGATATGTCTCATGTATCCAGATAGGAGAACAAAGTCAATTCTCGTATCATGAGGATGAGAATAAAAAGTGTATTCTGTATCTCTTAGATGAAGGAGACGCCACGGCTCCACAAGACTTCAATAAGTCAGAAAGTGCCATTCTATCTTTGTTGTGGGTGGTTTTCAGGGGACCTGTACAGTCTAGGACGGGATCTATTGTGAGATTCCAGTCTCCCCCCCAGTAGGACGTTCGTGCGTCTGGTTTCTGACAGTAGTCTGTGAAGGTGTGAGAAAAAAAAGTGCATTTGGGCCCGTTGGGGGCATATATGCTGCCCACTATGAAGTGGGTGGATTGTATCTCAAGTTTAGCAAGCACGTAGACCCCGTCCTGGTCAGTCCAAGTGTGAAGTATCCAAGCACCCAATCTTTTGAGTATAAGCATTTTTGTACCGCCCATCTTGTGCTGTGGGACTATGGCATACATCACTTTCAGAACCCAGTCTGTTAGTAATTTTGATGATTCAATGGTGGATAAGTGGGTCTCCAGCAACAAGGCTATATCTGGTTTTTTGGGCAGCCAGGTAGGATAAGAAGTTTTTGCGGTTGATGTAGTTGTTGAGACCATTTACATTAAGTGAAATCACTGTTAGTCCTCTAGGTGCCACAGTCCAAGATTATGTTGGAAGTAGACAAATAGGATATGGGGGTGACACTTTAATGGAATGAATCCCAATAGTTAGCGTAGCTACTGATAGTCTGTGGACTTTAATTACCTTGCAGTCAAGTAAGCTTTAGACTGGGTGGGATAGCTGATCTCGACTACATAATCAAAGGCATATTGAAAGGTGAGCTGAAAATCTTGAGTTGAAGTAATTATTCACTCCAAAGGGGTTTTAAGGGAGATCTGGATTTGTCTCTGTCTTTTGGTGTTTGCCCATGTTGCTTATGTTGTTGATTGCTAGCGAGACCATTAATTGGGCGGCCCTGTTCACCCCTTGGAGGGTCTGGTTGCTGTTCAGCCCGAGGATCTCACTCTCTGGGGTCATTGTAGTGCAGGATATTATCTCTATGGTGTCAATACCTAGGTCAAGGTTTGCATCCTGACAGTTTTCCAATACGGCGGAGTCCATGTATTCATGGGTGATGCGGTTTATCGTAACTATCAAAATCGCAAGATCCAGCAGGCTATATCGTATACCTTTATGTTTCAGAGTGGGTCGCAGTGCTAGGAACTTTTTGGAGAAGAGAGAGGATCTGGCCATGATGAAGAAGGCAGACTATGATAAGTGTACGTGTGTCAGATGTGGTTTCCCAGCGTGTGTTTTCAACCTATGCACCCTTTAAAATTCCAATGGCGGGTCAAAAATGGTGTCCAAGAGGGTAGGTAGCCAGAGTGACGGACAGGTTTTAGTATCCTCACCCTCTTCTTTCTCTGAGATACCTTAAATTAGAATATTGTCTCATCAAATACGGTCCTCATGGTCTATGAGTCTGTGTTGCAAGTTCCACATTTCTGACGCCCAATCAGGAGCTCTATCCAGTCTAGTCTATAGTTCAGTCACTCTTTCATCCGTACGCGCTAGTCATGTTTGGGAGATGTTCAGATACGTGTATATGCTTTTCAGTTTACTGGCTGTGTCTGATGTTGCCTGCTTCATGAAAGCCAAAGATACCTTGATCTCCTTTAGTTCCGTCAGTATAGTGTCCTGGGAAGATGCGCCCTTTGTATGTTCTGGAGCCTGCTGGATATGGGAACCTTGTCCATCTAAGGCCTCAGAAAATAACAGTTGCCGCACGACTTTAGGGATAGATTTTGCCATACCCTGTTGGGATCATGCGTGTGTCTCCAGAGGACAAAGTGGTAAATAGAAAAAGCAAGCTGCTTAGATCCCAAGAAGAGGGAGCAGTGATAATGCTGGGCTCTTATTGCAAAATAGTTGAACAAACAGAAAACAGAAGGAGCAGGCAACCCGTATGAGAAGAACCAAAGGGTGCAGTTCATATAAAACAAATGCAGGTGGCACCAGACTAGCACTGTTCATCTCGATCCAGTCCAAGATGGCAACACCCAGGGACCAGATGACATTATCAAAACAGGCAGAGCGCAAACCAAAATGATAGCAGATAAAAAATGCTGGTGGGTGCTGTCCCCGCAGATCCCTGCTGTAATGGAGTGATCAGCGCTAGGCAGGACCAGGTGTGCTCCTCCTACTGCATGCACCGACCAGTGGTAATCAAATTGGCCTCTGGTGAGATTGTGAGTGCTTATAGGGTTCAAAGGTTGGGAGGGCATCTTGCCGGTAACTGAAGCATTTGAGACTGGCAGCACCAATACCCTGCTCCACTTGTGTGACCTCAAGTGTCAGAGTGGGGGAGGCTTTCGTATGTTGGAGCTTCTTCTGGGCCCAAAAACACGGGCCGCCGAGGCTTTCTATAGTTTTGACAGGGCACAGCAGTAGAGGTCAGCCACACTGGACAGTACCTAAAGGCGTAGGGGGCCATTATGAGAGAAAGTACAACAATGTGGATAGAAGAGGAGGCCCTTATGGCATGATTTGTGGCCGGGCTCAGTGGAGCCGCGCTAACAAGCCTCAATGCTCATCCAAGGTGTGACTCCGCCCCCAGGCACTTGAGTTTTTAAAGGCGAAACCTATTAGCTTTGGCAAGTGTTGTTACTTTTTGCCAATGCTTTTTCCTTTTTGATCTCAGCATGATAAAGTTGTTTACAATCCCTTGAGTTTGCAGCTACAACACTTTTTCTACAAATATAATCCTCTCACCATGCAGTCTAGAAATTGCCCTCAGGCTATAGAGTTCTGTTATCCTACAGAGTGAAGATTCCCAAGATGGCGAACATTCCTCAAGTGGTCTCTGTTTTGGTGGTTGGCCTTCCTACATTAGACCTGCCAACACTGAGATAAATCTCACTATGTGAGATGAGGTGGAAGCATAAAGAGGCGGGACATAGGAAGGGAGCAGGGCCTTGACCCTATTACTTTCATGAGGCATTAAGGGTAGTGCCATGCAGAGGTTGCGGGGCTTTGTATCAAATACTGAACCCCTCCCCCACCTCCCAAAAAAGTTTCCAGAGCTGCTGATAATGTCATTGGGGTGTTTGCAAACTCCCCGGGACATCAGCAGTGCCCAGTCTCCAAACACAAGCTGGAAACCCACACTGCATAGGGGTTTCTAGCTCATGTTATCTCCCTCACGGGTTTTATCAGCTCCTCATTGGGAGACACAGGCCGCTCATTCTCCTACAACGCAACCAAGACATGGAACGACCTCCCTCAACACATCAGAGATTCCTCCTCACTTCTTGAGTTCCGCAAGGATCTAAAGACCAGGCTTTTTCGTATAAGTACCTTGGGAACCACACACCTACACACTTGCCCAAGCACCTGGATACCCTCTCTGGTCATTAGTGCGCTATGCAAATCAATATAACATAACATAACACAGTGGCACCATGTGTGTTGCTGTACTAGTTATGGGGATTTAGCTTGATCATGAAAGTTATCACTTCACTGTCTCAGCAAGTTCAAACTGACTCTCTCCTTTTACTTGTACACCCAGCGGTAAAGCAGCAATCCGTGCAAAGACAAAAGGGCACCCAAGAGCCCATACCACCTGACTCGACTGGTTGGCATGTACTCACTGAGAACTCTGTATCATTCTGGGGGGGCGGAGCTTGCCACCATGCCGTGAGGACGCAGGCAGCGTGAGCCTCTATCCGACTGTGATCCCACGGCCCACTGCAGACGCCACACCACCGCTCCGGAGCCCATCAAGGAGCCCGTGGGGAGCAGAGCTCCCAGAAGTGCATGTGGAAGTTGGAGGGGGCTTACTACTTTCAAAGGATGCGCTAATTCCGGCCCAGGTTTTGACTTCCTCACTGTCCAAGATGGCGGCGGCACGGTTAGCGGCGCCACGCTGAGAACCTACGCCTGCACTGAGAGTGGATCGCACTCCCACAGGAGCCCAGAGATGTTCCCCCATCCCCAGGAGAAAGGGGGCCTAATTTGGGCAATTGCTATGGCCCCCGCATGGGGCGGTGGGGAGGCCTGTCAGTGGGTGGAGCCTCCTTTACTAGTGCGGTGGGCCCCGTCCAGCCTCAGGGGCAGTTATTGTTGAGGAGGTTGCAGGCAGGAGCGACACTGCTGTACATGGCAGGGGACCCGGGTGCCTATGCTGAAAGGGAGATAAGCCTGTCGGGGAGACAGCATCTCCCAATTTGGCACCATTGAAGAGTGCTGGGGTCCCGCTGACTTGGGATTGCTGAGGAGTCAATAGAAGGGGCAGCGCCCGCCCTCCAATTTTGTTGCTGGACATTGCTGGGAAGCCAATGAGAGCCTGCCCCGGGCCTGGCCTCATGTCCGAACTAACTTCACTCCCAGGTGAGGATCCTGCCCTGTTACCACTTGGGGCCCCGTCTGCCCTGGAGGTGTGTTCTCTACAGTGGAGGAGCAGGAGAGGGTGTTTACATTGCATGGAGCACATTTTGCCAGTTCCTGATTGTTGCCCTGCTGTCCCCCCTCACCTGTGGGCGCCTGGTGACTGGGTAGCCCCTTCCGACTGCGGCTACCCCTTGCCACCACTGCTTGGAGCTGCTGACACCTAGGGTGGTAGTGGAGGTCACCTTGCCACTTTTAGATACTGGGGTAACAATGATGCTGGGAAGCTCCCTGGCAGCTTGAGGCCATCACTGGAAGTTGCTGAGGGATGTCTGGCTCCCACTGCCTTCCTGGCGTGCTGGTTCATGGCACATTGAACTACACTTGAACCTCGCCAGTTGGTCACCCCCGACTCTTGTTTGTGAGGGTCACTCACTTAGGAGCAGCCTGTAAACATCAGCTCTGTTCAGTAAATGTGCCAGCCTGGCTACTTGGGCTGTGTGCCTTCGTTCGGTGTTCTGAGGCCCTCACTGGTTGCTGTTGGTGTGGTTGCCTGAGACATTCTAGACTACTACTGGTATCGCGTTTCCTGCCAGTGTCAGGACAGTAGCATCGCAGGCTGATTGTGAAGATCTGCCCATCCTAGTGCTTGCAGTAGCGATTCTTCTTTTTATATATCTGCTTGTGTGGTTGGATGCACCATGGGCCCCACACAATGAGTTAAGGAGGATGCACCCACAAGCGCCTCCCAGGAGGGCATCAAGCAGGGCGCAAGCGGTGAAGATGTATCATCTCTTGATAGTAAATTGATAAACTCCTTGCTGCTATAGATGCCTAAGGGGAACGCCTGGTGGAGAAAATTGGTTCCATAGCAGTGGAACTCAGCCTTGTCCAGGAGGACTCCAGGAAGCTGAAGGAGAGGGTCACCGCACTGGAGGTCACAGCGCAGTCGCTGGTGCCAGATGTGCAGTCTACAGATCGTTGTCTCACAGAACCAGAAATCCAAACAAGGCAATTCGCTGCTCAACTGGATGATCAGGAGGTGGGGGGGACAACATCCGAGTGGTAGACCTCCCGGAGCGCATCAAGGACGACTCCTTGAATGTCTACCTTGAGAAGTGGCTCTAAGAGGTTGTGGCCCCGGAGGCCTATCCAAACATGATGCCCTGGAAAGGGATCACTGCATGCCCGCACTGCCTCCTCATCCGGGGGCCCCACATCACCCAGTGATAGATCGCCTCCTTCACTTCCAGGATAGAGACCATCTTTTGCAGCAGGCCCCTGCACAAAGGCCATTTCTGGTGGAAAGTGTCAATGTCTCCTTGTTTCCAGAATTTACCCTCCAAGTACAGACCCTGAGTACATTGTTTCTTGCAGTCAAAAAGAAGCTGCGCGATCTGCTATAACCGGGCCAGCTGAGAGTACAGACAGAAGATCGAGTGCACTTTTTCACGGATCCGACGGCGGTTTAGAACTGGTTGAAGTCATATGGTTCAAGGCACTGTACGCCCTGAGGAGCCCGAATGCCGGAAGACCCCACGACCCCTAAAGCAGAGATCCCACCGTAGAGGGCTGAACAGGCCCTCCAAACTGCAAGGAGCATTGGTACAAGCAAGGGCAGTGGAGACTGCATCATCTCTTGGGGCAAGCGAGGACTCTTTGGAGCGGGCATCCTCGACCCGTTGCAGTTCCACTACCAACCAGGAGGTCTCTGTGGTGACAGTTCTGGAGGATATCTTACCGGGGGTTACCCCGGGCACGGCGGACGAACTTGTCTGATGGACATTTGGTGGGCATTCCTTGAGTAGCAGACCGTTGCCTTCCTTGAACTGTGGAGTAGTGATGGCTTCATGAGTATTTCTGTTGTCGATTTCTACTGTTTTTTTCTTTGCATGGGCTCGAGGTAGCTGGGCGGGGAAGAGGTTCCCGCTTACCGTCTCATTATATCGTGCTGCTTATTTGCTTGTCTCTTTCCCCCACTCAAATTAATTGTTTTCTCCCCCATGTATTATACTCTGTTATAGAACTAGTTGGTCCCACTGTTGGGGTTTCGTTGGCTCCTTAGTGGGACCAGTGTTTTTCATTGTTTGGAAAGGATGTTGTATGTTGCAGTCCTTGGCGGGTGTTGGAGGTTCATTATTTTGATTTGTTGGTTGTTATTTTATTGTTTTATGTTGTTTTTTCTTTTATTGGGGTACATATGGCACCCAGTAATCTGTTTTGTGTTTGCTATGAGTGGCCTAGACTGACTGGTGGGGGTTGGGGCGCTGGTTGGCAGTATGACTGGACCAGGCCTCATGTGGGGTCTATACTCCCCGCTAAATGCTATAATGTTTTATATTGCATGAAGCATAGGGGACACAGATTGCGGTCCTGTTGGAGACTCACCTTATGGAGCCCGAGGGCTTGGCCTTGTGCAGTCAATGGAGGGGTCAGTTATATGCCACTGCTTACTGGGCCTTTTCACAGGAAGTGCTTGTTTGGATCTGGCCAGAGATGCCCCTTCAGTTACACCGAGCGATAACAGACCCCCACGGTCGGTATTTGTTAGTGCTAGGTCGATTAGATGGTAGGGATGTTGCCCTCTTGAATATGTATGCCATGAATGTGGACCAACCAGCCTTTTGGACTAGCCTGGCCCATTTATTACAGCTTACTGCTCTTATCTGAGGATAGTGGGGGCAACTTTAATTGTGCTGCAGATCTGGGCCTGGACAGACCTCACCCCCCTCTACGTACAGCACCAGTGCATAAACTGGTGGAGGCTGCCCGCTCCTGGGCTGCCCAATAGGACCTCAATTGATTGTTGGAGAGCAAGGAACCCAGATACCCGTGAATACTCCTTTCACCCCAGCCTCATGCTTTGGAAGTATTGCTCGACAGGGTCTATTGTTGTGGGCATTGTATGGTAAGGTGGTTTCTGCGGAATACCTGGCGAAGACGTATTCCGACCGATTTACCTTGCTGTGTTCTTTCACGTTGTCCCCACTCAGGCCGGGGGTCCCCACCTGGCTCTTGGATCCTACAATGCTCGAGGGTCAGGCCTTCCTGTCCCCTCTGGGCAAGCAGGTGTCTAGTTATTGGCTTGATAATGCTGGGTCATCTTTTTTGCCAGGGGTGGAATGGGAGGCCATAAAGGTGGTGGTTCAGGGGTTCTGTATCTCTAGCAAGGTCTGGGGTCCGTGCTCAGCTGTACTCTGACATCCAACGACAGAAGGCGGTCCTTAATGGTCTTCCCCGGTATCTAGAGGGAAACTCCAGTGGGTTTGGAGCGCATCCTGGAGGAACGAGAGAAACTACTTAACCTTGTAGAACAATTGCATCACATTGCCTATAAAGTCCGCACAACTAAAGCCCATGCTGAGAGAGGCAATTCAGGCAAAATGCTTGCCTGACTTTTGCAAAGCAAGCTGAGAGGGCATACTATACTCCAGGTGAAGGATGCCTCAGAATGTGATGTCTTTATGCAGGAGGGGATCAATACTGCATTTCTTAATTATTATAGTGACTTGTACTCTGCTAGAGTGGTGGTCAATGAGGTTGATATGCTTTACTACATGGCAGCCTCCTCACCAGTGGCCTTGGAACTGGGAGTGGAAGTGCAATTGGTCGTGGATATCACAAAGCAGGAAGTCTGGGCATGATCAAAAAGATGGCGGGGGTAAAGTCCCTGGGCTCGATGGTCCCATCATAGAATTTCATGCAATGTATGCCTCAGACATTGTTCCTAGATTGGTGAACCTGTTTAACGATTCCTGGGCACGGGGTTGTGCCCTCCCTCATGGCGCGAGGCTACAATTGTGTCCTTGTCTAGGAAAGACAAAGACCTACTTCTCTTGGACTCCTATCGCCCCCTCTCGACGCTTAATGATGATTATAAGATATTGAGCAAGATACTTGCAAACCAGTTACTTCTCTGGTCCATCCTGATCAAACCAGCTTTATCCCTACTCGTTGCATCATGCCTAACATTTGTCAGCTGCTATTCGCCCTGGATCAGCTGGAGTGACTCCCACCAGACTCCCTAGTCATTTCCATAGATATCAGGAAAGCATTTGACTTATCCCTTTCTACAGATTGCCTTTATCTTTTATTGTCCTGATGACATGTTCCTGTACATCAGAGGTGAGGATTCAGATCTGAGAGGATCTATGAATGCATTGACGGAGTCCAGTAACTTCTCAAGGTTAGAGGTGAACTGGAGTAAATCCTGTATCTACCTTCTCCGAGGTCATGAGGGGATTAGGTTTATACCAACTGCCCGACCCTACAGGTGGAGCAGGTGTCCATTCGCTATTTGGGGGTAGCAATATATTGTACTGTGGATTTGCTCTATGAGCGCTTTCTGTGCTGTGCTATAGCCACCTTGAGACACTCAGTAGCTTTTGGACCTCCCTTCCCCTGTTGGTGGGTGGCATAGTAGTGATCTCTAAGATGGTAGTATTGCTCCGCCTTCTCTACATATTTGCGTCCCTCCCAATAGAGGTCCCCCTGAAGTTCTTCAGTGAATTGGACAGTATCTACTGACATTGTATTGGGTCCCCTCGCGGTGCCGCTTGACGCCGAAGACATTGCGCTCGCCGGTGGAGGAGGGTGGACTGGTAGCACTGGATTTTGAACTTTATTACTTAGCGGCACAATTGCAGTGGGCCACTTGCTGGAGGGCTGCCCTGTGGGATGTCATGAGCCTGCCTTCTGGGGATCTCTTGACCAGTATCTTGCTGAAACCTAGACCAGTATCCCTGGTCCGCAATGCGGACGTACTAATTAGAGAGGTGCGCTTTGTTTGACTAGGGCATTGCAACAAACACTAAATTGCCCTACTCATCCGAATTGTCATTACTGGTTACCCAATGCTTGGGACGGTTGGTGGGTTTGTCGGAGCTCCACCATTGAATGGAACTGGGGGTTCCTATCTTGGGTGATTTATTTGTGGGAGGGAAGTTCTGCCCCTTTGCTGAATTGCGGGAGACATACAACCTACTGGTGGGACATTTCTTGCTCCATTGATCTCTGCTGCACGAGGCGCATGAGTGGTGGCATCGCCGCATCGCAAAACTGCCGGAGTACGAGTGCCTGTGTTATATCATTCTCACAACAGGCTGGACAAAGGCGGTCACCTTGCTATATAGATCACAAATAGATCTGGCACGTTTGAGGCAGCATTGGGAGGAAGACTTGGGGATGCCGTTGACTGACCAAGCTTGGAGTTGGGTGCTGGATCTCACCCCCAAAGTATTCAGGAATGCCTGCTTCAAGCTCATCCAGTTATATTGCCTTCACAGGGCATACCTCACTCCGTGGCGCCTTCATGCTATGTTTCACCGTACTGCATCGGTTGGCCCTCGTTGTCTAGTGGAGGATGCTGACTTCTTTCTCATGGTCTTGTCTTGCCTGTCATCATATTGGTCCACTGTCATCCAGGTCGCTTGCAGTGCCACCGAGCTGAACTTTGAGCTAACTCCTCAGTTGGCCTACTGGGTCTCCATACCCATAATGCATCTCGTAAGATGACAGATAGATATGTAGACTTGGCACTCATTCTTGCTCGGCGACAGCTGCCCATGAGTTGGAAAACGCTTGAGGTCCGAACATGTATAGGTGAGTATTGGAGTTGGTAAATTGGGCAGGCTGTGTGAGAGAGGTGATACGGATGGAAGAGAGTAGAGGGGTATGCAGGACCCCGATATTGCCTCAGTAGGGTGTTATCAATCAATCAATCAAACACCATTTGTATAGAGCAGAACTGTCACCCATAGGGGTATCTGGGTGCTGTGAGTGCAACGTCTCCGTCAAAAAGCCAGGTCTTGAGTTTCTTCTGAAGTCCACCAGGGAGGGTGCAGTTCGCAGAAGGAGAGGCAGGTTGTTCCAGGTCTCTGCAGCAATGTAGGAGAAGGATTGGCCTCCGCTGTGGCCAGGACAGATGCAGGGGCGCACGCACAGACCAGTGAGGAGGAATGCAGGTGTCTTGCGGGTATATGGAAGTTCTGTCCTTGATTGATGTAGGCCAGTCCTTGATCGATGTTATACTAGTGACTTTCCCCTGACTGGACCCGGATGGGCGGATAGTAGAGCAGGAACCACTGTCTGGGACCTCTTCTCCTTCCTCTGACCTGCAAGGATCAGCCTGGCCCTGCGGACCAGCCCTTAAACAGTTTAAAGTGTGATGGTCTGATAGATTTGTGGGCACCTGGCTGAGGCTGAATGCATAGACGGATAACTGTGATCGTTGTGGGCGGGCGTGGAACCGGGCAGTTGATTTACTACTGTGGCTGAGCCCGATGTACTTTGGCTCTATTGTTGCCCCCTACTTGATGCATAGTTGCTTGTTCAACGTTATTTTCTGTAGCCCGCCGCATCAATGCATATCAATTTTCGTGTATTTCATGATTGACTTTGGTAGCCTTTTCTGGTTTGTTAAGGTTTTATTAAATGCCAAAAATTAAAAGAAATATTTTTTTTTAATAACAAAAACTCTGCATCATATTACATGATAATCTGTTCATATTCTTGCCAACTGACTCACATTATAAACCTTTTGTTCCCATTCACTCAGTTATATTTTATTAATGTCTTAATAAATGTCAGAAAGTTTGTATGGCATATATGACAATATAAATGCATTTGCAAATGAATGCAATCAATGCATACTTTTACATGTGCATTTGGCTTACAATCTCATTCAACTAGTAAGACAGCTTGGAAGCACTCACACCTGATCCTTGTATTTGTATGTAGGTGCAGTTTTAGTACCATTCCTTTCCGTCTTTGTTTTGGTTTGTTGTTTTTATATGTGCAGCCTAGGGAAACTGCACTTTGGTATTTTAGCTTATTATTTACGTTATATTGTATTATTTCTCATGTTTCAGTTAGTTTAATTTTTATTTCCAAGTGTGCTCGCATTCAGAGGGAAGTCTGGGTTTTGGGTACATAGCTGCCCAGCTTTGGTTACTGGCTTTTGTTTCCCAATCCCTTTTCTAATTTTACAATAGGCAGTAGAAGCAGTGGCAAAGCTACATTGCTTGCACTAGGGCCCATGGTAAAGTAACTGGGCCTCCTCACTAGAGTGACATCTCAGTCTGTCAGCTGCCCCTGACCTCCGCAACTTCCTTTGATATAGTCTGCCCCTGCCATATCAAAATTAATTACCATTCTCCTACTCACACTATTGTATTTTCACACCCTGCACTGCATTTCTGCAAGTCAAAACCATAACCTAAAAAAGCACTACTAAGCCAATAGATTTGGCCCTTGTAAAGTGCATGCACCCAAAGACAACATGCAGGGACCCCACACTAACACGCTGCCCTCACATAGGCACGTCCCTCACGCTTCACTCACACAGGCATGCCTTTCAACATGTAGGCCACTTACCCTGCACTCACTAAAGTTAATGTTGCATTCCCTCACAATGCACTCACAAAACATGGTGGCTCTCATGCACTCACACAAACAAACTGCTCACACACAGGTACACTACTCACTAGAAAGGAGCAGAGATGGTGGCATAAGAGAAACAGGCTGAGTGTCTAGTGCATTGGTCCATCAGTGTAAATCAAAGCTCTTGAAGTACGCTACACTGAAGCCTGAATGTCCACTGAAGTTATCTAATCTCCCATAAGCCACACTTGGACCAGCCCTGCAGACTATGTGAGTCTGTTCTTTGTGGACTTTTGCAGGGAAGAGTCTTGGCATAAAAAAGTTCCACTTGAGTTCTAAAACAAAGGTGGTGGTTTTCTTTGTAATGCAAGCATATGCTAAAATAGAAATAAAGAAAAACAAAAAAAATGGCAATTAAATGTGGAGGGCTTCGATAAAATAAATAAAAAGTAATGCTTTGCACTGATCTGCCATCTCGGAACAGTGAAAACTGATAGAGTATGCAGAATACAGTTTCAAGAAGGTGGCATACTTTTGAAGCTTGCAGCAGTGATTCCTGGTGCTCTGAAAAAAAAGTTGTCGTCCTGTAGCAATGGCAGCAAAGCTGATGGTACTGCCAGTACTCAATTAGCACTGTTGGACTTATCTAGATGCAGAGTAACACGGAGTAAGCAGGTAAAATAATATTACCCAGTCTACCGGACTTCCTAAAGACCAGCGGTTGCCTGCAAGGCAGAATCAAACATTGACAACAAAGACAATGGTTGAAGAGGACTGATTCACTTCCCAATTGTATGAATGCTGTTCTGAAGGGTGGAACTAATATGTGATTGACACTCTGTCTGATGAATAACTGACGTAGGCTTACCTGAAGTAGATTTTCCATAAGCAAGATTATTTGTGAGAAAACATGAGTCTAGTGAGACAGCTAAAAACAATCTTTTGGTCAGATCGAAAACACACAGAAATAAATAGAGCACAGGAAGCAGGAGCACAGAGTGTCCTTGGTTCACACATACATAAGACATACACCACTAGTCAAGAGCATCACAGTCTTCCCTGACAGAAATGGAACAAGGGTGGTACTGCAGGGCTGTTGCAAGATTGCCCCAAAGACCTGGAACCAGTGTGGTACTGCAAGGCCAGCCAGTGCAAGTTTCCTTCAAAGACATGGACCAAGAGTGGTATTGTTGGCAGGGGCGTAGATTCAGGGTGGATTGTTTGGGGTGCGACACCCCACATCTAATTGCATTCTTGACTTGGTAGCTGGGTTTGAAGCCCCAAATCAGGTCTGTTATCTCTGTGTAAGTTTCTCTCATCGTGAACTAAGAAGGAAAGACAAAACAGTGACCTTTTATGTAAACGGGAAGAGAGCGAGAGAGAATTAGAGATACCTATCTGGTGGCTGAATTTCAAAATGTGAAACCAGATAACCTGAAATCAATACCAGCTTCTCTGCTTTTCCAAATTGTATGATCCTAGGCAAATATTTAATTTCACAGAGCCTCCTCTTTCTATATTATCACATATGAGCGCACTTTTAAATACTTGAGTACAGGATATGTGCTCTACATGCACATCTTATGTTGGATTTAATAGACTGCAATGTTGCTCCATCTATAATATGAATCCAAGCCACATTTAGGGTTTACATAACTACTGACTTGCCTCTTAGTTCACTAACGGCATTATCGTTGGGGGCATGCCATAAATGTTTTAAAAAATGATCACTTTTAATAAATGTCTGTCTGTGGAGTGATATAATCTGATGTACTAAGGTGATAAGGTGAACTGCTTCCACATGCTAAAGAAATACACATTGTTGAATTTTCAAAAGATTGTATGATATTTTCACATTATTTTTGCTGCACAAATTACATGTCAAGCATTTTTATGGTTTGGCTTGTGCACAGACTCCTGGAGCCAAGCCAGACCCATGGCTCAGCCTGCCCTATTAATTTGCCTGAGTGCTTTTCTCTATTTGCGACTCATGCTTAGTACATGGGACTGTCAGTCACTAGATAAAATGATTTGTAAAAGGTGGGGAATAGAATCGTGGAGCCCTGCCCACATGCACCAATTTGACAACTCTACCAGCAAGGCTTCTTGTAGGAGAGACAAAAAAGAGTGTGTGCAGTGAATATACATTTAAAATAAGTGATCCCAGGTCTGGGACTCCAGGCTGTTGTGTTGTACGAGATTGTAGTCATCCCAGGAAGAACTACCAGGCCTATGTGGAATAGGCAGGGGAGTAGCTTCAGCGGGTTGTTTGGGGTGTGATATCCCTCAAATGCATTCTTTGTTTGGTAGTTGGTGCAGGAGGCCCTCAGACAGGTCTGCTATGTCTGTGTTGGGTTTGTCTGGTTCTCATTTCGCTAAGAGGTTTTAACTTAATTTTTTGGATCAGAATCTTAAATATATATAGTGACTAGTTTACCAAAAAAATAGTAGATCTGCTCCTGTACTCCTAGAATGGGTACAAATGTATGACTTTTTGGCATTCACAAACATTGGCACTTATAATAGCTGCACCAGGGATAACTTTCCAGGCATACCTCTGGCAATCAAACACACAAAAGGTCATGGGATGAATGCTTGCAAATAGTCTAACCAGTGGCAGTCGCTCGGGGTAGCATTCCAACTCATAGTTTTTCACCCACCGTGCCACTCTAGATAGAGTCTCACCTATTGCAAACCAGTCCTGACCCTGTTCTTCATGGAAAGAGCCCATCACGAACCTTGGTCATCTCACACATTCATTGTGGCCCACTGCTTTTTAGTTGGGGATATTTGAGATTCACACACCCCGAATCTGATTGCAGGGCAACTGCAAGCTTCCTTCAAAGACATGGAACAATTGTAGTACTGAACAGCACCATTTATCCCCCTCCCTTAGATACAGCGAATAAGCAGCATTTCAGACTTGATACAAGTGTAAGGAACAACACTGGGGTGTATGAGTGCAAGCTTGACTCACAAGCATAGCAACATTTCCCCCCACACAAAACAGGTAGAGCTCCAGGCAGGAGTACACACTTCCCTCACTCCAACAGAACACATACCAATCTGGTAAGAAACAAGCAAGCTTCCCTCACATGCACAGAACAAAGACAGCAGCAATCCAAGTCTGTGTGCATCAGCAGTGCAAGCTAAGATATCCTCACATGCAAAACAGGTATCACACTGGTAGCAGCATCTATGCCTATTTCAGGCAGAGAATACCCACAGTAAAGTGGCTGAGCCACTGAAGGCTCAAGCCAATTGCTAGGCTCTGGTTCAGCTTGAGGCTCTCATAAGCCCTCAAGCCCCAAATGAGCTGAGCTTTCTTGGGGCTTCTGCCTGCTACCTACGCTCTAACCTCATGCACCAAGAATGAAAGGCAAAGCATTAGACTTTGATGTCTTCCAAGAGTGAGAAAGGGATACTAATATACTGGCTGCATATCAGAATGTGAGACCAGAAAACCTGGTATCAATCCCAGTTTGTCCACGTGATCAAATTTTGTGATCCTAGGCAATTCATTTATTTTATTGTACCTCCAATTATTTACTTTGTTGCATATGAGAAAACCTTGAAATATGTCAGGGTGTGTGCTGTACAAAAATCTCTCTTGTGTTTGACTTAATGGACTATAATGTTGCTCTGTGTAAAATAATGTAGCCCACATACAGGCTCATATGACAACTGACTTGCCTCATAGCTCACTAATGGTATTGTCCTCGGAGTGGGGGTGGGGGCATGAATATTTCTAAGTTTGTGTTTAAAAACTATCACTTTTAATTAAAAATAAATGCCTCTCAATGCAGTGATATGACATCTAATCTGATATACAAAGGTGAGATGCTTGTCAAAGAAATATACTTTTGGGAATTTTGAAGACACTTTATCATACTTTTACATAATATTTATTGCACGATTTCCATGTCAAATGGTCCCATGGCTCAGCTCACACCTAGGTTCCTGAGCCAAGACAGACCCCTGGCTCGGCTCTCTCTGTTAATTTGTTGGCCTACACCCCTCTACTGTTGTACTGTGTATAACAGTTACTTGAGTCCCCTCTCTCTCAGTATCTCACTCTGGGGAGCAACATCTTATTTTCAGAGATTCAGACTTTTACTTCTGGTTTTAATAGGGAAGAATTCTGCATTAGCAATCTCAAAACGTTATTTAAGGCTACCTGAAACAAACAACGCTCAAATCATTAATTTTCCCCTTTCCAGCTCTCTGTCCTAAGTAAGTCTCCGTTCTGACTAACTGCCGTTTTTTGCTCTCCACCCGTCCGGTTGAACGCAGTGATTGCTGTGCCTTCTTGTCTTCAGAAGCCAACCAGCAGCACAGGCAAAACTTCTGTTTTTTACTTCTGCTGGTGTCAGACAGCCAAGGCCAAACAGCCCACTCTGCATTTACAAAAGTGAGCATGTGCCCTACTTGGCCTTTCAGTGCACATGCAACCAGGGCCGGACTGGCCATAGCGGGCACCGGGCGTTTCTCCGGTGGGCCGCTAGGGTGGGGGCCGGTTTTGGGCCCCTGGGGCCGATTTTGTTACCGGGGGTCGGAAATATCTGCCCCCTGTAACAAAATCGGCCGAAACCGGCCCTCGCAAACTGCTCGGCTGCACCCACGCTCACCCCAGGGGGTGCCAGCCGAGCAGTTTCCCAGGGCCGGTTTCGGTTCCCAGTCCGGCCCTGCATGCAACTACGCTGCTGTGCCCTCACAGGTGCTACAGAGGATTCTGATGCCCGGAGTCTGACTCCTGCAGCTGAGGGAATGGGATGGAGCTAACAACAAGCTCCCAGAGCTGAAAGAGCTCCTGTAACCCTAGTAGTCAGAGGTACTGGAACAATTTTCAGGTTGGAGGTGTTGCCATCAATGTTACATCACTAAACTCAAATGGATTCTGAAAAATCCAAGCATCACACAAAGAACAAGTATCGCAAATGAGCCATGCCCATTCAGCAGGAGAGTGGTATGTAGATGCTGTTGCATTTAGGAGCACACTGTCACAAATATATTATTAAAGCATTGTGTAGTAGCCACAGTCAAAATCTATAAGGCCAGAATTGGCAGGAGAGCAGTCGCTTATCTTACTTCTAAACTGGAATGCCATCCCACTCTATATTTGATCTGCGTTTCCACTACTACAATTTCATTGGCTACTGAAAACTCACTTATTTGCTTCCTTACAGGTTATTTCAGTATCAATTTCTCTCAGTGCCAGGGCACCTGGTGTTGTACGGTTTCTACGAATTAAATAAGACTATGCTTGCGAACAACATAAACGTCAGAATATGGGGACTGAGTCCATCCATACCATCTGAGTATGTTGCCCCAATTCCTGGCTAGCTCACAGTGCCCCATCCAGACCCCTAACCATGACAGGGTACTAGATGGTATGTGCAACCTCAAAACATGACCACACTGATTCCTCAAGGAAATCGTGGCAACAGATTTGCCCTTTCATTGGTTACCTAGGCATACCCAGAGGAAAATACAAGAAATGTACAAATTGGCGTTTCAAACATTTATTGAAGCAATTGTATTCTTGTGGAAAAAACATGAGCTGCAATTATTAGCAGGACGAAGCAAAGCATTGTTACCAGCTTTACAAGAATGGTGAAGAAGATGAACAATTCAACTATCAGGGCAACATTGCTGCCTATTTGATAAGGCATATATGAATACTCCTACCCTAATTCTACCTACACTATCAAGAGCATAGCGAGAGTACTATCTGCCAGATCTCTTGGGGCAGCCAAAACCCCCATACCTGTGTATGATATATCAGGCAGTCAATCTGATGTAGAGCAGGCCACAGTCAGCAGGATAGGGACTGGAATCAGCAGGGCTTTGTCTCACTCACAGCGTCCAGGATAATCCATGGAAGTGCTCCTCTGGTGCATAAAGCTCAGAGGTGGTTTATATAATAAAAAAACATTGTGTCAATCACACTGTGTCAGAGGTGCAATGCTGTTGTGTTTGTGACTCAGAGCTGTCTCCAGCCGGACAACCAAAAACAAGAGTATCATGCTCAATGTTCCTATCATTGGACAGAGTGTGGTAGACAACGTGATTATGTGCGTACGAAGAAAAGTGCTTCCTGCAGAACCATTTCTAAGTATGCTATCATGTTTGTGCGAAGCATGTTAAAAGTCACCGAGTAAACAGATCTCAATTTTAAACGTGTAACTAAAATGGTGATCGTATTCTTAGGCCCTGTTAAACCCCACAACACTGGTGTCCAAGTAACAGCTCACTTAACAAATTGAAAATGAATTAACTGAGATTTGGGCAGATGTTTTGGGGCATTTTACCTAAACACTACTATTGGGTTCCACTGCACCACCCACAATCCCTTTGCCAACTACCAGCATCTTGTTACATTTCACAAAAGAGAAGAACAAAACTTGGCAAACCTGTGCAGTAAGCTAAAATCTGTTTCTACCAAGAAGCAACCGTCTTTAGGGACCTCTTTTAATTTGATTTTTAAATGCTTGAGGTACAAGTGAAACATGCTAACAGAAATAGCGATTGTAGGTTGAAATATTATAATGTAACCTGTTTTAAAATATGAGTGTGTAAAATGAAGAAACAAAGAAATAAAAGGATTATGATGAAATGACAATAGAGCAGATTGAAAGCATCGCTATGCATGTACAAAAATACATAAAGGCTAATATTAACCATGGTAGCTTTAATTACAAAAATCCACAAGTCCATAAGAAACATACATAAACAAAAGACAGGAACCAAAGGGAGCCACATTGCAACAGAAGTCTCCTAAAGACATTAAAGAATCTGCAGTTGAAGCTAACCCATTGAACCAAGAGAAACCTATCCCGCAAAATCTACATGATAAAGCTATTTCCAATTGCTGACAAAGGCACTAGTCACCACTCTTTAGGCTCATTAAAGCATAACTGTTGTGTTGCCATCAAGCTGAAAATGTGAACATATACAATCTAAGGAGTATACAAGGAAGCACCACTACATACACCAAACATAACACCAAGAAGAGAAGTATTTGCCCGATGCACACCTAACAGAAACGCTAGTAATTTCACACACATCAAATTCCTCGGCTACAGCGTGCACTACTCTCTATCAGAGTGTGTAACATGAACCAAAACCTGCGTCCCAAGGCCTAAGAATTTCCTTTATTGATAATGCAATCCATATGAATGTATCCTTGGATGGGAACCACTTGCAGGCTTGCACTACTCCTTGAAGTAACCTAGTTGCACCTAACTGTTGAATGTGACTGCACCACTTGTTCTACATAAAAGGCTGAAGCAACAGCTGCAAACATGATGGGTGTAGCTTAGTAAGTGAGATCCAGAGGTGTGAATCTCAAATTCCCTATCTAAAGTAGCTGTGGGCCACAGAGTCAATATGTGCGTTGACCAAGGTTTGAGATGGACTGTTCCACTGAGGTGCATGGTCAATACTGATCTGCATTACGTGGGCCTCTGGGGCTGATTTTGAATTTGGCGGACACGTATTCCATTTCAACAGCGACAAAGTACCCTGTTCACCAAACTCGAAGTCTGCCCGTCTGATTTTGAGTTGGGCAGACCGCAAGTTTTACTCTGTCTGAGTAGGTGCCATTGGAGTTAAACCTTCCGCCCTATATCGAGTAGTTGGTTGGATGGCTATTTTTTTTACTGTCCCTTACCGTCAGTAATATACTAGCAGTGAGTGACTGTAAAAATAAAAAAATGACTGCCATACCATGGGAGAAAACTCCATAGTGTGGGTACATTGTTTTTTTATTTTTCAAAAACAAGCTGCCACTTTGAGGGTTTGTATTTATAAAAAATTAAAAACGTTAGAAACGTTTGACAGCCAGCTGCTATGTTTGACACAGCTGTCTGTCCAACTTTTCCTATATTGACAGGAACTGCCACGACGGTGGTTCCTGCCAATGTTTGTCTGTGGGCCGGCGGACATCTCTAAATTTGGTGGGTGGAGTAAAGCTGGGTGCCAAACGTAAAGTCCTCCATCACCCTACCTGCCTTTACTTCGTCAGCCAAACCCTAAATCAGGCCTTCTGTCTAAAGTGGCACAGTGGGCACAAAACACAATGGTTTTGAATGCTACCAGAAGCGATTGCCGGTGGTTTGACTGTTTGCAAGTATGAAGTATTCGGCCAATCACCTTTTGGATGTTTGATTGCGAGTAGTATGCCTGGAAATCTGAGAATGGCACAGCTTTCCAAGCCTACTACTGCCAATGTTTCTGAATCCTAAAAAGCAGTACACTTGCATTTACACAAGGATTAATTCTGTGGGTGCTGATTTGCTACTTTTTAAAAAAAAAATGTGTGTGGGTGTGCGTGTGTGTGGTGTGTGTATATGGATATATATACACTGGAAAAAAACAAAGGTTATAGTTGAAAATTGGTTTTTTTCAGTGAATTTCTGAAGGTTTTTTATGTAAAGTAGGAGATAATTTCTAACAATAAACTTTGTTTTTTTCAGTGAATTTCTAAGGTTTTTTTCAATGTAAAGTAGGACATAATTACAAAGGTTAAAGGGACGTTATAGTTAGGTTAAAATGTCAGTTAAAACATGCCATTTTAAATGACCAAAACCACTGAAATTCACCAGTTATAGTTATCACAAGAAACTTTAACTTGCGCGCCTGCTATTCTCAGAGTTTTCATCAATGATGTAATTTCAGATGTTACTGTGATGGTATCAGTGATGTCGTACATCATGTCATGAGTGATGTTATAATTGGGGTAATTATGGCGAGGGCGTGAGTTATAGTTAATTTAGGGCATGAGTTATACTTCCTTGAGATAACTATAACCAGTGAATTTCAGTGATTTTGTTCGTTTAAAACTGCATGTTTTACCTGACATTTTCACCTAAATATAAAGTCCCTTTAATCTTTGTTTTCTCAGTGAATTTCTAAGCTTTATTTAATGTAAAGAAATATTTCATTATCAAACGTGAAGCCAAACCCACGGCGCACACGGTCTTTGGACCTATGCGGCATGGGGTGGGCTGCACGTCCTGCTTGCCGCTGTGTGCAGGGGGTCCGAAGTGACACCCTGGGGTGTTGCGGTGGATCCACGGAACCCCCCCCCAATTTATCTTATTTAAATTTGACCTGGGGTTGGGGTTACCCCTCTGGGACCCCCTTACAAAGACTAGGGTGTCAGTGTATTTTGTATTTTTAAGGACTCAGGGCCAGGTCCACGAGTCCTAAAATGGCAGCCGCAACTTTTCCTTCAGGTTGTGGCCAGCCAATCACAATGCATGCTTGAGCGCGCAAATTTGGGAATCTATCATGGATCCGATGCGGATCCTTCGCGGCATTAAATATACCATTTTGTTAGCCCTTATTACTCAAAAGCTACTGAACAGATTTACACCAAATTCCAAAAACACTCTTTCTGTACCAAGGTATAGCTTTCTGCCAAATGTGGTGTAAATCTATTCAGCGGTTTGGGCTGAAGATCTGTCTAAAGTTTCTATGGAAAAATTAATGGAAAAAAAGAGTTTTGAAGCCCCCCCACCCTCTTTTTCTCGGCACCTGCTTGTGGATCCCTCCAAAACTTTCCAGTTTGGAGCTGAGGTGAAAGAACATTTTTTAATGAAAGTTTCGTCACAATTTGTCAAAAGGGTCCAAGGTTATTAGAAAAACAAATACTGCTTTTCCTATGGAAACGTGATCCTAACTATATATTCAATGAAAGAAACAAAGGTTAAACCTTAGTTATAATTAGGAAAACTTATTGTATTTTTTCTATATAAAACCAAATTAAACTACACAAAAATTAGAGATTGTAAAGTGTTGTCAACTCACTATCCACACTACATTAACTATAATTTGCACCTTCACATTGCACTGCTCATTCCCTTTCATATTACATCACTTACAGCATGTGAAATCAAAGCATTCATAACAACACTTATAGCATCTCAAATGACATCAGTTGTAAGAACACTGTTGTGAGAAATTGTGTTGTAGGTTGAATGGGGGTGGCCCTTGTTACAAGCAACAGCCACAATCCTTGTCAGGGTGAACTACAAAAGTAATTAAATTAATCTGTGCTTAACCCTCTGATAGCTTGGCACAAAAGCAGTCAGGCTTAACTTAGAGGCAATGTGTAAAGTATTTATGCAGCACACAAACAGTACAAAAGTGAAAACACAACACAAGAACAATCCCACACCAATTTAAAAACATGGGAGGTTATTTACAAAGCCCCTGCGGCACTTTTACTGCACTGGAGCGCCACTTTTGTGACGCTCTGGAGGCGCAGTGTGCCGCCCATATTTACAAGGTCACGCAAAGCCACCCTGCATGGCTTTTCATGGCCTTGTGAATATGGAGGAAGGCAATGCCTTACTCTGCATGGAAGGAGCGTTCCATGGGTGTTGCTGTGGGTGTTCCTAAGCAACACCCATGGTTTTTGACACTGCCTCAGATTTACAATATAGCTTAAATCTGGGGTAGCATCCAAACTAATGCCTTCTCAAAGCAGGCGTAACAAGGAGAAATGTTTACATTTCTCCTCGTTTTGTCCTCTTTCCACATGTGCTGCGTTCTGCAGCACACATAAAATTAGGAAAATGCAGTGTCCCTTTCTGCACAAAAACAATCATGCCAACAACACAGACACCCTTGCACCATGGTGCAAGGATGACTGCGTTGGCACTCAGGTGTAGTTTGTGCACCAGCACTGGCAGAATGGACAGGAATGCGCTGTATCTTGTAGATACAGTGCATTCCTGCCCTTCTCTTTTGACATAGGGCAGCACAGCTAGGAGGCTTGCAGCGCTGCTTTATGCCAAAATAATGTAAATATGCCCCATAGAGTAATTTTAATAAAAGATTTGGCACCAAAACAACAAAGATCCAATTAGTAGAACCAAAGTTATGCATTTTTAAAGTTTAAGGTAAAAACGACTGCCTAAAAGATCAAAGAGCCAACCAGGACAAAGTAAAAAATATGACCGTCCACGATGGAGCGCGGGTCAGATACAGAAAGTGGGTTGGGCCTGGTCGACGATTACCTTTGGACCTGGAAGAAAGTTTGAAGAAAATCTTCTGAGAAGGTAAAGTTCAGCGGGGCAAGGCTGCAGGCATTGTCAAAGGAGGAAGCGTCGTCATCATGGTGGGCGCTGGACGAAGTCGTGGCTAAGATTGCTACACTCAGGCTTAGGGCCTGATTTAGATCTTGGTGGATGGGTTACTCCATCACAACGGTGACGGATATCACGTCAGCTGAAATGTAATCCCATAGGGTAAAATGGGATTAATATTTCGGCGCACGGAATATCTGTCACCGTTGTGACTGAATAAACTATCAGCCAAAATCTAAATCAGGCCCCTAGTCTCTTTTTTGGAAGTCAAAAATCTCCAGCGGGGCGAAGCTGGAGGCTGTAGCCGACAGGAGTAACATGAGGCTGGATACCCCTTGGTCGAAGGACTGCTGAACAGGATTCTCTGCTGCAGAGAAGAATGTAGCGGGAGCTGGAGCGAAGTCCAGCTGACTGAAGATGCACCTTGGGTGAATAGACAAGCATATTGGTCCCGGTGTTCTCTCGGTCCTCAGAGCAGTTTTTAGCCAAAAATATTCTATGTCCCAAGTTTTGGATATTGGTTATCAGGGCACCTTTAGCACCACCACCAAGGATCCAGGACTGGAGAGGCACCACTTGAGGGGGCTAGGACTCACTCCGGCTGGGTCCAGGTGCGGGTTCAAGATGGTGGGAGCCTGTTCTGTCCCTTAGGATCTGATCAAGGAGACCAGCCAACTAACCCCTGGAGTTATTCTGGTAGTTCTGGGATCGAGGGTAGAAACAGGGCTCAAGCAGCAGGGCGGGCCTCTGAGGGTTCAAGGCAGATTTCAGTCAGAAAAGCAGTCCTTCCAGGTGCATTAAGGCAGTCTTCTGAAGTACACAGCCGGCCACAACATTTGGCAGTCCCATGAGAGTCCTTCCGCAGGTCCAGAAAGTTAACTGAAGAGTGTGTCTGAGGGTTCAATTGTTATACCTGGTGCCTCCTTTGAAGTAGGAGAAGTTTCTGGAGAATTCCCTTTGAAGTGCTTGAAAGTTCCTGCCTCCCTTGCCCCGGCTTCAAGCTGGCTGCATGAACAATGCAGGGATGACAAATCATTTGTGTGAAGGCAAAACACAGCCTATTCAATTACAAGTGGGAGAGTGCACAGCTCCACCCACATCCTGCTAGTTGATGGCCCATCCAGGCACACCTAATCCCTCTATTGTGTGGCTGTCTGTCCAATTGTCAACTACACCCAGTCATGTGACCCAGGAGCAGTCTGCAGGCACCAAATAGTTAGGACAGGAAAATGCCAACTTTCTAAAAATGGTATTTTCAAAATTGTAACTTAAATCCTACTTTATCACTAAAGAGGAATTTTAATTACAATTTCTCAGACGCCAAACATTAAAGGTCAACCTGTTCCCAATTAAAGGATGTGAGGAAACATTTTGAGCAAACCGGCAATTAGTTGTGTGGCCTGCACAAGTAATGGGTACACATTCACGCTCCACTGGGAACCAAAAACCATTATAGCGCTTAAGTCTCTCAGGGTGGCCAAGCAGAGCAGTCTAAGGCCTACTCAAGGGAGCTAGTGTGAGCTAGTAATTTCCATTTGCTGGCACGCAATATTAACACTCAATAAACAATTGTTCAGTCTGTGCTTTCTCTTTAGAAAAGTAAAAGTACATTTATTACACACACTACTCAGTACTATGCAGTAATTTTCAAATATACATAAGGTTGGTGGAAGTACCTTTGACAGCATTACATTTGAACTCTAAAGGTTCATGACCCCAGATTTCACAGTACAACCCCATTCATATACAATGTAACACATAGCTATATTTGGGGGTGTCAGTTTACATTAGGTTAATATTGTGGCGTGTTAGGACTAGAATCACATGTTATGGTAATACCTCATTCCATCACTGACTTCAGAAGATATAATCTGTCATGTGGTCACATTTAGGCCCGAGTAGGTACACCACCATTTTACATCCTCACGTTTTAAAGTTAACCCTTAAATTTGACACACATTTGCTTTGTGCTTGGGCAGGATAATATTCTCTGAAATGGCTTTGCTTACGTTTACACTTCTTCATAGGCATATTATCGAGTGCCTTGAACATTCTGTACAATGGCTAAGTTCACTAAGCAAAATGCTGTTGTTTGTTATTGTCCACTTGGCCACTGAGCTATCACGAAAGAATCAACAATAGCGGCCTGATTGGGGCTCTGGCATTATTAAATGAGTGCAGTCTATTATATAAACAACATCGCTCCTTTGTTAAGACAGAGGAGCATTCCGCTGACACTGCTGAGGTCACCCCATGCCGGAATTCCAGCCCAGCTGATTCTTGTTTTATTCCCGCGAGGGATGATGCCCAGCTGTCAATCAAGATTGATGACACTTACCCACAGGGAATGGGAGAGTTAGACAACCCTACAGGGATTCTGGCAGATTCACCTACCCTAGGCACACTAGGATAGGTAGCGCTGGGTAGGAGCATAAAATATAACAGTACTTATCCTATGTAACAGCACAATGGTTGAATTGTATATTTTCTTTACCATTCTCGTAATGCTGATTACACTATTCTGTTTCCTTCTAATGATAATTGCAGCGCACGTATTCTACACAAGAATCATACTGCTTCAATAAGTATTGAAACGCCACATTGTGTATTTCTTGTAGATCGCTTTGGATATGCATGAGTTACCAAACAAAAGGGTTCCATGATTTCCTTGGGGAGCCAGGGTTGTCATGTTCTGAGGTTGCACATTCCACGTGTTACCTTGCCAGGTTAGGGGTACAGATGGTGCACTGTGAACTAGCAGGACTAAGGCCAACATATCCTGATGGTGTGTGCAGAATCAGTCTTGGACAGTTTTGATGGTTATGTTGTTCAACAAATATCTATTATGAATAGTCAGTCATTGCAATCATGTACCCACATTATCAGTAATAAGGCATGGCGTCCTCTTCTGCACTTAGTATAAGTAATCAGGCATTGCAATAAGGTGCTCACATCATCATTAATAAAGCATTGCAGCCCCTTAGGAGTATGACTTACTGTCAGCATTAACAACCATTTAAATTAAGCATTGGCAGTGACATCGTTGGCTAAAGCATTGCATAGGACCATCGAGAATAACAAGAATAACTCTTTGAAATAAAGCCTTTCCCAACATGTACCGTGTGTCTGTGTCTTTTTTTAATAAATTCTTTTTATTAAACAGTAGAGAGTCAACATTTGTCAAATACAAATAGAAGGGATGTTATCAGTTTCAGATATACTTAGAAGGATAGTTACATCATGCACTTATACTGTGAGTCTTACAGCCAAGAACTTAATGGAGTCGCCGGATCTTCAAGAGAGAGGGTAAAGGGTGGGACACAAATATTGCCACGAAATGCATTCCATTTGCCCCATATTAAAGACCACTTTTGGGGGCACCCACGTGCAACATATACTGTTTTTTCTCTGAGCATACACCAGTCCATGTTTTCTTTCCAGGTCGCGACTCTAGGCAATACCCCAGAACCCCACAATTGGGCTATATTTCGTTTGGCCACCATCAACCCGAGAGTAACCCATATTTTATCCTTACTATTTAAATCAGTGGGCTCCCAAACATTCAACAAGCATCTTTTGGCTTCAAGTCCGATTCGTACCCTAGGACATCACCAATACAGTCATGAACTCCCTTCCAATAAGACTGGATATGAACACATTCCCACACAATGGGGCCGATTCACAGAACTAATCTGAGATAAAATCATAAACTTACTACTTTTGGTATTCACAGAAGGCATTTAGTAGTAGTAAAGTTAGGAGTCCTAACTTTACTACTACTAAATGCCTTCTGTGAATACCAAAAATAGTAAGTTTAGGATTTGATCTCAGTTTAGTAGTAGTAAAGTTAGGAGTCCTAACTTTACTACTACTAAGTGCCTTCTGTGAATACCAAAAGTAGTAAGTTTAGGATTTGATCTCAGTTTAGTAGTAGTAAAGTTAGGAGTCCTAACTTTACTACTACTAAATGCCATCTGTGAATACCAAAAGTAGTAAGTTTAGGATTTTATCTCAGTTTAGTAGTAGTAAAGTTAGGAGTCCTAACTTTACTACTACTAAATGCCTTCTGTGAATACCAAAAGTAGTAAGTTTAGGATTTTATCTCAGTTTTGTAGTAGTAAAGTTAGGAGTCCTAACTTTACTACTACTAAATGCCATCTGTGAATACCAAAAGTAGTAAGTTTAGGATTTTATCTCAGATTAGTTCTGTGAATCGGCCCCAATATGCTTGAATGTACCCATTAGGCCGCACTGTCTTCTGCACAATCCCTCGTCTGCTTTACCCATTCTGACAAGCTGAGGCCCCGTGATGTATATTTTGTGGAGGATCTTAAGTTGGACCAGCCGCATTCTGGAAGAGATTGCGACCTCCCGGGGAGAGGTCACCGCTTCCTGCCACTCCTCGTCATCTAACTCCAACCCGTCCCTCTCCCAGTGTTCTCGGACCAATTTGAGGGGGTCCGGGGCGTTATTAATTATTTTTTTATAAGTCAGGGATATTGCTTTCGTTGGCAGGTAGCCATCGAGCAATCTGTCCTCCAATGGCGAGGATTCCGGGGGAGAGTCGCCCTTTGGCAGACAGGATGTTAGAGCATGCCTGACCTGCAGGTATCGGAAGTGCTCCGAGTCGGCCAGTTCGTGTTCCTGTTTCAAATATGCAAACGTGACCACTTCACCCTTTTTCCACAGGTTGCCAATCTTTGGGGTCGATTACGATGTCGGGCGGATCGCCACCGCCCGCATGGCGGTGGTGATCCGCCCGCCATTTTCGTCCGTCCGCCACCAAATTCCCCCCACCATATTACCATGGCGGAGGGACCCCGGCGGACGGAAAGACCGTCCGCATGTTTTCCGCCCGGCCGATCAGTCGACCGGGTGGAAAAGGTATTAATATGGTGGCGGTGTCTGCAAGACACCGCCATCCACATTATGATGCCGGCGGTGATGAGCCTTTCCATGGCGGCGGCGCCGCCATGGAAAGGCTCGCGGTCTTTGCTGTTGGGGGCCCGTTGCGGGCCCCCATGGTGTTGGGGGGGTGGGGGCTGCACATGGGGGGTACCTATGGTACCCCCCTGCATCTGCATGCAGAAGGTGGCAGGCACCGCGCGGTGCCTGTCACGTTGTGCATGCAGATGCACAACATGCATTTCCAGCACTGTGGCGGGCGGTGTTGTGAGCACCGCCCGCCACAATGCTGGAAATGGGGGATGCCACCGCAAACCATGGCGGTGGCATCCTAGTCACATGTGCGGGACCGCCGCACACATAGAGGGCGGTCCCATTTACCGTGGCGATGGCGGGCGGACAAAGTCCGCCCGCATCATAATCGGCCCCTTTGTGATTCCGATCAGATCCCACTGGTCAAATCCCTTCGTGGTCCTAAGGGCACCCAGCTGTTCCGAGTCCCACAGAGGAGTAGCCAGCGTAAGTTTCCTATCCCACCCCATACTTCGATTGGCGGCATGCCATGTCTGTACCGAATGTTTGGTGGGTCCTGTGAGGGGAAATTTCTGAGACTTAGCGTATAGGGCCGAATTATAGGTACCACCGGGCAGTAGCCATTTATCCATCCTATAGCCTGGGTCGTCCCAGCAACGGTATGTACAGTGATTGATTGCGACCAGATGGGTCGCCCAGTAGTATTTTTTGACATCTGGGAGTGCGATCCCTCCGTCACACCAACACAGAGTTAGTTTTTGCAAAGCTATACGCGGTCGGCCATCCCAAATCAACTCCCTCTGGAGTCCCTCAATCTCCCTGAAGTACCGTGCCGGGACCGGATCTGGGGGCACCCACGTGCAACATATACAGTTTTTTCTCTGAGCATACACCAGTCCATGTTTTCTTTCCAGGTCGCGACTCTAGGCAATACCCCAGAACCCCACAATTGGGCTATATTTCGTTTGGCCACCATCAACCCGAGAGTAACCCATATTTTATCCTTACTATTTAAATCAGTGGGCTCCCAAACATTCAACAAGCATCTTTTGGCTTCAAGTCCGATTCGTACCCCTAGGACATCACCAATACAGTCATGAACTCCCTTCCAATAAGACTGGATATTAACACATTCCCACACAATGGGGCCGATTCACAGAACTAATCGGAGATAAAATCATAAACTTACTACTTTTGGTATTCACAGAAGGCATTTAGTAGTAGTAAAGTTAGGACTCCTAACTTTACTACTACTAAACTGAGACAAAATCCTAACTTTACGACTTTCAGTATTCACAAAGGCATTTAGTAGTAGTAAAGTTAGGAGTCCTAACTTTACTACTACTAAATGCCTTCTGTGAATACCAAAAGTAGTAAGTTTAGGATTTGATCTCAGTTTAGTAGTAGTAAAGTTAGGAGTCCTAACTTTACTACTACTAAATGCCATCTGTGAATACCAAAAGTAGTAAGTTTAGGATTTTATCTCAGTTTAGTAGTAGTAAAGTTAGGAGTCCTAACTTTACTACTACTAAATGCCTTCTGTGAATACCAAAAGTAGTAAGTTTAGGATTTTATCTCAGTTTTGTAGTAGTAAAGTTAGGAGTCCTAACTTTACTACTACTAAATACCATCTGTGAATACCAAAAGTAGTAAGTTTAGGATTTTATCTCAGATTAGTTCTGTGAATCGGCCCCAATATGCTTGAATGTACCTATTAGGCCGCACTGTCTTCTGCACAATCCCTCGTCTGCTTTACCCATTCTGACAAGCTGAGGCCCCGTGATGTATATTTTGTGGAAGATCTTAAGTTGGACCAGCCGCATTCTGGAAGAGATTGCGACCTCCCGGGGAGAGGTCACCGCTTCCTGCCACTCCTCGTCATCTAACTCCAACCCGTCCCTCTCCCAGTGTTCTCGGACCAATTTGAGGGGGTCCGGGGCGTTATTAATTATTTTTTTATAAGTCAGGGATATTGCTTTCGTTGGCAGGTAGCCATCGAGCAATCTGTCCTCCAATGGCGAGGATTCCGGGGGAGAGTCGCCCTTTGGCAGACATGATGTTAGAGCATGCCTGACCTGCAGGTATCGGAAGTGCTCCGAGTCGGCCAGTTTGTGTTCCTGTTTCAAATATGCAAACTTGACCACTTCACCCTTTTTCCACAGGTTGCCAATCTTTGGGGTCGATTACGATGTCGGGCGGATCGCCACCGCCCGCATGGCGGTGGCGATCCGCCCGCCATTTTTGTCCGTTTGCCACCAAATTCCCCCCGCCATATTACCATGGCGGAGGGGACCCCGGCGGACGGAAAGACCGTCCGCATGTTTTCCGCCCGGCCGATCAGTCGACCGGGCGGAAAAGGATTAATATGGTGGCGGTGTCTGCAAGACACCGCCATCCACATTATGATGCCGGCGGTGATGAGCCTTTCCATGGCGGCGGTGCCGCCATGGAAAAGGCTCACGGTCTTTGCTGTTGGGGGCCCGTTGCGGGCCCCAGGGTGTTGGGGGGTGGGGGCTGCACATGGGGGTACCTATGGTACCCCCTGCATCTGCATGCACAAGGTGGCAGGCACCGCGCAGTGCCTGTCACGTTGTGCATGCAGATGCACAACATGCATTTCCAGCACTGTGGCGGGCGGTGTTGTGAGCACCGCCCGCCACAATGCTGGAAATGAGGATGCCACCGCCACCGTGGCGGTGGCATCCTAATCACATGTGCGGGACCGCCGCACACATAGCGGGCGGTCCCATTTACCGGGGCGATGGCGGGCGGACAAAGTCCGCCCGCATCATAATCGGCCCCTTTGTGATTCCGATCAGATCCCACTTGTCAAATCCCTTCGTGGTCCTAAGGGCACCCAGCTGTTCCGAGTCCCACAGAGGAGTAGCCAGCGTAAGTTTCCTATCCCACCCCATACTTCGATTGGCGGCATGCCATGTCTGTACCGAATGTTTGGTGGGTCCTGTGAGGGGAAATTTCTGAGACTTAGCGTATAGGGCCGAATTATAGGTACCACCGGGCAGTAGCCATTTATCCATCCTATAGCCTGGATCGTCCCAGCAACGGTATGTACAGTGATTGATTGCGACCAGATGGGTCGCCCAGTAGTATTTTTTGACATCTGGGAGTGCGATCCCTCCGTCATACCAACACAGAGTTAGTTTTTGCAAAGCTATACGCTGTCGGCCATCCCAAATCAACTCCCTCTGGAGTCCCTCAATCTCCCTGAAGTACCGTGCCGGGACCGGATCAGGGAAATTTTGGAGCACGTAAAGGAACCGCGGTAGTGACATCATTTCGAACAGCGCAGCCCTACCCAATAAAGAAAGTGGGAGCGCCGTCCAGCTGGCCACATCGCGCTTAAGTCTCTGCAGGGGCGGGAGTAGGTTACGTTCGTAGCAAAGCCTGGAGTCGGATGTGATGTAAATACCCAGGTATTGGAAGCTACTTGAATGGGACATCCCCGAGGCGGGGGGGGGGGGTGGCATTCCACTGAGGATATACGATAAGGACTTACTCCAGTTAATTGTATACCCTGAATACTTCCCAAAATTTGTGAAGATGTTAAGCACCCTATGAAACTACGCCTTTGGGGACGCAAGGTACAACAGGATATCATCCGCATAGAGAGATATGGGGTCTTCCCAAGTTTCAGACCACTTTAATCCACAAATTATTGGATCTCTGCGGATCCATGCCGCCAGTGGCTCAAGGGTGAGGGCGAAGAGCAAGGGGGACAGCGGGCAGCCCTGGCGGGTACCGCGGCCCAACTCGAACACCACTGACTGTTTGTTGTTAACCACCACTTTAGCTAGGGGTTTTGCATACAGGAGGCGTACCAAACCAATAAAGTTGGGTCCAAAACCCATCTTAGCCAGGAACGCAAACAGGTATGGCCACTCTATGGTATCAAATGCCATTGTAGCATCCAACGATACCACCACCGCGGCCTCTCGAATCGTACCCTGTCGGATCAACACCCCATGCAATCTCCTAAGGTTTAATGCTGTGTTTCGGTGAGGCATAAAACCTAGTATTTTACGCTCAGCGTTTAATAAGGAAATCGGCCTATACGATGCACACGTATGTCTGGGTTTGTCCGCTTTATGTATAGTAACCAGTGTAGCCACTCTTTGGTCGTATGGTAGTAGTCCCTGCTCTTGGCTCTCCGAAAGCATGGCCCGCAGGTGTGAGGCTATTGTATCTGGTTTCAACTTGTATAACTCGATCGGTAGACCGTTAGGACCAAGGGCCTTGCCCGACTATAGGTTTCTTACAGCCAGGGCAATTTCATTGTTAGTGAACACAATGTCCAGTCCATCTTTCTCTTCTGTGGTTAGCCTGGGGAGTTGAATATCCAATAGGAAGGCCAGGGACTCCTCCTCCGATAGGGTGGAGTCTGTCTGGTATATGGAGCGATAATGCTCGGCAAATTTATTGGCTATTTCTTGTGGGTCCGTTATTATCACCCCCCAGCTCATCTACTAATTCTGGTACCAGCCTACTATCCATATCTTTCTTTTATAACCAAGCTAGCAGCTTACCAGCTTTGTCTCCCAAATCGTACAGTTTTCCGTCCTTGTCTCTGCCTAACGTCTTGGCCATATCAGTGGCTACAGATTTATATTCATCTCTTTTGAGTTTCAGAGTATGGGACCTTTCTGACGTCCCCACTCCCTCTTCCTCCCCCTCTAGTAGTAGGATCTCATTCTCTGAGCGGACTAAGTCTTTTGATTTTTCTTTTCGCACTCCTGCTATCAGCGAAGTGCCTGTCCCCTCAACACTGTTTTGAAGGCTTCCCACAAGGTTTGGGATGATCGCACCGAATCTTTGTTTTCTAGAAAGTAGTTATCAATGGCTAGTAGAAGTGCCTTTTTGCCACAGAGTTTCGAAGGTACCAAGGGTTAATTGGTGCTATTCTTCCCACTCGCTTTTCCCCAAAGACCAGCTCTACCCATAGGGGGGAATGATCAGAGATACCCCGCGCCATATGTTTAATCTCCCCAATATTGCCTATCTGGGATGCTGGAACTAGAAGGTAGTCAATTCGAGACAGGCTATTGTGCGTGCCCGAGTGGAAGGTGTGCTGAATGCTGTCTGGGTGGTACGCTCTCCATGCATCTGTAAGGCCAAGTGTTTCTAGGAAATCAGGGAGCCATCTATGTGAAAGTCCTATAGTACGTGGGGGGTGGCGGTCGAGGGAGCCCGATACCACTGAGTTGAGTTCGCCACCCAAAACTAGGTAACCCTCCGGGAAGGACAGCATGACCTTACCTAAGTCTTTAAAAGGTTTGGCCCTGTAGTCCTGGTGGGACATATACAGCCATGAGCGTGAGTAGTTTCCCTTCCCATTGCCCAGTGATCGCTACATATCTGCCCATCTCGTCAGTCCAGGAGCGTTGTATGGATAGTGGAAAGAAGTTTTTGGTCATAATTCCCACCCCTCTAGATCCAGTGGTGAGACCAGCGTGGGTGATTAGTCTATAGCCCCATCTGTTCATTGCTTTACATGAGTTACCCACCAGATGTGACTCCTGAAGGAGTATGACATCCGGGGCATGCCGTTTGATGTATTGTAATACGATACTACGTTTCACTTTGTCCCCAAGCCCATTTACATTCCAACTCAAGAGCTTAAAGCTTTTCTCCCAGTGAGTGCTCATTGGTGTGACTGTGAACAATTTTCCCTCTCTCTTTCCTGCGGATGGTCGTTGTTGCCCTCTCTAAAAAGAACTGAATTAACCCTGTCTCAACCCAACTACCCCCCTCCCTGCTCCCCTGCACTCCGGGCTTAAAACTGCCCATCACTCAACTATGCAGAGTGCCTGTCGCCCTAACTGTGAACTAAAAGAAGTAAAAGCGGGGGTGAAAGCTCCGCTACCCCAACCCCTCTCCCTTTCTGCATTTCTCTTTGGATTCCCTAAGGGGGCCAAACAATTACCATCATATGCCATCAAATAGTTACCGCTTGCAGTCAAGTCCTTTTTGTTCCTTGGGGTTCAGTAGGCCGCTTCAAGTTCTTGTAGACTATGCTGTTAGATGTGCAGATTGAGTCATTGATATCTTACATTTCAAGTTCAGTTCTATCCACTGATGGATTTGACGCTGCCTCTCAGCGAACATTGTGTTCTCTGGCTCCTCTCCAACCCTCCAGCCAGTCCACAGCCGCCTCCGGGTGGTCGAAAAACCAAGCCTTGCCCTCCGCCTCCACTCGGAGCCGGGCTGGGAACAGCATTGCATACTTGACCCCTTTGTCTCAGAGTTTTTTTCTTTACCTCTAGAAATGATCGACGTTGTTTCTGTACATTTAAGGTGAAGTCCGGAAAAAAGGAGATTTCCGAGTTCTCAAATCTGAGTGGGGGAGCCACTCTTGCATTTTGCAATATGGCATCTCTATCTCTGAAGTTCAAAAACTTTGCCAACAGCGGTCGCGGAGGTGCCCCAGGTTTCGGTCGTCCTCCAGGGACCCTGTGCCCTCTCTCCACCACAAAATTTTTTGACAACCCCTTCGATTGAAGGTGATTAAGTATGAGGTCCTCCACAAACAGGTTCTCCGCGGGGCCTTCCGCTTTTTCAGGTACCCCAATTATTCGCACGTTATTCCGTCGTGTGCGGCCTTCGTAGTCATCTAACTTGTCCTCTGCGAATTTACGAAAGGCCTGCAGATCCTTGATGTCTTGCTGTATTTGCGAGGTGTCTCCTACAAGACTGGTGGTTACAATCTCCATTTGTTTCACCTTTTCGCCAATTTTCCTCAGGTCTGCCCTGATGAGTGTCACTTCCGAAGTGATCGCGTCCATTCTCTGTTCCAGAGAGGAGCGGACCCCCGAGATGGCTTCCATGACGTCCTTTAAAGTGAGTTCAGGGAGCTCTCCCTCTGGATTGGCCGCCATTTTGCTTTTTTTGTGGTGTTCGGCTTCAGTTGGCTTCGGCAGAGCGTATTTGTCTAATTTTGTCTGCTGCGTCCCTTTCAGGCCCTTTGCGCCCAACATTGTTACTCCGGTTGTGCAGGGTCTGCTCCTGTTGTTCAGGTCTGTCCACGCCACCCGCCTGTGGGCATCACAGGGCCTATCGGATATATGGATATGCCTTGGTGGTCGCAGGCACCAGCTCCTCGTTCCTTAGTGCAGGTACGGTGGAGGGAGATCCGCAGGTTCAAACAAAACCACCACAGCGCAGCCAGAAACCGCCAGAATCGGCCCTGGTCCCCTCCACTGCCACGCAGTCAGCGCATCATATGCCCAAGTCAGGTAAGTATATCGCCCGTGTTTTCTGGTGTTTAAGGGCACCCCCGCGGCTCCCACAGCCTCAGATAGTCTTGGTCTCCAGGTAGGGACTGGCCGGTTTTATCGAGTGGGCAGATCGTGCAAAGTGCGCCAGGCTTTATAGTTGATCGAGGCTCTAGGAGCTTTCCTACCGCTCCGTATTCACCGGAGGCCCAGCCCCTTAGCTCTGGCACAGCACTACGCACAGTCCTTTAAGGAGGGCCTCGGCAGACACCCAGAGCAAACATCACCAATGTTCAAGATTTGGGCACCTCTGTGTGAGGAGTTGCGGAGTTGTGTCGGCGTTGCCGCAGTAGTGTCACTCACCACTCCTCTTTATATCTCTTGTCACGGCACTATTGTCTCCGCAGCGCCACGGTAAATCCTTCGGCCCTCGGTGGTTCTAGAAGTCTTTTCGCCGCTCCGGGCTCTGTTTTGAGGCCCCGACCACGGTGTCACGTAATGGAGGAGCCGGACCAGCCGCGTCGCACCGCCCAGCTATGCAGCGCGGCAGCTCCCGGCTTAAGTATTCAGAGGGCCGCTGGGGAAAATGCAGTTTTCTCTGTAATTTCGGAGATATCAGCTTCGATTTGGATCTCCGCAGTGGCTACAGGAGTTCCAATGGCCCCCCAGCCTTAGGGGTGCAGGATCAGTGTGACGGATCTAGGGAAGGGATCGGGTGCTCACGGAGCCCGTCGATCAAGCTGCCATTACGCTTTGCAGCGAAGCCACGCCCCATGTCTGTGTCCTTTTTAACAACTTTTAGGCTTCAGAATCTGGAGCCATAAACTGAGCCCCTAGAGGGGCACACCTCCAGCCTAGCGTGTGTTTGAAAGGGGAAGAGAATCCTAGGCAGGTCACATTTCCTTTGACCCTTCAAACTTGGGGTTAGAACTTTTATTAAATATTAAATTCCTTTGGGAGCACTGCTACACTCCTGCAGCCCCCCACATGTTCTTTGGTGGTACCCCTGCCATCCTGGGGCCATTATGGGGGGCTTCCTTGGGAGTTTGTGCATATTTTATTAGCGGCTTCGGCCGCTCCCTTTGTTGAGCCACGCGGCCAGCTTTTCCCTCATCCTCTTTTTGTTTCTTTTTTTCCCTCTGGGGGTGCTGGGTCCCATAGGCACCCCTGCATGCCTTCAGCATTGGGGACAGCCCAGGGAGCCCACCCCTGGCTGCCCCGCCAGCTTCCTGCATGGGCAGCGCTCCTCTGTGCTGCTGTAGAGGCTGGCAGTTCTCTTTCCCTGCCCACTCCTGCGGGCATGTCACTACCTTTGGTGGTGGCCACCCGCTCACCCAGACACGGGCACAGGCAGTGGGGCAGGTCCACAACCGATGGGGAGAGAGCAGCGGCACTCCCCCATCTTCTTCACTGCCTGGGCCCAGAGTTGGGGATCCCAGGCTCCTCATCCTGTATGCGGGGGAGCGTGATGGGGCTCCCCCAGCAGTGGGGCACATTGGGCCAGGAGTTAGGTTTCCCGGGCCCCTCTACTGACACTTGGGAGTATGACAGCACTTCCAGCTCCTTTTGCGATGGTAGGGAAGCCCGAATTTGGGGCCCCAGGCCCCTGTGAATCAAATCCGACCCAGGGATTGGAATCCACAAGTCTTGGAGCTCTGGGGAGGGGGGCCCATTCACATCCCCCGCCCAGGGCTAATACTTGTACATACTCCTTGCGGCGGCCTCCAGGCCGGGTTGTAGCAGCAGGGCAGCGGAGCTCTGGGGGTCACATACTTCTCTGGCCCATATCTCAGGCCCCATTCTGATCCATCTTGGGCTAATTTTGCTCCTTGTGGCAAGCACTAGCCACCTAGAGGCCTCCTGGATTTTAATGTGGTGAACTTTGCAGGGAGCCAGATCCACCGGCTCCCTGCACCAGCTTCTCTCCTTTTTCTCCTCTGGTGCTTCTCTCTTCCTTGGTGCAGAAGACCAGTTCTTCCCCCAACTAGTCCTTAGGAGGTGTAAGGGGATCAGCTTCCCTGGTCCTGGAGGTAGCCACACTGGTCATGGAGTCAACTGTAGTCAGAGTTCGTAGCCCAAATGAGCATCAGAGGGTTCTTCTTTCCAGTTGTCCATGGATGTTGCCTTAAGTCCCACAGTACAGCAGAAAAATACAACCAAGACAGAGCTTGACCCCTTCTGCAAGACCTTTTAAGATGGGGCATTAGGTTCTAGAAGTGAGGTACCTCTGGCCTATCCTGTGGTGCCTTGAAACCAAGGAGAGGGGCTCTTTAGAATCCAAAGGGACAGAGCACCTAATAACTGTAAAGTTAAACACAAAATTTCCCTTTGGACCAACTAGGGTATTCTTATTAAGAACTATTGCGGCTCTTTTAACCCAAATCAACCATACATCTTCATACCCGGACAACAACTCACATTTACATACACAATTAAAGCGCTCTACTCAGGAGGTGAAAATACTTATGCACAAGTTTAATAATTCAAATCACAGTGAATTCCATTTAAAATACAATAATTGATATATGACATCATAAAAAATACATAAAAAACATTAAAAACTCCTACTCAATTCAATCAGTACAAATCTATAAAGAGGCAAAGCCCCCTGGGAAGGAAAAATTGCACAAGACAGAAAATTTCGTCTTTTAGATCGTTAATTTGAGTTTGGTCTCAACAACAACCCGCAGGGTAACACCTTCCCTGTTTTTACGGCTGCTGCCTCACATCAAATTTAACAAAAACTCTGCGTCAACGTGTTTCGGTGGTAAAATGTTAATTAGGCCACCTTCTTCAGGACTACTACTTTTCTTTCCTCATCCAAATTATTTCTTGGTACAATTGTTTAACCTAACATAGAAACATGATAAAAAAAACTATCAATAAATGCATGAGAAATAACATTCCTCTTTATGTTTGGCACGTTTTTACTAGACAGTTTTCAAACTTTTTTACCCCCAAATATCATCCTATCATGTGTTAAAACATTTAGATAAAAACTCTTTATTGTCTTTGTTTATATACTAATGTTTCCCTCGGTTTTGTACACGATTTCATTTATTCTTAATAAGTACTCCCACTTCACATGGTAGAGCTTAATAGTATGGACCTCAATCATTCCCAATCCATTCTTACAGGGTAGGTCAACATTCACTCCACGCTCCCCTAAGAACTACAACTGAATCATCCACTCACCGGTGCAACAGCACTCTGGTTAGTGTCGCTCACATATGATTGGGGAGATGTATACCAGCGTCTTCAATTTGTGGCTGAAAAATATATAAATATAAAATATATGACGTAGGATACCCACATTATCTTATTTTTATATAAGGGTATCTACGGTTGCTTCTATATAAATCCAATACCTTTATTCTTTCCTTTTTAGGCGTATTTTCAAAACCACTACAGTTGGGTCAATCGTATTTTGATTAAAAGCCACCCTAAATTAATGAAAGACTAATTTGTTAAAACATTCTAGATAAAATCATACATTTACATTATTATCCTTCAAAATCTTTCTCTCACTTCAATTTATTAATATTTATAAGGGGATGGCAGCAATTCCCTACATAGGGCAAACCGTATCACGTCTCGGTCGTCCTAGAGGGAATAATTATACTTAATTAGATACGCATGATTCATATCCCAATGCTGCGTTGCAAATTCTTTTTATTGAGAAACCTCTTTGGGTCCTAAATAAAGGATCCCCTTGTTATATCTCACCTTGCGCTTTATTGATAACACAACCAGGGAAAGAAGAGGGCATCAAATACCTCTTAACGTCTATTGCTGGAGCACGTCTCAGTTGCCTGCAAGCAAACACATAACACAGTGTCTGCGTGTTAGCACAAACATCCCATGGCTTGAAATCCTTTTCCTGCCCTCCCGCTATCAGGGCTTAGCTGGTTATTAAATCATAAACTGATTCTATATTGAGCATATGTATTCTAAAGTCATGACACCCATTTCATCTCTGGTGGCAACTCGCATTAATTCGGGGGCCTTCCTTAATGCATCATGTGGGGGTCGTACAATCCACCACCCATGGGTTAACCCATTTTACAAGCGCCAAAGTGTCTCCTTGCCTCTATGGTTTTGCCGGAGCTGCATACTCCGGTGTTTCCGCTTCGTTTCCTAATGGAAAGTGCTTATCGAGACGCCGTCAGTCCGGGCTGTTTTTATCGCGAGTCTCGCTTGATTGGCTGTGCGCATTCTAATGACATCACAGGGCCAATTCATACAGGCTATCTTTTAAACGCCCTGGGGCGTACTTACACTTCCGCCATCTTTGAATAGCTATTTAATATATTACTTTTATCAATGGACCTGTGGTGCCACATCACCTCTACCCCCATCCCAACCCTCCTGCACATCACGGTGGGACAATTGAAAATGGCATCACCCAGGAGTCACTGGACACTTCTCCTCTTGGGGCTTTAGCTCCGCTACTCGCTGACATCACTGTCCAGGGCCTTTCCCACCAAATCTTCAAAGGGAAGCCCCATCCTGTGTTGACTCTAGAGGTCTGGGCTCCCTCCTTTGTTCAGTGGTCTTGGACTGGTCCATCCTGGTACAGTGTGACAGCTGATTGATGCAGATCCTTCATCGCCACAGCTTTCCTCCACAGGAACTGAGTGAAGCACTGTTAATTGCTCCCTCTGTGTGGGGAGGCCTTTGTTCCTGCTGCTGGAGAGAAATTTAATTAACTTGGCACAGCAGGGTGACAAAAGGTCTGAGCTCTAATCCTGAGCTGAGCCAGAGAAATATGACAATCCTGGATGACCCATTAACGGTACAGATATCTTGGAACTCTCAGATTTGGGTTTGGCATATAGATTCTACCCCATTTTGATATGTCACTGTTCTCTGCAGGCCAAAGGGAAGCGAAACTGCACTCTAAGGTAGACTTCCCCATAGGCGTATAATGGAGTGTCACTGGAGACAAGACAGTAAACCACACTGACTTTCCCCATGAGTGTACACTATTCAATTCAATAGACTTTATTCAGGAGCATTACAGTAACCATAAAAGCATCATGCAAGGCAATCAGCATAAAATATACAGTATATTGAGTAAGTAAAAGGAAAATAAAACGTGCAAATGAGCAGTGATTAATGTTCGTCCTAACGACGCATAATGTGAAACGAGCGCAAAGTGCAAGTCATGTAGTGCTCAGATTATTATTTATGAATGCAATAAAACATGGTCATTATAACGATAAGTGAGCAATAAAAGGCTTAATTTAACATGGACCTACGAGCTCGAACAGCAGATTTTAAAAACAGTCCGCCGTGCAGTAGTTTCTTCATTATCAAGTAGCAATAAAAATCTAAAAGCAGGTCTGCACTGATTAAAATCATAGCAACACTTTTTAAAAGAGGGATTAAAAATAATCTAGTGTATCTGATATAAAATGTGCAAACAAAACATAAAATGGGTCATTGTTTGGCCAGATACGTCATACATACCAGGGACATGGTTTTGTTTCGAGGTTATGTACAAAACCCATAGGAAATCAGAGGAGATATTTCATAGTGTCTTACCTAAAACGGAAAAGCAGGGAGCGTTCCCAGAGACTGCGTGCCCTAGAGATGTAATCAGTAGGGTGATCAAATTCATACAGACTGAGATATCTGATCACATTTGGCATCCCCTCCAAAACCCTATGCCTCCGAGATTCCAAAAATAGGCGTAAGGCGTGAGCCACCATCTTTTGCTTGTACTAGTACAGGATGAGGGCTCAGTAGAAATTGATTGCATCCCAATATTAAAATACTCAGTCTTCACATAAGCAATGCATGGAATTTGTAGCCCTCTGTTCAGAGAGAGGCAATCCGATATATTGTCTCTGGTCAAGGCAGCCTCATCATTACATCAGATCGTGAGCCAGAGGAGGACTAGGCGTGCCCTAATTAGTTCTGTAATATGGGGGAGCCCTAATTCATTGTGAAGGATAAAATGTGCGGCAGAAATAGAGGCAGATAACGACTTTCTGCAAGTTCAGTTTTCTTCTTGTTGGATAGGCAAATAGTTGGAAATCCCCCACACCTCTGATCCCGCACATAGAAATTGTCCGGCACTGTGATTTATAAACTTGCAACAGTGGTAAGAGAGAGCCTCTCCCCATGGGTTGTGGGAGACTCCGTAGTGACGCGTTTGCTGTGGCGAATTTGGTCAAACAATATGCTATGTAGGGAGACCATGATCCCTGAGAGGAAAAAATAATACCTAAGTATGGAAAGGTGTGGGTGCTGGTTAGGCAGTGGGTGCCAGATCGTATATTTGGGAGGGGTCTATTCTTAGGATCGCAGGACATGATATGTGATTTGGCAAAGTTAGTCTGCAAGTCAAGGAAACCCTTAAAAGCAACAAATACATGTACTAGCTAACGCATTGCCCTAGGGATGCGTACCATCAACACTGAGTTGTCCGCACAGAGGAGTGAAGGGAGCGGATTATCCTTAATTATTACTATGTCTGTGTTGGCGCGTGCTAGGGCAAGATGGAGTTCATTCATATAAAGAATAAAAAGGAGCATGGCCAGCACGCAGCCTTGTCTTACCCCGCAATTAATACCTATTTCACCAGTCCCCTCCCCCTGAGCACTGATGCAGACTAACATTATGAGGCCTACCCCAGGTCAATATTCAATCCTGCAGAGTTCCCTCTGTGCCAGGCTACCTGTGCGCAGTTACCGGGCTGAGCACGACAGTAGTCTCACACCTGCAACCCTCCCACAGGTGCACATGCGTGTTCACGCGTAACCAGCCAAGTGCCCCTTACCCTTGCTGCGTTGCATTGGCCTTACCTTAAAAGGCAAACACTGGTGGTAAACACGCGCAGTCCATCTCCAATATGTTTACCGTGGGTGAGTCACCAGTTATGAGGCTGCTCACAGAACAAGGTCAAAAACCAGATGATGAAAAAGCGAAAAATCCAGGCGAATTTGATGGGTAGGTTTGCATTGGACCATCTATCATCGGTTTTTGACTATATTTGAATATTATCTATTGCCCATTGTTGCCTGTTTACTCGCCCCATATAGATCAAGGTCACATCCTTTGAAAATCCACAGACCGATCTGGTCATCTTTCCGTTGCTGGATTATGTGTTTGTGTTAAATACCTCAATAGGTATGTTGATGCCTTTAATATCTATGGTAAGGGGTCTTTATCTAATAGAATATTCACTCTTCTGTAGATTAGTTTCACGTGGTAGTTCTATACATTGTGATAAACCTTGATGAATAGTTCACGCCTGGTGGTTGGTTTCTATCTCTTTTGAGGTCTTTAATACCATTGTAACCTAATCTTTTGATGATATATTTTTCTTTCTGAATTGTCTGTCTGTTTGTTTATGTTTATTTTTATTTTCATTACATGTGATGCACATTTCCTTGATTTTGTCCTTCTGACCATTGTTGTCGTACATTTATCTATGTATCCTTTGATATCATATTTGTTTAAGCTTCTCGTGCATGCATTGATTATGATGTTAAGTTTGCTTTATAGCATTGGAATCTACATATCTATATCTATATCATTATAGGTTGATTGAGTGTCCCACGCCATCTAATTCATGGTTTATGACTTGCCCTGAGGAAGGTGTGGCCCGGGAGTAGGGTCTTCACCGAAACGCGCGTCGGCGTTGGTCTTTCTAAACCCTGAAGAGATTTTCTATCCTCTATTTGGACCAGCGTATCAGAACATTTATTTACCTTGCTGGTCCATTTTTAATTTTGGATGACTTTTTATGTATGTCAGTTGGATGAAAGGAGCTCATGAGAATTGTATGAGTGTGTATGTATGAATGAAGATTGGTTGTTGGGGTACTTCATTCATTGCAATTCTTCCACTGTTTTTTAACTATATGTTTAAAAAAAAAAATTTTGTGTAATCTAAAATCAAATGTTATGACATTTTTTGATATTTTGATAATAAAAAGACAAAACTATTCATTGTATCTATGGTGGTTTTCTCAATGCTTGCACGGGATTGCCTTGTTTAATTAATCAATACAGGACTCTTTTGTGGGCCTTTATAATCCTTGAACGGGTGGGTAGTTCTTTCCCTTTGTACTGTTCACATGATCCCCTATTTTACCCACCCTCATCTCTTGTAGGGGTCCCTCCTTTTCCTAGTCATTACGTCACAGCCTGGCTGCTGTGGAGGTTGCTTACTCTTGGAAAGTGCATTTCTGTTCTCTCTATTGTCTGTGTTATATATTCTTCATAACTTCTCTCATCTATTTGTTTGTTTTTTGGTTTTAGTTTATCACTTGGGTGTGTTATATTTTGTTTTTTGTTGATAACATGGCGAGTATAAAAACATTCGGATTCACGGATGAAGAATTTGCCTATATGATCGGGTCAACAGTTGAGAGCAGCAATCAGTTTAATCTATCTAAGGGCCTTGAACAAGAATGGAACAAACTATTGGACATTAAAAAAAAGTCCAAACGCATTGAATATCATGCGAAATTCATGCTTGAGTATCTTAAGGCTGGCACAATTCCGATTGGACTTAGAGTCCGAAACATCCCCGGTCTTTTTGTTGACTTACGCCAGTTTCTCGAGAAATGGGCACTTATTGCCAACCGTTGCTCTAGAGACTGGATTATGTTAATTATTGAGACCGCGAGGAGAGTAATAGCCATTCTTAATAAGGAGATTGATGACCTTGAAGAAAAATTAAAAAAGGATAATTCTGTTGAAATTGGAAAAAAGAAACTTGAAGAGATCGGACAAGAATTAGATTCCTTTTCTGATTATCTTCTCAAAAGGAAAACAGAAAAACTCAGAAAGGACATCCGATTTTTCTCCATGGAGCGAGCCTATCCGTATCTATCCACCAACTTTTACACCCCTGCTGACAACCAGGGTGCCCAAAGTGAGACCCCACGATGGGGTAATAGGCGAATTACTACATTCTCCGATACCACAGATTCGGATGGTGAGGGACCATCTAATTATGAATCTGAATATAATCCCAATTATCAGTCCAGACAAGCATCTGGAGAGAGACCCAGTATGCCTAATCGTTTTTTAGGCCAAGGCAGAGGGAATTTCCGTCCCAAAACACGGAATCCTCAATCGAGGAATTTCAATCGGGGTCAGAGTCAACCCCAAATGTATGTTCAGACTCGACAACAGCAATACTGGAGAACATAGATAATATTCCTGTATTCAATCTATCTTCTGCTACCATTGAACCTGACTCCTTGGAACTGTTATCTAAAGGCCTTTCTTTTGTTCCGTCTGTCGGTTTCAATAAGTTTGAATTTTTGAAAGATCTATACACATTTTTTAGAAAAATCAGACTTAGGAAATTCTTTTCCACGAGAGCTTATGTGGAAAATGATGTGAATTCCTCTGGTTTGAAACCTCCGTCCAATTTTACTCCCACCTTGGACGAAGTTGGCCCTGAAGTGGCCTGCTTTGAGAAAGCAGTCCTTTTGAAAATTGAACAAGTGATTAAATTTGTTCCTAGACCGATTAACAATCTTTTGAGAACAGAGAATTCTGCCTTAGTGTCCCTTAAAAACAATAGACAACTGACCATTAAGCCTTGTGATAAGGGGGAGGAATTGTTATTTTTGACACCTCCACATATATAGAGAAGATGAATTCCCTTTTGTCATCCACCCAACATTACAGACACATCTTGAGAAACCCTGAAGTTGCTTTAAAAAACGGATTGTACATCTGGTAGAGGCAGCCGTACAACAAGGTTTTATATGCACTAGCGAAGCTGAATATCTTACGCCTACCTACACCAGGATACCCATTATTTATGGTGTCCCTAAGACGCATAAAGATCTTATGTCACCACCTTTGAGACCCATTGTGTCCACCATTGGGGCGGCTACTGAACCCCTTTCCAAGTACGTGGACCAATTCCTCAAACCTCTAGTCCAAAAATTGGATTCTTATGTCAGAGACACTGGACATTTTATCTCCAAAATTGAAGGACTGCAGTATTCTTGCGATAGAGAACTCCTAGTCACTTTGGACTTGGAGTCTCTATACACCAATATACCACAGGATGGGGCTATGAAAGCCATACAGGAAGCCCTTCTTCATGAATCGGACATTACCAATGCCCCATTTATTCTGGAGTGTCTTCAAGTGGTCCTGGGGGATAACTATTTTGAATTTAATAACAACTTCTTTCATCAGACCCAAGGAGTAAGTATGGGAGCGTCATGTGCCCCTAGTGTGGCATGTCTATATATGGGCCAATTTGAACGAATCCATATATATAACGAGATCGCCCCTTTTCATGAAAATGTCCGAGCCTGGTCTCGGTTCATCGACGACATCTTCTTTATCTGGGTAGGGGATTCTACCACCCTAGATGAATTCATCTCATGGATCAATGCCGCAGACGTGAATTTGAAATTCACGGCTCATTCCAGTAGGCATAAATTGGAATTCCTTGATGTCTGGGTTGAGCACAGTGATAACAAATTATCTGTGTCTTTGTATACTAAACCCACTGCTAGAAACACTCTATTGCAGTATGGGAGCTATCATCCATCTTTCCAAAAAGATAGCATCCCCTTTAGTCAATTTCTCCGCCTCCGAAGAAATTGTACTAATATCAAGGATTTTCTCAAACAGGCTGATATCCTGAAAAATAAACTTGTCAAACGCGGATATCCTTTTAAACTGGTTAAGGATTCCTTCAAGCGGGCCCGATATTTTAATCGGGAAGCCATGTTTCAAGCCCAAGAAAAAAAGAAAATGGACAGAGTGGTTTGTGTTACAAAACATTCTAATATTAATCACAAAATTAGACACACGATCAACTCTCTTTGGTATTTACTTAATCTGGAACACAACAAACCTAAACTTGCCAAGCCTCTTTTTGCATTCAAAAGAAATAAAAATCTGAAAAACCATCTAGTGACGGGTAAGGTTAATCAAACCTCGGGCTTGTGCCAGAAGTCTATCACAGGTCTCAATCCCATTCACGGCAACCACAAATGTGGTTGTTGTCAGGCCTGTGCCAATGCCTTGGTTGGCGATGTCATTAAAGCGAGAGAACACTCCATACCACTTCTGGACATGACGAATTGCAGGACATCCAACGTGGTGTACATTATCTCATGCCCGTGTGATTCCATATACATTGGTGAGACGGGACGTGAAATAAGATATCGAATTGGCGAGCATAAATCTAATATACGCACCAAAAAGACCTCAGCACCCTTAGTGGAGCATTGGATCAACAAACAACATACTGAATTTGATCTCAGATGGTCCATTCTTGAGAAAATCAAGGTGCCCAATGGACAGGATCCCATGCAGACTAGAAAAAAACGCGAAGTTTATTGGATTTATTTCCTTAAATCTGTAAAGAACGGCCTCAATGAGCATTGCCCCTGGGAGAATGCCATCATATAAATATCTTCTTCTTCTTTTTTATTAATTAATTTTCTTTATTGGTCTAATATGATGCAGGTTCCTATGTCTTGGATCAGCTTGCTATTCTTGGCAATTTCTTCCCTTCATAGATGGCCGCTGTTTCTGTGTCACTTTATTCGTTTTTGACAGTTAAGTCCCTTGTTTGTGTTGGCACGCCTTTTGCTGGCTCCCGTACTATCCGTCTATATCATTTATCCGAGCCTCACTCTTCTTTAATTCGGACGGCAATAACAAACGGGTGAGTTTTCTGTTTATTCATATTCACTCTTTTGCCTAGATGTGGATCGATTGTTTAGTTTACGATTTTGGCCACAGGGAATAGTTTGAGACTCACCATCTCTCCTTTGGGAATTATACTCTCCCACCACTCCCCGATGGCTGCGGCCTTTTGCTGCTCATCCTTTGTATACATATAGGTCCCTTGTTTGTGTCGTTACACTGAAATCCGGCTGGCTTTTTGTCGAATGGCTGCCTATATTTAGTTGGCTCTCTGTCACTCTTTATGCAGACGAAAGAAAGCAAAGGGTGATATCCGTACCCCTAGTTTGAACGTGTGTCGTATATCCAGGTAAGGAGACTGGCTCCAGGAGATATTATAGTTCGATATACACCCCTGTACTGACCCAGTAGCTGTTTGAATGTTGTTGGGTCCTTAAGGATCGCTTTTCTTATCGATTTTTTGTCGCCTTAAATCGTATTTACTAGATTTATAGGTGCAACTATATAACGGAACTACACCATGAGAACTTAATTTTAGCAAGGGACCCGATAGAGTTGCAGACAGTCCTGATAATATCTTTAGAAACCATATACGACCGAGCACACTACCACCCAAGAAGAATTGATAAAACACTGGGACAGGCTCATTAGCTGTTTGAAGGTCGTTGGGTCTTTAAGGATTGCTTTCTTTATTGATTGCTTGTCGCAATAAGTCGTATTTACTATTGAATTAGGATATGTGCGAGTTTTTATAATATTTAGCCACTAGTTGTGATGTGCTCATCATTCTAAAGTTGCCCCAGTGGCTTGTCATAGATCGCTCTAGGACTCCGTTTAATTCTCTATTTCTGGTATCTCTTTTAAGATCACATCGATTCCGCGCTCCGTAAAAGAATTCCAATCAAGATTGAACTGGCTGAAGCTTTATGCTTGTGGTTCTTCGCCTAATATATATCTGGGCCTATACTACTGGGTAGGTTTGCATTGGACCATCTATCATCGGTTTTTGACTATATTTGAATATTATCTATTGCCCATTGTTGCCCGTTTACTCGCCCCATATAGATCAAGGTCACATCCTTTGAAAATCCACAGACCGATCTGGTCATCTTTCCGTTGCTGGATTATGTGTTTGTGTTAAATACCTCAATAGGTATGTTGATGCCTTTAATATCTATGGTAAGGGGTCTTTATCTAATAGAATATTCACTCTTCTGTAGATTAGTTTCACGTGGTAGTTCTATACATTGTGATAAACCTTGATGAATAGTTCACGCCTGGTGGTTGGTTTCTATCTCTTTTGAGGTCTTTAATACCATTGTAACCTAATCTTTTGATGATATATTTTTCTTTCTGAATTGTCTGTCTGTTTGTTTATGTTTATTTTTATTTTCATTACATGTGATGCACATTTCCTTGATTTTGTCCTTCTGACCATTGTTGTCGTACCTTTATCTATGTATCCTTTGATATCATATTTGTTTAAGCTTCTCGTGCATGCATTGATTATGATGTTAAGTTTGCTTTATAGCATTGGAATCTACATATCTATATCTATATCATTATAGGTTGATTGAGTGTCCCACGCCATCTAATTCATGGTTTATGACTTGCCCTGAGGAAGGTGTGGCCCGGGAGTAGGGTCTTCACCGAAACGCGCGTCGGCGTTGGTCTTTCTAAACCCTGAAGAGATTTTCTATCCTCTATTTGGACCAGCGTATCAGAACATTTATTTACCTTGCTGGTCCATTTTTAATTTTGGATGACTTTTTATGTATGTCAGTTGGATGAAAGGAGCTCATGAGAATTGTATGAGTGTGTATGTATGAATGAAGATTGGTTGTTGGGGTACTTCATTCATTGCAATTCTTCCACTGTTTAACTATATGTTTAAAAAAATTTTTTTGTGTAATCTAAAATCAAATGTTATGACATTTTTTGATATTTTGATAATAAAAAGACAAAACTATTCATTGTATCTATGGTGGTTTTCTCAATGCTTGCACGGGATTGCCTTGTTTAATTAATCAATACAGGACTCCTTTGTGGGCCTTTATAATCCTTGAACGGGTGGGTAGTTCTTTCCCTTTGTACAGAACCCATTGCCATACAAAGGTAATAAGGCAACCCAATGTTATCCTATTGGAGAGGTAGGCCTCACAGTAGTGAAAAACAAATTTAGGAGTTTTTCACTACCAGGACATTGTAAAACTTAAAAGTACATGTACACCCTTTCTATTACAATGCGCCCTACCCTAAGGGCTACCTAGGGCCGACATTAGGGGTGACTTAAACTCCCCTTTTATTGTATATAAGGCTTGGCAAGGGAATTATATTGCCAAGTCGTATTGGCAGTTTAACACTGCATTCAAGCTGCAATGGCAGGCCCAGGACATATTTTAAGGGGCTACTTAAGTGGGTGGCACAATATGTGCTGCAGGACCCCTAGTAGCATTTAATTTACTGGCCTTGGGTATAAGGTATACCATTCTACAAGGGACTTATAAGTAAATTAAATGTGGCAATCAGGTGTTAGCAAATCTTTCCATGTTGTAGGGAGAAAGCACAAGGACTTTAGCACTGGTCAGCAGCAGTCCTAAAGCCAACAAAAATAAATAGAGCAACATAGTGGGGTGAAGGCTAAAAATGTGGGGGAAGTCTACCCTAAGGCTGACAGGTCTATCACCTGCCCCCACACCCCATCTGAAAGTGGAGAGAACTACCCACCCTCCTGGGAGTTCCCATCACTAAGGTGGAAGAACCTGGACAGACCATCAGCATTGGAGTGGTCGGACCCAGGCGGTGTTTCACCTTGGAATTCATTCCCTGTAAGGAGATGGACCACCTCAACAGTTTTGAATTCTCACTGCTCATCTGTATGAGCCATCTGAGGGGTCTTTGTCTGTCTGAACCCGGAAATGAGTCCAAGCAGATATGGTGTCAGCTTCTTCAGTGCCCAGACCACAACAAAGGTTTCCCTCTCAATAGCACTCCACCTCTGTCCCCTGGGAAGTAGCCTCCTAGAGATGAAAGCTACAGTTTGGTCCAGGCCCTCCTCATTCAGCTGTGATAGGACTGCCCCTATGCCATGGTCTGAGGCATCTGTACAAAAATTTCCTGCGAAAAGTCAAGGGCCTTGATCACGGGCTGTGCGCATGGCCTGTTTGAGGGTGTCAAAAGCTTTCAATCAATCAATCAGGCGTTTGTTAAGCGCGACTACTCACCCATAAAGGTCTCAAGGCGCTGGGGGTAGGGGGGGGTGCAGGTTCCAGTCCATCAAGGAGGGGGTCTGTCGAAGAGCCAGGTTTTGAGGTTTCTTGCGAAGATGGGAAGCGATGTTGTCTGTCAGAGGTGGAGCGGAAGGGCGTTCCAGGCTCTGGCCGCGAGGAAGGAGAAGGAGCGGCCTCCCGATCTGGTTCTTCTGGTGCGAGGGACCACGGCGTAGGAGAGCTGGGCTGATCGTAGGGTCCTTTGGGGTGCGTGGAAATTGAGTCGACTGTTCAGGTATGCTGGTCCAGTGTCGTGGAGGGCCTTGTGTGCGTGGGTGAGCATCTTGAAGGTGACTCTGGCCCCGATGGGGAGCCAGTGGAGTGTGCGCAGGTGCTGGGAGATGTGGCAGTGTCTTGGCAGGTTGAGGACCAGTCTTGCGGCGGCGTTCTGGATGTTCTGTAGGTTGCGGGTGAGGTTTTTGTTTATTCCGGCGTAGACTGCGTTGCCGTAGTCGAGTCTGCTGGTGACCAGGGCGTGAGTGACGGTCTTTCTGTGTTCGAGGGGGATCCATTTGAAGGTCTTACGTAGGAGGCGGAGGGTGTGGAAGCAGGAGGACAAGACGGAGTTGATCTGGCGGTCCATTTTGAGCTCGGAGTCCAGGATGATTCCCAGGTTGCGTACGTGGTCCATGGGGGTGGGCGGGTTTCCGAGGGCGGTGGGCCACCAGGTGTCGTTCCAGGCGTCGGGGTTTGGGCCCATGATGAGTACTTCTGTCTTGTTGGTGTTTAGTTGTAGGCAGCTGTTTTTCATCCATTTGGCGACAGCTTCCATGCCTTCTCGAAAGTTGTGTCTGGCGGTGTTGGGTTCGTTGGATAGGGAGAGGATGAGTTGGGTGTCGTCTGCGTATGACACGATGTTGAGTCCGTAGGTTCTGACGATGGGGGCGCGTGGAGCCATGTAGACGTTAAAGAGCATAGGGCTGAGGGAGGACCCTTGAGGGACTCCGCAGGTGGTTGGTGTAGGGTCCGAGAGGAAAGGGGGGAGTCTGACCCGCTGCGTTCTGCCGGAGAGGAAGGAGCGGATCCATTCGAGGACCTTGTCCTGGATCCCTGTGTCGAGGAGTCTGCGTATTAGGGTGCGGTGAGAGACTGTGTCGAACGCCGCTGAGAGGTCGAGGAGGATGAGGGCTACTGTTTCTCCTTTGTCCAGGAGGGTGTGGATGTCGTCTGTTGCGGCAAGGAGGGCGGTTTCCGTACTGTGGTTTTTTTCTGCAGCCGGATTGGGAGGAGTCGAGGATGTTGTGCTCTTCGATGAATGTGGCAAGTTGGCTGTTGATGGCTTTCTCGATGACTTTCGCTGGGAATGGGAGCAGGGAGATGGGTCTGTAGTTTTTGAGGTCGGTGGGGTCCGCCGAGGGTTTCTTCAGGAGCGGGTTGACCTCGGCGTGTTTCCAGTCGTCGGGGAACGAGGAGGTCACCAGGGAGTGGTTGATGGCGTGGCGGAGTATGGGTGCGATGGTGTCGGCGGCTCTGTTGAAGACGTGGTGGGGGCAGGGGTCCGTGGGGGCCCCGGAGTGGATTGACTTCATTGTCTTCAGTGTGTCTTTGGTGGTGAGGGCTGTCCAGTTGTCAATCGCTGGCTTCAGAGTGTCGGGGGTGGTTGGCGGGGGTTCAGTGTGTTGGTTGTCTTCGTCGAAGTTGTCATAGATGCTCTTGATTTTGTGGTGAAAGAAGGTGCTGAGTTTGTCGCAGAGGTCTTGTGAGGGAGGAATGTCCGTCGATTCGGTGGTGGGTTGGGCGAACTCCTTGATGATGTTGAAGAGTTCTTTGCTGTTGTGTGCGTGTGTGGAGATTCTGTCTTCAATCGCTTTTTTTCTTGTTTTTCTGATGAGTTGGTGTTGGGCGTTGGTAGCGGCTCTGAAGTTGTTGTGTGCTTCTGTGGATTTGGTGTTCCTCCAGGCCTTTTCGAGGCGGCGGCAAGTGCGTCTGGACTCTCGAAGTTCGGTGGTAAACCATCTGGCTTTCTTGGCGTGGGTGTTGTTGTTTTTCTTGAGGGGGGCTATGGTGTTGGCGCTGTCAAAGATCCATCTGTGCAGGGTTCGGGCTGCGGTGTTGGGGTCGTCGTTTCCCGCAATGGTTGGGATGGAGTTGCTGAGTGAGGAGGTGAGCTGGTCGTCGGTGATTCTGGTCCAGTTTCTTCGTGGGAGCAGGTGCTGGTGTCTGTGGATGGTGGGTGTTCTGAAGGTGAAGTGGACACATCGGTGGTCAGTCCACGGGAGTTCGGTGGTGTGGCTGAAGGTGATGGAGTTTCCTGTTGTGAAGAGGGGGTCGAGGGTGTGTCCTGCTGTGAGCGTTGGTTCGGTCACGATTTGGCGGAGTCCAAGTTGTGGAGGTTGTCCAGGAGGGATGTGGTGTTGGGGTCCAGTTGGTTGTCGAGGTGGAAGTTGAGGTCTCCCAGCAGGGTGTAGTTGGTGAATGCGATGGCATGCGGGGAGATGATGTCCGTGATGGAGTTAGTGAACAGTCCGCGTGGTCCAGGGGGTCGGTAGATGAGGGTTCCTCGGAGGGTGGTGGTAGGGCTGGTCAGTATCTTGAAGTGAAGGTGTTCCATCAGGTCTGTGGTTTCATCGGGGAGTGTGCTCAGGCGGATGGTGGATTTGTGGACGATGGCGATTCCTCCTCCCGGGCGGGTGGGGCGGTCCTTCCTGGAGATCTTTTATCCTTGGGGAATGGCGATGGCGATGTCTGGCCCCGAGGTGGTGTTGGTCCAGGTTTCGGTGAAGAACGCTACGTCCGGGGTGGTGCTGTCGAGGAGGTCCCAGATTTCGGTGGCGTGTTTGTGGAGGGATCGGACGTTGAGAAGGATGCATTGCAAGGTCTTCGGTACGGGTGTGTTCTTGTGGTCGGGTTGTGCTGGGTCCGTGTTCCTAGCGTGTTCTTACAGGCCTTTGTCAAGATCACCTTCTTGGGCTGCTTCTTCAAAGTCATCTCAGTCAAGGGGCAACAATGGTGCCATATCCCTTGATATACCTTCTGTAATAACCAGAGAGGCCCAGGAAGGCCCTCACTTTTGCAGGTGAAATAAGTGGTCCTACTAGGTAAGGCTGAAGCCATCTATGTGATCCAATAAGCAGCACTGAAGGCCTCCTTCTCAGCTAAGACCTGGTTCACCAGGTCTGGAAGGTGACAGGGCATTCTTCAATCCAAAGGGCGTCACTTTAAATTGAAAGTGGCCCTCTGGGGTAGAAAATGATGACCTCTCTTTTGCCCCTTCAGTTAAAGCAATCTGCTAGAACCCTGATGTCGAGTCAAAGGTATTCAAAAAATAGACAGTTCCTATACGGTCTATGAGTTCATCAGCTCTGGGGATGGGGTGTGCATCAGTCTTGGTGACTGAGATGAGTTCCCTGTAGTCCCCGCAACACTTGAGTTCTGGGGTGGTGCCCAGTGGGGCAACTTTAAGTACCAGCACCACTGTGCTTGACCAGGGACTACTTGAGAGCTCAATCACCCCTAACTCCAGGATCTTGGAGGCCTCTGCCTTGCTGCTGGCCCTTACTTTGTCCGACAGCCTCTATATTTTGATAAGCAGACTGTCCTGAGTATCAATATCATGGGCACACCAGTGTGTAAGCCCGGGAGTGAGGCAAAACTGTGAGGCAAACTGCCCCAACAACTGGTGACAGTCGCTCTGCTGTTCTGGGGTCAGTTGACACCTTCCACTGACCCGTCTTTCTCTTGGGATGGCAAGAGATCTAGGAGAGGTTGAATTTTCTCCTCCTCTCCATTATCTGTCACCAACAGCATGGTAACCTCGGACCTTTTATAGAGAGGTTTGAGGAGGATGATGTGGAGTACCCTTAATGGGTGCCTTGGGATCTTGTGGTTCACCAAGTAGGTGGCCTTCCCCTTCCTCTCATTTACCTCATAGCGCCAAGTCCGGCGGTCCTGAAGGGCCCTGGTCTCCACTCGCTCCATCACCCATACTTTTTGGCCAGGCTGAAACTCGACCAGAGTGGCCGCCTTGTCATACCTCTGCTTCATGACTTCCTGGATGCTATCTTCCAGAATTTGGCCATCTGGGTTCCTAGGGCTAGCATGTAGCTAACCACATCTTGGGGGGGGGGAGCTTCTTGGCAGCTTGTTCAAACCCCTCCCTTGCCAGACTGAGAAGTCCCCTAACAGAGTGACCAAACAGAAGTTAAAATGGGCTGAACCCAACTCCCTTTTGTGGCACCTCCCTGTAGGCAAAAGGAACGCATGGCAGGACGACCCACGTCCACCCCATGAGCTCAGGCAGGCCCATAGTCATGCGGGGAAGAAAAGTGAGAAGGAGATAGGAAAGGATGTGCCTTTTGTAAATCTCACTAATAATTTTGACTGGAATTTTGGGGACCCACACAATAGAAGTAGCGATGGATTGACCTAGGATGTAGACTTCTTTGGTTGCACGATTAAATATAAGTCAACCTGTATTTTGAATAGGCCTGCAGGACAGCTGAGGTGTATTTCATTCCTGGAGTCTGGTTGAGACAAGGACCACATTCTGCACAATGCACAGGTATTATGGCAGCTGCACTTTGAACTTTAAAACTAAAAATAGGATGCTTATATATGGGAGGTGTAGAGTTCGGATAATTGGAGGCCAATTGGGTGGCTTTTTGTCATAAAATTACTATGTCCTATTGAAATATATAAGGGGATGGAGCTTTTTCACAGCCACCATGATAATGAGGAGGGTGGAATCTATAATACTCACCGCTAATATGTCCATAATTACTAGAGAGTATATGCCAGCAGTGGACTAATGGACTAGTTTTGAGAACCATCCATTTAAGAAATATCCCATTGAGAAGTAAGCGATTAAATGTTATAAAAGATGAGGATATCTCTCTTTTTTAAAGAAATATGAAATTCTAACTTCTGGAAATGTGTCTTAAGAAGGACATAATTTATACATAATCTATACCATTTGTTTATTATTTGAATAGATTGGGATGCCAACATAGGCTTGAGACATATACCCTGAGAAATTGGGACCTGCAACAATAGAAGCAATGCTGATATACTGATAAAGAGATATATTGTGTGGCAATCATCTTTAATAAATCATAAATAATATTTAGCACAAAAGAAACAGCTAAAGTAACAGGTGATTAATACTTTCATTTTAGAGTTGCATCATAGCGGGCTTGCAAGCAGAGTGGGAGCCAATAGTATGTGCGCATTTGGATATGACCAGTTCTAGATGACCAAATAACCAATCAAGGAATTTTTAAAGAAATCAATGTAAATCAATATAATTGTGTTAGTGTCCTTGTGTACTAAGTAATAATTAATGTAATCTGATACGTTATAATACAAGGATGTTCAATTAGAGTATTTCTGTGAACTTTTGCTGAGAATATAATAAGTATTGTTGGTCATATCAGAGTGAGGTGTCTATATGAATGGAATCTAAGCATAAATAGGAAATTAATATTGGGTATGTTATTGAATGTATAAGAGTCTGGTTTTCAAATCATGCTGTTTCCCTTTGGGGTTGGAGGCTGTGCATGGTAAATGTGACAAGTACATGAAATACTCATTCCCCAAGAAATTCAAAATCAGAAAGGCTGGACCTATGATTTGTTTTGCTTTGTTGGCCTCACAACATTAGGACATTTATTCTGCAAAAAATGAACTATTTGGAAAACGGGTTGCACCTATTTGCTGTATTCTTGGATAAAGTGGCTAACAACCAATAACAAATTGGTATGAAGATACATAATATACAATTAATATACAATTGGGTGGCTTGTGTTATGTAAATCTGGTTATAATTGATAAAACAGCCCTTTTGTGTTCTGATTTTAACTATGTGTATATGGCTTGTGTTTTGTAGCCCTGAATAAGTCTCTTGTGAAGAGAAAAAACGGGTTGGCTACTTGAAAAAATATGATTTTATGAAGATTTGAATAAAGAAGTTTTTTTACATTTTGTGCAACCCATGTCTTACAAAGATGTATGGTACATGTATATGGAAATTGTGTGTGCTGGTCCCCCTTGTGTATCATAATTATGCTTTTTAGGGTCTTGTTGAATCTTTCGACAAGCCCATTGGTTTGTGGATGGTAGGGAGTGGAGAACTTGTCGGTTCACCCACACTACTTCCACATTGACTTCATTTATGCAGACATGAAGGTGGTGTCCCTATCAGAAACCACTACTTTGGGGATCCTTACCTGTGTGAAAATCCCCATCAGGGCCTTAGCCACTGCAGGTGCAGTTACCAACCTCAGAGGGACTGCCTCTGGGTACCTAGTGGCATGGTCCTAGACCAGGATAAACCTATTGACTAGGGCAGTCTTGGGGCCCAAGTGTCCTACATTATCGATGCCCACTCTTTCAATGGGGGTACTGTCAGGTAAGGGATTCAGGGGAGGCTTCAGCTTTTTCCCTATTTTCCCACTGGCAGGTGAGACAGGCCCTGCAGAAAGTATCTGAAGCTATCTTCATCTGGGGCCAATAAAAGTGGAAGACAAGTCTGACAAAGGTCTTGTCCTGCCCCAGATGTCCTGCCAGGGGATTATTCACAAGCCAGCCCCAGTAGGAAGGCCCTGTAGCATTGAGGAACCACCAACACACATGTTGCCCCAGGAGCAGGTGCCCTAGGGTCATTCTACCACTATAATAGGTGATCTCAAAGAGGTTTCACCAACTGTTCAGCCTGATGCCTCATGCCCTCAAGGGTTGGGCACTCCTTCTGTGCCTTACAGAACTCCTCCCTGGTGGGCCCACTCTCTGCTTGCCATACATCAAGTTCAGATAGGTGTCCAAGTGAGCCAATATAATCCCCAGGAGGCTCCGGGTCACCCTCTTCTGGCACTCCATCCACCTGCACCGTGGGAGATTCAGGGGCTGGTTTCTCACATACCCTGCCCTTTCCATTTCCTGGTGGCTATCTGGGCCATTCTTCCAGGCTCTAGAATTCATTGATCCCCCTCCTGGGCAGCCATAGACCTGGTGGTCCCACAGACCCACCTAAGCAACCCCAACATTTCCAGGTGTAAACTGTGCTTCTCTTCCTTCCAGGCAGTATGCTCCAGGTCATTCCCTAATAAACAGTCCACGGGCATGGCAGGGCACACAGCTACCTTAAGAAGACCTGAGACCCCCCTCTCAAAGGGAATCAGAGCCACACGCTAGTGGCTCTCCTGGTTGTCTGGTACCACATCCTGGTGGAATGAATTAGGTACTATTTGCTCTGAGGACACCAGATGACACCTGATAGTAGTCATGCTGGCTCCTATGTCCCTCAGAGTATCTACCCTCTGCCCATTGATGGTGACCCACTGCTTATACTTGGAAGTATTTGAAGGCATGTGGGCTTTGGGCACCATCTATCTGTCCCCCAGGGACAGTAGGGTAACCTCAGCTGTCTTCCCCACTCGAATAGGGATTAATTCCTCCCCAAGCACTATACTGGCCAACCCAGGGGCCTGCCCTCCACCGGGGGGGCTGTGCCCTCTTGGGAAATTTAGCACTACCCTTGGTGTGCCCATACTGGTAACACTCATAACACTTGGGGACAAACTTAATCTTCTGTCTATGAATGCATGTGTTTCATGGTAGATGCAATTTACGTGAAGTGTGTGCTAGCAGCATTGTGCACCTACGACCTTTGTGTGCTCAGAACCTAGTTACTTCCCTGCACCCATTGTTTAATCAAGCACCAGTGTGCTCTGGGCTAATTTGATTATATGAACCTATTGTCTAATCAGGCCACAATGTTTTTGGAGTCACGGGGTGCGTGCCGGTGGCCATGTGTGCTGATGTTGCAAATGCTTTCAAGTCTATTAAGTTGGTCTTTAACTGAAAACCCTTTTAAGTTTCCGAGTCCACTACATCCTTAAGTGAACTTTTCACCTTGTTCTTGTCAGTGCAGGATTTGGGCCTAAACTATTTTTTTTACCACAAACAGCTGTGAGGTTTGTGCTTGGGCTTGATGTTGCGCTATACTTCATGTTTCATGTTTTCTACAGTGTGTTCATTTTTTAAATTTCCTACAACAGACACAACACAATAAAAATCCAACACTAATTTATAAAAATAGAGAATAATGTTATCTATAAAAACAACACCAAAACAACAAAATCCAATGTAGGGAGCTGGAGTTAAGAATTTTTAAAGATTAAATCAAAAATTGTGAATTCCGGCACCAAAAGCTTAAAGTGACACTCGCGGTTATCTGGTCGAGCTGTACTGGAACAAAGTCAACGTTTTAGGCCAACCAAGATGGAGCGTGGGTCGGATAGGCTGAGTGCTAGGTCAAAAGTTTACCTTTGGATTTAGTCTATTCCTTGGAGCTTTTCTCTCGTCAACGAGCTCGGTGGCGGGTCCTTGGGCTTCTCGGATCCGAAGTTCGATTTGATGACAGTGGCCTGCTGCAGCACACTGCCTTGGTGGGCCTCTGGAAATCTGTGTCCTCAACGGCGAGGAGCTCTGAAGCTTTCAGCAGGACAAACCAGTGCAGTCAGGTCGATTTACGAGTCAATGACGGCGGCTTGATTTTTGACATCGAGCCGGTCTCCTCCTGGAACTTTTAGGCAAAACTTTGCAGAAAGTTTCCAAACTTTGAAATCTTGCTTCTTGTTGATTCCTTTGGGGAAAATACGGGTCCAGCAGCATAAACCAAGGGTTCTGAGACTCCGGATTGCCTCTTGGTGGCTAGGACTCAATATGCCACAATGCACGTACACAGTCCAGGAAAAATCCAGTTGCAACTGGTCAGCTGGGGTAATCCTCTCTTGGGCTTTTCAGTTGACTTCTTCCAGTCCTGTTGTACTTGTTGTTGATCAAGGAGCCCACTCCTTTAACTTTGAGACAGGCACAGTACTTTCTTTGCAGAGCCTTGAGGGTGCAGCAGGGGCAGTCCTTCTGAGTGCAAGGCTTCTGTGGTGCAATCAAAGGGTCCAGCAGGGCAGTCCTTCCTCTTTTGTTGTTCCAGGCAGTGTTCTGAGGAGCTCCTACAACTCTCCCATATTTATCTTTCATTCTGGGCTGGCACAAGGGGGCACCTTAACCAATAGGGGTAAAGCTACCTCCCTCTGCTATGACCACTTACTGCGAAGTGTAGCATATTTCTGACCCAGAATGCACTCTTCTCCAAAAATCAATATGAAGAAAATCCCTCTTTGGTGCATGTGTCTGTGTAACCCAACCTAAATGTGTGGCTAACATCTGGCTACACTCCCCTTCTAGCCCCTCTCCTAATCTAATTAGGGGGCTCCCAACTGACTGGGGATCAAGGAAGTGGGGGTGGCCTGGGTCCTATGACATCTGTTATCCTGGCTTTGAAGTCCAGCTTATCTCCCCAGCCCCCTTCCTCTCCCTGGCTTCTCCAGGAAGCAAATCTCCTCCCACCAAATGGCTGTATTGTTTCAGCCCCAGGCCTCTTCACACCTACTCAGGGAGCAGCTTTGCTCAGGCTGTCAAAGGCTGGTCAATCAGAAGAGGCTGCTACAGAGTTGCTTTAGGTAACTTCAGGGTAGTAAGTTCTAAAACTAATTTCCTGTAATAGTTACATTAATTCTAACCCTTGGCAAGTTGTTGGATTTAATGTGACCATTCATTTGATACTTTGAATGAAATTGCTAGCTAGTTCCAAAGCAAAGATAGACTTTATTAGGTTTAATTAAGCCTTCTCCAAGTAAGCTTATGGGGGCTAGCAGCACTCCAATAGGGGAAAAACAACTTTGGCTGTTTTTCCTTACCAGGGCATATAAAACATATATTTAAATTGTCCCTGCTTTTTTTAACCATGCACCCTAACCTTTGGGTACCGAGGGCAGACCTTAGGGGTGACGTATGAGTAATATAAAGGTAGTGTTGGATTTTTGGAATTACTTTTAATTCCAAAGTTGAATTTGGATATAGTTTTATTTTAAAACCAGCCTACTAGACAGGCCTGGCATTAAAATGACACCAGACACCACAGCAGTGCACGCTTAAGTGCATTAAGCCCACTGGGATCGCTAGACCTATATGCCCTACCATGTGCTAGGGACTTACAGGTGGGTTGTCTTTGCCAATTAGAATTATACCAATTACCATATACCTTTAGAGGACAGAGTACTGGGCCAGGTTAGCAGAGCCCAGGGCACTTTCAGTGTCAGTAGGCACCAGCATCAGTCAAAAAATGGGGGTTATCAGAGCAAAAAGGGTGACTTTCCTACAGAGCGGCACTCAACTCTCAAGGAAAATCATGACACATCAGGGTCTAAAACATGGATGCATGCTGGTACCCAGGCTATTTAATCTATTTTTGTCCGACATGTCCATAGTCCTAGACCAAGTCAACTCACACACTTGGAAGCTCTGAGATTTTTCTCTGTCGCATTTACTATATGCTGATGTCGTGATACTCCTAAGTCAAACTAAAATCGGCCTCCAACGTTTACAAGATGAATTAAATCTGTATTCCACTACCAAAAGTAGACAATAAACAGGGCCAAATTCAAAGTCATTGTAACTAGTAACCAAATCAAGGGTCATCTTAGATGGTATTTGCAAGGTCAGCCCTTGGAGATGTTGGCTGAGTATAAATACTTAGGGCTGTTAATTGACGAAAAAGGTTCCTTCCAATCTCAAAAATCACAAATCGATTGGAAAGGCAATGCCTTGGCACAGGCGCTCCGCTCCGTGTATAACATTTTGAAGGGTACAACCCTTGTCCCCCTTTTCTTTTTTTTTTTTTTTTTTTACGTCCTCATACCACCATTATATGCAAATTGCAGCCTGCCAGCCGTTCTGTACCTCCCCAGGCTTTTTGCGATATCTCAATAGCCCTGCGCACGAGCCCATCCAGTGCCCTGGTTGCACGTTCCACGCAGGTGTAATCATAGGACTGATAGAGTTAAGTTTTTAAATTCTTATAGTGCCATTCCAATTCTGAAAAGCCTCCCAAATCTTAGAATGCGTATTGGTCTCTAAACCAGTATCCTTTTTACAAGTATTTTTTACCGCCTGTAACCAGTCTATCCCAAGGGGTGGGGCAGCTTCTATCCATTTTTTTACAAATTTCTCGCCTGGCAAGGAGAACCAGATAGAAGAGCAGGGCCTGCTTATCCCTAGTAAGGGGCGAACTCGGCTTATCTTCTACTCCCAACATTATTAATAATAAGCTTATTTTAATGTTGGCACATAGGATTTCATTTATAGCCTTTTCCACTGTGGACCAGTAATCCTCTAACAGAGGGCATTCAAAAAACATATGTCTGTCGTCAGCACTCAGCGCACCACACCTGTGACATCTTGGGGGAACAGCTGTTACAAACTTTGCTAATTTATGTGGTGTCCAATAGAGCCTGTTAACCGTAAAAAAGTGATTCCTTTTTAAGTTTGATGGTTTAACTGCTTTATAAAGCAACTTGAAAGAGAGTTGCCACAGTTTCTGTGGCTCCGACATCTGCATTGCTCCATCCCAGATCTCATAGGGTGCTTTGATTTTTTTCTCCTCGAAAGACACCAATGTTTGATACCAGACACTTACTTCCTTCTTCATTGGAATTTCATTCTGTAGTTTTTTTCAAACTCCCAAAAACCTTCGGTCTTGTTCCTATTCGCCTCCGCCCAGGACAGTAGTTGTAGATACTTAAACCTTGAGAGGGATCCCCCTGTCTTTCCCCACAATATTTCCCATGGCACCACCTCTTTCATCACCATAAGATCCCCGCAAGACTCTATTCCTGCCCTCCTAAGTGGAATGCTTAATTGATCTTGCAAACATTCAGGCGTGCCTGGTGAATCCCATATTGGCGCCCCCACTGAGTAGTATCCCATTCCAAGTGTATTCCTAATTCTGACCCACAGAATTAGCGCTGCCTTTAACGTCTTTAATTTTACTTTTTTTTTTTTATTTCTTTGCCCCAAATTTAAACAAGAACCCTTCCGTGCCCCACTCTTTAACCATCTCCTCTAACAACCCTCCCCGCACCCTGTGCCCCGGTGTACATAATAGCACTCTACAGTTCTTAAACTGGAATGCCATGCAATATAACCTTAGATCTGGTAATGCAAGCCCTCCATCAGCCAATTTGCGCCGCAGTTTCTTCCAGGACATACGTGCTTTCCTATCTGCCCACACAAAACTGCCCAAATTGCCCTGTATTTTATCTATTAGGCCGCTCGGGAAGGTAAGAGGTATACAGTTAAAAAGAAATGTAAGCTTCGGCAATAACACCATTTTTATAAGATTAACCCTTCCATATAACGTTAATGGGAGATTCTTCCACCTGGTTAGTACTTTCTCAATATCCTTAGCAACCCTCTCTAGATTATATTGCGGTATATCCTGCAATGCATTGAGAATACTAATTCCCAAATACCTAATCTCTCTCTGAACACTCCCCTCCAATCTGGAATATTCCAGCACATAATACCGGTTTTTTCCTTATTTACTAGGTATCCTGAATAGGCCCCGTATTCTTCTGCTAATCGTTCTACTCTTGGTATTGTGATAGCTGGATCTGCTGTGTAAACAATAAGGTCATCCGCATACAAAGCAATTTTCTTTCCGAAAGCTCCCACACGGAAAGCCTTAACCTGGTCATCTTGACGGAGCACCTGGGCGAATGGCTCAATGTATATATTAAACAACAAGGGAGAGATGGGGCAGCCCTGTCTCGTCCCTCTAAAGATCATAAAACTCTTAGTAAGAACTCCATTCAGGAAGATCCTTGCCGTGGATTGATGATATAGGGCTTTTAGTGTAGTTAAAAAAAAGGGCCCAAACCCCATAGTCTCCAGAACTACCCATAGATACTCCCAGCAGACTCGGTCAAACGCCTTGGCGGCGTCCAATGTGACCACCGCCAAAGGATCTGACCTCGCTGAAGCTATATCAATACACCCTATTAATTGCTGGGTCAATTCATGCATTTGTCTCCCAGGGATAAACCCCTTTTGGTCTTCATGTATCAGCTGAGGTACAACTCTAGACAGCCTCCCTGCTAAAATGCTGACAAAGATCTTATAATCTGCATTTAGCAGGGATATTGGCCGATACGATTCCGCCTTTACCGGATCCTTAGCAGGTTTTAAGATCAGAACTATAAAGGCCTCCCTCCAGGATTCTGGGACCTGCGCCTCCCCCCTATAGATCATATTAAACAAACTTTCCCAGACAAGTAATATTTCATCTGTTACCAATTTATATACTTCTGATGGGACAGCGTCAAGCCCTGCCGCCTTCCCATTTTTAGATCTTTTAATTGCTCCCCTGATCTCTTCTTGCGTAATTGGGGCTTCCATCATTTCCTTCCCTTCCTCATTCATTACTGGTAGGCCAAGCGAGCTAAGCCAGCTTCTTAACTTTGGAGAATCAGGTATGATATTTTCCTTATAAAGCTGCAAAAACAGTGCTACTATATGTTCCTGCATAGTTTCCCAGCTGTCCAGCTTCACCCCTGAGTCACTTCTTAACTCCTTTATATCATTTCTTGATCTTTCAACCCTGGCTTTCCAAGCGAGCAAAGCTCCTGCTTTCTCGCCATACTCAAATTCCTTCATATTCGCTGCTTGCCATCTTGCCCTACACTTTCGTTCCAGCCTGATTTTAAATTCTAGTTGGACCTCTTCTATCCTCCTTTCGGTCTTCTCCCTTTCCTCTCCCGCACTTATAGTGTGCAAAACCCCCTCTAGAATCCCAACCTCCTTTTCCAAATTCGCTAGTTCTGCCCGATCTTCTCGATTTTTTGCACAGGTGAGGCTTTTTAGGATCTTCCGCATATATGCCTTAAAGGCGTCCCATACAATTCCAGGGGAGGCAGTATCTTTGTTGTTGGTAAAATACTCTGTTACTGCTTTCTTCAGAGCTGTCTCCACCCCCTCTTCTAGAAGCAGGGCACGCTTTAGCATCCATCTCTTAGGTGGCTGCGGTCCTAATGCTTGTAGGGTTACTATTATGGGTGAATGATCTGAAATGTGAGCTGGGAGGTGTTCAATCTTTTTAATATTTGTTGCGAGACATCTATCAACTAAAAAATAATCTAATCTTGAAAAGTGATGGTGCTTTTTACTGTGATACGTGTACCCCCTCATCCTCCCTTTCAGATGTCTCCAAACATCCAATAGATCAAGGTCCCGTATCATACTTTTCAGGGCGTTCCTCATTCTAGGGACATATGCACTCTCCCTTCTTGTTGAGCGGTCCAATACAGGATCCATCAGTACATTAAAGTCCCCACCCACTATTGCAGGAGCTGGAATTCCCGTCAGCCTCAGTTTTAAATCTGCAATATGCTGTGGATTGTCCTCATTGGGCCCGTAAAACCCCACACATAAGAAACCCCTGTCCGCCCACTTTAAATGGGCTAAAGCCCATCTACCCGAGCTGTCCGTACTCGACTCCTTAAATTCTATCCCACATCCACTCCTAACTAAGATTGCAACTCCCTTACAGCATTGTGGTTGATCTGAAGCGATTAAATTTTGGACCCATCCACACCTGCCAAACAGCTCCTTACTTTCATTTGCTACTAGATGCGTTTCCTGTAGAATCATAATTTGTGCTTGTCTATTTTTTAAATATTCCATCACTTTCCTTTGTCTGGGTTTAGACCTAAGACTATTCACATTCCATGTAAGAATGTCAATACTCGGAATGTTAACCATCATGCTTCCCAAGATGTTCTGTTCCTTGGTTCTTTACTACGTTATTGTAATTCTCCTGCATAAAAGGTTCTGAGGACTTTTTTTGATTTTTTTTCCCACTGCTCCCCACCCGTGCTCCCCCACCACCTTCCCGCCCCACCCTCCTACACCCACCCTGGGGAACCCTCCCTATCTTTTTAGGCATAACAATGCATGTGGACATACCATTGGGGGGAATTCCACTAATACATTCAAACTTTAAAACTCTAGAGGGCGATCTATCCTATAACCCTATCGGTCATTTAGCAGTATCTCCCTTTCTGATCCTGTCAATTAATGATTCCACATCCTCAACTGCCCGACAGTTATACATTTGATTATTCCACATGATACGAAGCATTGCGGGGAATTTTAGCTGAACTTTTGCTCCCATCTTCCGGAGCTCCTCCATCTTGCCGCCTAACTCCCACTGCCTCTGTTCCGTAGCCTTACACAAGTTGGATCTAACAAGGAGAGACTATCCATTTACCGAATAGGGACCATTTTTTAGCGCTCTGCTAAGTATCTCTTCCTTGATGGTATAAGAGAGGAAGTTTACCAAGATCTTCCTAGGTTTAGTTCTTTGCAAATTACGCCGGAACGGCTCTCTATGCGCCCTCTGAATTTCATGCTCGAGATTTATCTCTTCCTTATCTTTCAGGATCGTTTTCCGTAAGAGCGAAATTATGAAAGCCTTCACATCCAACCCTTCCTCGGTTTCAGGAATATTCAGAAACCTTAGGTTGTTTCTGCGAGAAAGGTTCTCCACTCTCTCCAAATCTTCTCTTAGGGCTTGATTTTGCCTTCCGAGTTTGGAAATCTCAGATACATTTTTCTCGACATCCTGTTTCACTGTGCCTACTTCTTCCTCCAACTTCTTAGTACGCAAGGTGACTTCATCCAGCTTCTGTGTTAACTCAGAACATGAAGCTTGTATGCCCAATTGATTTGCCTCTGATACCTCAAAGCGCTTTTTTATATCACTCTTCAGATCCAATAGTATACTTGCCAGCGAGATTTCTGCATCTTTGCTCGCTTCGAGCGTTGCTTCGAGCGTTCCCATATCCGAGCTACTCTGTCTGTCCACATTTGCTTCTGGGAGCAGAACTTCCTGATCTTCAGGTGATGCCAGGACTGCAAACCTATTACTCAAGGGGACTGGGGTGCCCTAATCTTGTCCATCAAGCCACCGGTACTATTTGCACTATTGTCCGCATTGATGGTAGTATCTGATACATTAGCCCTTCTCCCAGGCTTCTCTAAGGTACGCTCTTCTGAGCTGGGGCTTGAACTCCCTGCGCCGTTTTTCTGCATACTTGGAAGCACCCGGAAAAAGGATTTAAGTGAGGGGGTAATTTTAACTCTAGAGGGTAAAGCGCCAGATTTTTGTGCCTTTCCTCTCGTTAGTTTTCCCAACTAAAGACTTCCCTGACCCCCTACCTTGGGAAATTCCTCCTTGTCACTCCCTCTTTGCCTTTATGATAGTTTTAACTCCTTGTGGCAATTCTGGTAATGCGTCTGGTGAAATAGGAAGGAGATTTGCCTTACCTCCTATGTTCCTGGTCCTCAACGTGTACCTGGAGGGAGCCTCACCTTCCTTGTTATTTCCTGTCTCCATATGCAGATGCCGCCCCCCACTCTCCACACTTCAATTGCTTCTGCTGTTTGGCCACTCTGCTCCGGCCCCTCTCCTCGGCTCCCATCTCCTCGACATACTGCAGGCAAGCTTGACTTGTTCTGACTCTGCCTCCAGCTCTAATCCCAGCCTGCCAGACTCTCTGAAGATTTCCTGCTGCCTCGCTCCAGCGCGTCCCCGGAGACCCACGCATCAACCTCCGGTCTTCTCCCAGCAGAAAAACGCCGCACTCCGGGACCATCCCGGGCGCTAGGAGCACCGTAAGTACAAGCTCCTTTTTCCACCTTTTTTCCGCCTGCTTTGCGCTCCGATTTCGTCTTTCGCCCAGCCGCGGATCTACCGCTCCACTAACATTACTTCCCCCGTAATGGCGCCCGCAGCCGCTAGCGTCTAGCTAGTAGCCGCCATGTTCCCCGGGTGAAAATGCCCTTGTCCCCCTCTTAAAGATTATTGACCCCGAGCTCCTTCTGGCCTTCAACTATGGCAGTAAGGCACTGTGCGGCCATGATGCCGCACAGTTGGATATTTCAATCTTGAAAGTGTCCAGGAGCACCTTTAATTTTCCCAAAAATGCCTCACCAGCACAAATTTGTCTTGATTTTGGAATTGTTAAACGATCAGTAGCTTGTCAAGTAGCTAATATTAAGAGCTGCTACTGGCTAAAAACCACAGCTGGCTACTCAATTAACAGCTGGCTACTCAATTAACACAATACTATGGTCTATGTTAGTTATTTGCCCTTCAACGCCTGACAGGCTATATCTAGACTCTGCCATACAAATTTTTGGCTGGACTCCTCTTGGGACTTATACATATCATACACTATCTTAAAAAACTGATCAACTTTACAATGAAAAAGCTCTCCATAGCGGCATAAAGGGCAACATTGTCTAAAATATCTTATGTTTGGATGCTGCTACAGAATTACAAGATCCTAAAATCTCAGCCCTATCTTGACTCCGGATACTCAGTGTTCTTGAAATGGAAGTTTATGATCTTTCTCTTTGGTCACCTACCAGCCCTTGTGCATAAACGTCCTTGGCTAAGGACCAGTGAATCAATCAGTTGTAGTGTATGCAGAGCTTGTAAAAAAGGACATGGTCCACTTGGGTTGCATATACCGAGCTTTCATGCATGACAGATGAGAACTTTTGAGGGCGGCATTTATCGAACGTGGAATTTGCTCATGCAGTGTTTTAAGCCAACTGATCCTATAAAAATTGTTGTTTTAAAAAATATTTATTAACGGCTGATTGAAAAAGTAACAATTTTTAAATGCACACTTTGCACTGTTTTTTACTTGTTTAATTTCCTCAATTGTATGTAATGATTTTAAATAATTGTGCACAATAAAAGTAAACTGAAACTATATTTAAGGTCCCGATCAAAAACAAATTAAAACCTCTTAGTGAAATGAGAACAACAAGAAAAACCAAAACAGACATAGCAGACCCATCTAAGAGTCTCCAGACCCAACTACCAAACCAAGAATTCATTTCAGGGGTGGCACCTCGCTGAAACTACGCCCCTGCCCACCTGGACCTGGTATTTCTTCCTGGGAACTCATGACTACGGTCACGTACAGCACAACAGCCTAGAGTCCTAAACCTGGGATAACTTACTTTAAATGTTTTTTCACTGCACACACTCTTCTTCGTCTCTGCTACAAGAAGCTTTGATGGTAGAGTTGTCAAGTTGGAGCATGTGGGCAGGGGTCCATGATTGTAGTCCCTGCCTTTTACAAATCATTTTATCTAGTAACCTGCAGCCCCATTTACTAAGCCCGGGTCACTTATAGAGGAAGGCACGCATGCAAATTAATAGGGCAGGCTGATCCATAGGTCTGGCTTGGCTCCAAGAGTCTGTGCAGAAGCCAAACCATGAAAACATTTGACTTGGTATCATGCAAAACAAATATTGTAAAAGTATCATACAATCTTTTCAAAATTCAAAAAGGTGTATTTCTTTAATATGCGGAAGCATTTCACCTTAGTACATCAGATTATATCACTGCATAGACAGACATTTATTAAAAGTAATAGTTTTAAGAAACATTCATGCCAATGGGCTCAGCACAAGTGAGCAAGTGAGTCTTTATTTGTTTAGTTAATTAAAACCTTCGCAAAAAGTTAAAAAAGAGTGCTAAAAGCATAAAACAGTACTAAAAAGGTGTTGCATTTCCGCATGTAAGATCTAGTACACTATGTTAACCAGTGCAACCGATAACAAAGGGATCAGTTTTCAGGTCCAAGTATCTCTAAAGTGACTAAGTGCGTAAACAGGTTACACAGTTTCATCATATTAATGAACTGAGAAAGATTCATTTATGCTTGGTTCGATAATAAGATGTTGCATTTCCACTTATAAGATCAAGTGCACTATCGTAACCAACACAACCAATAACGAAGGGATCAGTTTTCAGCTGCAAGTATCTCTAAAGTGACTAAGGGCCTTATTTAGTTATTGGCGGATGGGTTACTCTGTCACAACAGTGACGGATTTATGTTCCGCCGAAATATAAATCCCATAGGATATAATGGGATTTATATTTCGGTGGACGGGCTATCTGTCACCATTGTGACGGAGTAACCCATATGCCACGATCTAAATCAGGCCCTAAGTGCGTTGACAAGTTACACACTTCTATCAAATTAATGAACTAAATAGGATTCTTAGGTGCTTGGCCAATAATGAGGATCTAGCCTTCATTTCAAAGCATTACCCGGAAGTCCTAACAGTTCGATGGAAGGGACTGTTTATAGCTTAAACGTCCAGTGCTGCACCTAAAACCCAATAAATATAATACAATTTTAAAACTAGTGGTCATTCTAACGCAAAGTGTAAAGTCATTGAAAAGTTAATAATATCTTTGTCGATCGTTTCGTTAGTGCTGTCAAAGTCCACACACATCTTGAGTCTTAAGATGGGGACTTCTACTTACAGAGTTTTGTCATGCAGATACTTAACTGCCTGATGCATAAATTTCAAATAGCGAGCTGACAATTGCGGGAATTTCCTGGACTGACAGGCAGCGACTGCATCTTTACAAGTTCTCGAGTTACGTTGCAGGAAGACTGGCCGCAGCCAGTATCTTCTAAATTGCATTAAGGCGGCACAGATGCAAATTATGTGTATTAGAGACTCCTACTGCACTCCACAAAGTCGACATGATCACTCCGTTGTACCTTTGATTTGCCCAAAGTGATATTCTTTCAATGGAATCAACCCACACCTTAGGAATAATAAGCTCTGCTTCATTGACATTTTCCATGGCAAGTCCAGAAACTCGAAACTCTAGACCCATTGTACTGGGAGAGTAGAATTCCTGGTCTCTTCATAGCAGAAACGGCCTCAGTGTCCATTTATCTAGAAATTAATCTGGCTTGCTTAGATAAAACTCCAGACATGAGTTTGGGATGTATATTACTGTCCCAGATTTCTTCTGCTGCTAAGGCATTAACTGCTGACACAAGATAATGGTGCAACTTCAAATCCTTGTTGGAAATTGACTGCCAGATCAAGTGTCTCAGCGTGCCAGTCTCGGCATTCCTTGCCTTTGCACAATAGGCAATATATAGAGGGATTTTCATATTAGGCTCTTCCTAGGTAGTTTGAATTCGAGACGCGAGCATAACGCTGGTGTAAGGTTAGGCAGCGAGACACGGCTCGATAACATAGATTTTGGGCACAGTCTAACCAGACCACTAAGTGATCTTTGAAAGCGAGGTCTCCATGCATTAGTTTTGGCATTAATTTAGTTTATCACTCGACATAGCGCCGTTAATTGTGGTGCGTTCATCTTGCAAAATGCGACCAGTAATGCTAAGGCAACTTGCTTCCACGAGGCTAGAAGGTCTTGATGGCTGCCTTGTCCGTTTAAGTATACTCCCAAGTATTTAGTCATTGGTGTTGTCTCCAATTTTTTGGTGTCCAGATGCCATGATACTTTTTTTTATGTTGTTCCTGCAAATCTCTAAGATTTTAGTTTTCCATCAATTGATTTCAATATTATTCATTTGACTGTACTCATTAAGAGAATTCAAAGAGCACTGTAAGCCTACTTAGGTTTGATCAAATATGATGGTATCATCAGCATATTGGAGGAGGTGGGTCTTAGCTCCTACTACGTTTGATGGAAAGGCTGTCATAGTGGCTAAATGACAGCAAGGTACAGGTTAAAAAGAAGCGGGGCCATGATAAACCCCTGTTCCCCCCCCCCCTCGAAGTTGGGATTTTGTCTGATATTACCCAATTAGTTGCGATCTGCACTTTTACCCAAGCATGAGAGTATAGACTAATAATGGCATTTAGTAGTGAGGCTGGTACCCCCCACTTATGGAGCTTATGCCAGCTTCTGTCCCCTTTTCACGCAGTCAAAAGCTGTGGTGAAATCAATAAATGCAGCAAACAGGGGGGAAGAATTCTTCTTCATGGCCACGTCAGATTGGCAAACTAGTGCCATTACATTATCTTCCATCACACATCCAGTACGGAAGCCCGTCTAGGTCGAGGGTATCATCCTCTTTTCCCTGTCCATTGTTCCAGCTCTTGAAGTAAGATCTTGGTGTATGCCTTACCATCTACGTCCAGTAAAGCTATTAATCTGTAGTTGGCAGGGTTGTCACATTATCCCATTTTTATATATAGGAACCAGCTCTCTGGAATTATGTTAGGCATCCAACATTGACCAAATAGCGAGTACATTATCCCTGCCCATTCCGCACTTGCTGCTTTAAAAATATTGTCTGGAAGGCCATTTGGTCCCGGTGCTCCTGCCAGCCGCATGGGCCTTATTCTGTTATGTACTTCTTCAAGGGTTGGCCGTTGGAGATCAGGAACCTGGGCATAGGGATGCTCTACCATTTCACAAAGGCTTACTGGTTCTACTTGTTGATTGGGCCCGTACAGTTCTGCTACGTAGGTCGACCAGGATGTTGCCGTAATGTTACCATACTTATGCTAGTTCCTGGGGTCCATGTACCAGCACCCAGAAAGCACTGTGATTGGGAGATTTTGCTGCTTTATGTAGCTTTATCCACTGTTTTTCTTCTCATAATTGGTCAAATTCCCATCTCTTCTTTCTGTGTTTCTTCTGTGCTAATCTTAGAGCAATCCATGCCAACCTTCTCTCTATTTCCCGTCAAAAACCTGGCACAACAATTCATTCTTCTATTTAATTGAGCAATTTTCCTGATGCCATTGCAGGAGAGTTCGGTTTCCGGCATGATTGTATCACTTGGTGTATCCTGGCTTTCGAACCTTTCATGTATACTGTTTATAGTAATAGACCAGGATGCTATCAAGACTCCTTTTTCCTTATTCAGGCTGGTCAAGGACCTTGTCAGTCTGTTGATATTTTCTCCCTGAGGCTCTAGTCGCCATCTAATTTTCTTAACTTAATGGTCGTGATGTCAATTTGATTCCCCAGCAGGGAAATAGGGAACCTCACGCATGAATTCACCAATAATTGGCATCGAAGCATTGCATGATCACTGTCGCCTGTATAATCAACGTGAAAACTTTTTATGCTCTCGAAGTGAGCCACTGTAACCCAAATGGAGTCCAACGTTGATTCTTTGGGACCCGAGATGCAGGTATATGAAGCGGGATGATCAGTTGGAAATCTGCCGTTCAGTGCTTGAAGGCCTAGGTTGCTCAGAGTGCTAGCTAACAGGAAGTCATACTGAACTTCCCTAGTGGTGTTCTTAACTATGGGGGAAATCCCATATCAGAGTCCCCCACTTGTTGCCACATCGAATGTTTGCAGCAACAAGTCAGAATTAAAGTCCCCTGTAAGGAGTCATAGCGCATCAGGATAGGACAGATAATTACTTTGTAGAAACTTAACAAGAGATTTTTAACATGCTTTTTTCTTTGTGGGGTGTGAGTTTATATTAGGCCTGAGCGGAATTCGCGAAGTTAACCAAAAACTGTGTGTGTGAGATTGCGCAGAGTTCCGTGAGCAGCGGAGTTGTGGTACATCATGCTGCTTGTGCTGACTTTTAGCGCCGGAAGCTTGTCCCACACTGTAAAATCAGCGCGAACGATACAATGCGGTGTGCCAGAGCACACTACTTCTTTCTGCTGCTCGAGTAGATTTTCTACTCAAGCGGCAGCTTTCACACCACATGTGGCAGCTTTATCAACGCTGCCATGACCGCCCATGTTGAGAAATATTGCCGGGAGGTGGTCTTGCACTTGATTTTATCACTCACCAACTTACCGTTCGCGAGCCACGCGCAAGAAAAACAATGCCATGTGGCAGTTGGTAGAGTTCTTTCCAAAACTCCACACTCCAAGAAGAGCAGACCAAACTCTGTGAACTCCGCCAGAGGAGCGGAGTTTACCACCCACCACTAGTTTATATAAACATTTTCAATGATTGTTGTTGTTGGCATCAGAGGACCAGTGACTGAGGAGCATAGTTTAATGATAACGAGATCACCCTCTCCTCTGTGTAAAACTGTGACTTCTACTCCCAAGTTCTAGTGTATGTATATAGCCACTCCTCCAGATGGACGGCTTCCTTTTACCGATGGATCAGCTGGGACAAAATATTGATTACGATTTTGCCACATGCATGGTGATCGCTGCTAGATTACTTAAAGCCATACTATTTCGTTTTGTTGCAATTCCTGTAGTAGGTCCAGTGATTTCCAGGACACAATGGTTCTTGGTTTTGTTCGCTAGTGTAAATTGAGCTTTCTGTGTTAGGGACAATGATCATTATTACATTGCACTTGACTAGTGTTGCAGGTATACTTTGGATTTACTATGCATCTCGAGATCGATACCCCTTGGAAGGGATTACCAATTAATTCAGGGCCTTTTGCATTTTGAAGGAAGGATCTCATATGAGTTTTTGTGATCTAGCACTTTCCTGTGGCCCATTTGCCCAGAGTACTGCCTTTTTTGGGCCAAGCGAGAAAAACTTCTGGGTATCGGGTCACCAGAGGGGTCCTTATCTGGATACCCCATGCTTCAAAGGCTGCTCTGTGGAATAATATTTTAGCTTTAATCTCACTAGCCAATACAAGACTCATACTTTTGTTGGTGTCTCCAATTTCCCCTCTGATAACCGCCACCGAGAGATTGTCGGAGGAAGAGATTTTCTCCAGGCCAGGTAATGCAGAGAATAGTTGTAGCAAATTCCCTCTATTTAGATATCATTCTTCCCTTTCATGGCTTGCCCCCAACAACAATGCCATCAGTGAACTAAGAGGCAAGTCAGTTATGTAAACCCTAAACGTGGTCTAGATTCTTATTATAGATGGGGCAACAATACAGTCTATTAAATCAAACATAAGAGGTTCTTGTATGGCGCACATCCTGAACTCAAATATTTAAAAGTGGGCTCATGTGTGATAATAAAGAAAAAGCAAGCTCTGTGAAATAAAATATTTGCCTAGGATCATACAATTTGGAAAAGCAGGGGAGCCTGTATTGATTCCAGGTTATCTGGTTTCACATTTTGAAATCCAGCCACCAGATGAGTATCTCTGATTCTCTCTCTCTCTCCCGTTTCCATAAAACGTCACTGGTTTGACTTTCATTTTTGGCTCACGACAAGAGAAACTGAAACGAGATAACAGACCTGACTCAAGGCCCTCAGACCCAACTACAAAGTCAAGAATGCATTTATTTGGGGGGTGTCACACCCCAAACAATCCCCCCTGAATCTACCCCCCTTCCTGCAATACGCAGTTGGCCCATGTCTTTGAAGGAAGCTTTCACCAGCCCTGCAGTACCACCCTTGTTCCATGTCTTTCAGGGAAGACTGATGGTCTTGACCAGTGGTGTATGTCCTATGTGTGTGAGCCAAGGACCCCATGCACTTCTGCTCCTTGTGCTCTATTTAATTCTGTCTGTTTTAGATCTGACCAAAAGACTGTTTAAGGTGTCTCAACAGCCTCAATATTTTGTCAAAAACAATACATAATCTTTCTTAGTGAAAATGGACTTTAGGTAAGCCCACTTCAGTTATTCATCACACAGAGTGTCAATCACACATTAGTTCAGCCCTTCCGAACAACATATATTCAATTGGGAAGTTTATCAGTCCTTTTCAGCCATTGGCTTTGTTGTCAGTGCTTGGTTCTGCCTAATAGACAACCAATGGTCTTTAGGACGTCTAGTAGTAGGTGTAATAATATTTTGCCTGCTTACTCTGTTACTCTCCATCCAGAGAAGTCCTATTTCAGGAGATGCTCCCATTAGGTCATCCCCCAGCAACTCACCTGCTAATGCCGACTAGTGCTAATTGAGTAATGAGAGAACCATCAGCTTTGCTACTATTGCTAGAGGACCACAACTTTCTTATTCAGAGCACCAGGAATTACAGCTGCAAGTCTCAAAAGCATGCCACCATCTTGAAATCATATTGTGTATACTCTATCATTTTTTTACTGTTCCAAGATATCAGACCAGCGCAAAGATTTACTTTTTCATATTTTTTATTGAAACACATGCCCTTCAGTAGCCATTTTCTTTTGTTTTTATTTCTTTACTTTAGCATATGCTTGCACTATAAAGAAAACCACCACCTTGGTTTTTAGAAGGCAAGTGGTACTTTTTTTTATGTCATGATTCTTCCCTGCAAAAGTCCACAAAGATCAGACTCACGTAGTCTGCAGTGCTGGTCCAAGTGTCCAAGTGTGGCTTATGGAAGATTAGATAACATCAGTGGACATTCAGGCTTCAGTGTAGCACACTTCAAAAGCTTTGAATTACACTAGTGGGCCAATGCACCAGATACGCAAACGGTGTCTCTTATTCCAACATCTGTCCAAACACTGCTCCTTCCTAGTGAGTGGTGTACCTGTGTGTGACCAATATGCTTGTGTGTGTGCAGGATAGTCGCCATGTTTTGTGAGTGCATTGTGAGGGATGTGCCTGTGTGAATGCAACGTTGTCTTTAGTGAGTGCAGAGTAAGTGGTCTATAGGTTGAAAGGAGTGCCTGTGTGAGTGCAAAGTGGGGCATATGCCTGTTTGAGTGCAGCACGAGGGACATTCCTATGTGAGGGCAGCAGTGTGAGTGCAGGGTCCCTGCATGTTAGATCTTTGTGAGCACACACTTAAAAAGCATTACTAAAGCCCAATAGGCTTGACCCTTTGAAAGGTCATTGACTTTGACATGCAAAAAGCAGTGCAGGCAGTGGAAATTCAATAGTTCATCATCATAAAATCTTTATTTCGGTTTATAATACCATAAAAGATACAAACACATACATCCTTATCAATAGTACTCGGGATAAAAATAATGGAAATATTCCATACATCAAGTCCTAAAGGATCAAATATTTCATATTACAGTTTATAAACACGAAAGGAGATTGACGAGAGGCAAATCTCACTATTTGCCATCTCAATCAAAAATATTGTGATATAAGTAAAGTGCAAATGCATTATTAACTGGCAACTGTCAGTATTAATACAGTGTACACCCCTTCCACTATAAACCAGTCTTTTAAAAGCCCTTTACCGCAATATACAGTAAAAATCAAAATAATAAACACATTAAAAGTACATTAAAACCAAATTTAACAGTGATATCTTTAAAATTAGGAGACTCTCAATTCATGGAACTCTAATTTGTTTGGACCATGCCACTCGGGGAGGCAGTCAAGAACCTCCGCCTAGTTGCCCAAAACTGACCAAGAAATTTCGCGACTGCACATACAAAGAGTGGTCTTGTGTCTGATTTCAAAATGCGTAGAGCTTCATTGTAACTATAGGTCCCCAACTGTCTACATACTGGTGCCAGCCAAGTCCTTCTTGGTCTAGCATACGCGGGACATGCAAAGAGAACATGGCCTATGTTTTCGTGCGGGATTGAGCAAGCAGGACAGCCCTTAGGCTGGATGTTATCAGCCAACCAGGAATTAGTGTGAGCATTGATGGGTAGACATCCATATCTAAACTGAACATACAGTTTCCTGTCTACCGAATCCTTGATAATATCAAAGAAACGCTCAAGGCATTTTCCAGATTTAATATCTAGAAAAGCGTCAGTTAAGCTACCTTGACGAATTTTCAGGTAAATATTCTGCTCAACCCATGTCCAATATTGGGATTTAATTTGATCCTTAGAGTATGAGGGCGGGGGACCAACAAGCTCATTTGGGAGACCAATAGCTGCCCGGATATTGTTGACATATTTGATCCACCCAATTATTTAATTTTTATCCAATGTTAAAACTTCGTTAAAAGCAGCGGCATAAAGGGCCAGGTCGGGGGTAGAGACCAGTCTATACCAGAAGAGCAAAGGGCGCAGTCTCACTTGGTCATTAATTGATCTAATACCCAAGTCCAATTTCATGGGGAGGATGGGGGTGCTTTGGGGAAGTGATACCAGGCTCCTAAGGAACTTATTTTCCACTGTCGATAGCAAGCTTACGTCTATTGTTCCCCAGAGTTCTGCCCCATAGAGCACACTGCTCACTGCCTTGGAGCTATATAGTTTAAGGGCTGGGGCAACAGGCTTGGTATATGAGAGACAAAGCTCCCGCCGCAAGGCCCCAGTTAACTGTGAAAATTTCAGGGACACCTTATCTAAGTGGTTCTTCCAGATCATTCTATCAGACAGTTTAATGCCCAAATACTCGAAGGAGCTGACCCTCTCTAGCGGGACATTGTCTAAAACCAGATTTCTTTTAAAAGATTTACAGGGATTCATCGTCATCAGTTTAGTTTTCGTAGTATTGATGACCAAGCCCCTCATGTCGCAAAAGGCCTTAAATTGGTTCAGAAGCTTTTGAAGGCCATAGGGGTTTTAGATACCAGGAGGGTATCATCGGCAAACAACAGTGTGGCTATTTTCTGGTTTGCCAGAGAAGGGGCATCAGCCTCAGTAGAGCACAGGAGATCGGCAATTTGATTTATGTAAAGGGAAAATAGGGTAGGGGCCAAGACACACCCTTGGCGTACCCCCCGCCGGATCTTAATCGGGTCGGTGAGTTGCCCCTGTTTTCCCCACCTCACACGAGCAAAATTATCGTCGTGTAACCTAACCAATAGTTCTAAAATTTCCAGAGGCATACCCGTATTCAAAAGAACCTGCCAAAGTAGATCCCGGGGGACTAGGTCAAACGCTGTTTTAAGATCTATGAAGGCAAGATATAAACTGCCTTTGCCCAGCACAACTACCTTCCAATATAACAGGACAAGACGGAATGCCTGATCGACAGTGCCGGTCTTCCGCCGGAAGCCCGCCTGTAATGGGGAGAGGATGTCATTCTCATCCATCCAAGTCTGGATTTTGGCTAAGAGCGAGCGGGAGAGGACCTTTTGGGCACAGTCTATCAGGCTTATTGAGCGGTAGTTGGCGGGCTTGGACCTGTCCCCTTTTTTAAAAATTGGGATCACTTCGGCCCCCTTCCAAGAATCCGGGATGCTTCCTCCTGCAGCAATATCATTTGCCAATTTCAAGAAATAGGTTGTCCAGTTAGCCGTATCAGCATGAAAAAGATCACCAGGGATGCCATCGGGGCCAGGTGCTTTTGCAGGAATAATGGCATCTAAGGAGCTCGTGATCTCTTCCCTAGTGAATGTGATGGTACATATTTGGGCACCCAGGTCATAGGGCATCTGGAATCTATAAGGGATGTTACCGGAGGAGTAGAACTCCCCAAAATGTTTATGCCATTCTATTGCAGGGATTTTATTGGCATGGGGAGGTGGGTGCACAGAACTGGTTTTTGACACAAGAGACCAGAATAGTCTAATGTCCGGGTGTCCAATAGCCTCGCCTAGATCTTCCCATCTCCTTTCATCCCATTCTTTTTTCGCTTTGCCCTGAGCCTGATTATATTCCTTCCTATTTTTACGTATGCTAAGGGGGGTCCCTGCTCTTGATCGCTGCGGTCAGCCTCCCTCTCGCAACCCTACATTCTTTATTGAACCAAGAATTATTTCCCAGAATCCTTCCCTCCGGGGGCCTGGTCTTGTTAATAGGGACAAGAAAAAAGCAAGCCAATCGATCGAAAAAATCCCTTTGGAGAGTACTATAGCTGCTCTGTGAGGGCGAGTCCCTGCTCATTGTTTCTAGTGTCATTAAGTGCTTAACAAGGGTTTCATTAATCTTTTGGGTCTTGGATTCATCAACCAGGACCGCCGGCCATTTTAGCCGACGCTTATCGTACAATAGTGTATGTATGAGAATGGTAGTGAATTTTGATATGGCAGATGCAGATTCTATCGAAGCGGGATGAGGAGTTTGGGTACAGCTGACAGACTGAGATTTACCCTACTAAGGGGGCCAGTTATTTTGATTACACTAGGGCCCATGACAACGTAGCTGTGCCACTGTGTCCCTGAGGAGATTTGCAGTTTTGAGAAGTTCTAGGGATTATGGATCCCACAAACTCTGCAAAAAATACAAATGCAGAGAAACCTTGGGACAAATGCAAAAAGCAGCAGAGAAGCTCAACTCTTGTGATGGTCCTGGATTTTCTTCTCTACAGCTTGGTCACCCCAAATTAGAGTTCAGTTAAAAACAAATGGCAAATGCAAAGACTCTTTTAACTAATCATTTAAGTTTTCTCAAAACTCTTCTGTGATGTTCTATTGCAGTTGTCCACCAGATGCCCATCAGCCTCATTGAGTCAGAGTTTTGGGATGCTTCTGCCCAGACCCTTCCATTGCATCAACATTTCTTTGCTTAGTTGAACCATCAACCATAAATAATTAATCAACAGTCCAACATACCTTCCGTAGTCATTGTAGAGCCTCTGGTAGCAAATCTCCTTCATCAGATCTACCCATATGTAAAGAGGTTGGGACGGGTCACATCAAAGCTAGATCTCAGTTCCACAAAGCTGAGTTCCACCTTCTTGTGTACACATAGGAGGCACATGTGAAGGTTATTCAAGTCAAGCACCATTGTGAATGAAGGCTTTCTCAGCTTCGTCCAAACTAGATATCAACTGATTTCATAAGGCACGCATGTGGTATAAATCTTCATCTTCCCTTCTGTTTGCTGCCTTTGAAAAACACCACAGGTAGAGAAGTGTATTCAAGGCCTTTCTGCCCTTCACCTAAGTCTGGGGTTCTGGCCTGTCAACTGCCTAGTGGTGCTGAGGAGCTTAGAAATCTCTTCACACAGATAGTGTCACTTCTTACTATGTCCTGCACATCTCAAGCATGGCTGAAGAGATGGTCTGCCAACCACAGAAAGGATAAGGAACAGTTACTTTATCCACCCAGCTGAGCAACTCAAAGTTTCCAATGTTGATGGGTCAGGAAACTCCTGCTACATGTCATTCCAAGAGAGCTGTCCAAGGTGGGCCTCCTGTTCCAAGGGTGACAACCTAGACATACTCCAGCGGTCATCCAGAGCATCCTGTGTACTCAGAAAAAGGATAGTATCCCACAGTTGAGAAAGTGAATATAATGCCTCATGCAAGGAAAGCCAAACTTCTTAGTCAACAGCTTAACTTTCGGTAGCAGCCAACATTTACGATGATTGAGGCAGGCTACATCTAGAATACAAAAATTATTTTAAACCTGCAAGCCCACAGGCCCTTGTTTGTGTCACACATGCATCTCTTGATCCAGTTGACTGGCAAGCTAAGCGTGTTCTGGACCAAAGCAATGAAAACAAGGTCAAACGATAAAAAAGCCCTAAAAAACCAAAAACAGCAGAAGAAGTCGAAGCCGTGATGTAGCTGTCCTTTATCGGCAGCATTAATCATTCATCTGCTCATTATTACCAAAATAAATACACATTAATAGCTTTTATTTTCCCTAAAATAGTTTTGCTGAGAGCATTTTTAAGCATTTACCATGCACATGATTCTGACAATCACAATCGATAAGTCCATAATGCTTCCAAACATCCCAAACATTAATTCCAGACTTCTTGGCTTTTCCAATGCTTTTTTAATGTGCTAACGCATGAAGCATTAGCACATTGGCCTGAGGCACACAGAACTAAACCAAAAAGAGCAAACAGAGTGCTATGGTCGTAGAGAAGTCCATCCTACAGTTTAATGCACGCACTCGATTGGAGGCAGAAGAATACATCTAAAAAGCCAATAGCATTTTAGGTGAGAGATGAATACTCCACTGGACTGAACCACCTCGTGACTGACAGAGTCTCACTGGCTCTGGCTGAAAGAGGATGAATAAAGAAAAAAGGCAATGTCTGCAAGGTTGAAAGGAGCAGACTAATAGCCAACTCTGTGTACTGTTAGCAATACTTCTTTTTGACAGAACCACTGTCAAAACCAAGACTTAAACATCACGAAGGAGCCAAGATTCTGGACATATGTTATACATGGAGGGCAGTAGGCTGCAAACCGCGGGTGCAACTGCGACAGGACAAAAACTAGAATAAGTTGTCAAGAGCCTGGTGCACAGTCAATCAAAGGGGGCTCCCTTCTTCTGACTCTGGGTTAAGGAGAACAATAAAATATTTCCACATCTAAGAAGACACCAAGGGTTGTCGCTGAGGAGCACCAGACCTGCCATTTAAGGAGTGTTTAGTGATAAGGGACCCCACACACTACAAACGTGGGAAAAAAGTGGAACGTGGCCGGCGGTGGCACTTTTTTGCCTTCAGTGTGCAAATACCAAGCTATGGTTCGCATTTGAATATTTGTAGTGAAATTTTGGCCTTCAATACATTTCCCTTATTCTATTGTAGAACACAGAGTTCCAGTACTGCAGTCTTCCTGCAGAGAGATGAATCTGGGAGAACTGTGGTTTTGGAAGGACACACTCATTACTGTTCAAGAAGAATTGTATCAGGCGCGCACCCCAGGGTAAAGTTGTTGCATTCTCAGCGTCATGTTTACAGAAAGTGCTGTGAATTTATGATGCTCACGTCCTACACCGAGGTCAATGCACGTCAGGTCCCACTACTATAAAAATCCATTATCAAGTCGCGTTTTTTAAAATTTGCCTCTGGCTACAGCACAGCTCCACTGGTCTCCTAATGACTTGCAGACTGCAAATACTGTATTCGTGCTCGCTTCAACTGCACGTGTCTGGCTCGTCTGCTTGCTGATGTGGTGGTCTCTTCTCATGTTGAAGAGCACAAAGACATATTAAAAACATCCATGGATGCCGCTGCAGGGTCCAAGTACACCTGCGAGAGCCAAGCAGACTTAATCAAACAAGCAGTGCAATTATAACTGGCGTTTGCGAAGATAACATTAATTTCTACTCTGCAATGATCCACAGGCAATTAATTCAAAGAGCAGCAATGCTAGCTGTGTCCGTTTATGATAGGCCAATGGGAAACAGGCATTGGCGTGATCACATATGCTTTTAACCACCCGCGTGTTAGCAAGCAACAATTTTTGAGCGCACAATAACATCATTCTCCTCAGGGCACGAATGCATGTGCCAAAAAACGTTAATCCACGGAAACTGTAATATACTTGCCTACAGGGAGCAAAAAAGGTTTGGCTTTCAGGATTAAGGCATATACAAGACAACCATTTTCTTCCCATAAATTGTCATTGTTCATTTGGTATAAATTATGTCAGAGAAGCACATGAGCATTAGCCCACCCCGCCCCCTCCTTCCCAAGCTCCTCTGGTGTTTCTGTTATTAACGTAAGCTGCAGTGGCGGGAATGGCTGAGCTGCCTCTTAAAAGTCTCCCGGCTTTTGTCGAGCTCCCCACCACTGGGACCCATAACATCGGCTTGAACTACTCAACCCACAAGGACAGACATGGCTGTTTGGGTAAAAGGGGAGCAGCACAGACCACAAACTCGTTTTATTGTGTGTAAAAGGTCACTTTATTGAAAACAGGTGCACATTACAACAAAAAGCCCCTTGGCCTTCGCCTTACAAAACGACTAGACCTCACTATACAACCAGTCACCTACGTCTGCTTACCCCCCACCCCTAAGCTTTCCACCCCCTTTTACATGTTCATCTTGCAAACTATCTACCTTCTACCCTGTTGTTGAACTGTTGACCTTTAACTTTCTTATCATTTTCCTACATCTATTAACAGCTAACTATTTACATATCCTACATCTTAACATTTTTCTTGTTTCCTCCAGGTGCAATTTTATTGACATCCCCCATTTTCCTGCTTTCCTATTCCCCCAGCTAAATGCTGAATCTCTAACCATGACAACTTATCTGCCAATCGCATCATGCCTTATCTATTGTGGCAGGTCTGTCCGCCCCCCTCCACTCTCTTCTCGGAACGAATCCTGTCCACATCACTGCCCATTAATGTTTGATTTCCAAATTATCCTTCTTCATTTCTTTCAGTACCGCTAGCCCTCTAGAAACCACCATGTCATTTTCGCCCAAGTGAAGAACTAAAACATCTGGACATCTATGCCTGCTCAACATCTTGTGCAAACAATGCAGTAACTCCTGCCATTTCAAAGCCCCTTTCCTCTGCCATGTGATCTTGAACAAACTGTCATCAAAACCAAGGTTAACTACTTGACTGTTCTCATGTTCATGTCTCTCCGCCCATTTTATGAATGAATGTCCCAAGATCCCAATGGACCGGTCGACCGTCCTTGGACTAGCCACTGCACTTGAAAAAACAACATATGTCAGACACAAAAAAATCTCCCTCAGCTCACAACTCCCCCTCCCTTAATCTCAAGCACCGCCGACAGCACTTTGAGGACCATATGCCCAACTGCATTAACGTATCCCTGCCCCAACCTCTCCTTGCCACCTCAGTGGCCACCCCAATCCTGAAGGAATGTGTACCATATTCTTTTGGGGCCTCCCCCAAACTAGCTAATGCCTTCCATAGCACACATAACAGTTGAAAAGAGGTTACCCTGGCCTGCTGCCATGCCGGAACACCACACTCTGCGCGTCCCCCACTGCTGCCTTCATTAGCTTGCCCAAAGTAACCAGGCATAAAGCCTGAACCGGAAATTCTTGCAACACCACTGTCTTTCCCCTGGACACTTGATACGTCTTAGAGTGGCGCAGGAGGAGTTCTATCTTGCGGAACCTAAAGACCACTTCCCCCCATTCTAACCCTCACATCCCTGCTATACCACTCCCCTCACAGCTATCCCAGTCGACACCCTTTTCACTCCTCCTCTCCCTGCTCTTGCACCTTCATCACCCTTGCCTGGCGTTAAGTTTGGACTCCGCTCCAGATCCAGCTGCCTAACCAGTCGTTAAGGGCCACCACCATGCACCGTAGAACCACGTTCCCTCCTATTCATCGCCCGTAAAACACTATTGACATCTGTGTTAACTGCACCCCCTTGGCCCCGTCTGCACCGCTCTGCCACCAACTGTTTTCCTCCTGCACAGGAGGATCTTCATCCACCACTTCACCTTCTTCTAAACTCATTTAATCATGATGCAGCTGCATGGCCCCTGCTCACCTATCCATGTCTGTGAAACAACCTGCGTCTCCTAGCCCTTGTAACCTGTACGCTGCTGCCTCCTTGTAACGTCCAGACTGTGCCAAAGGGCCGTAGTACACCCTGCTAACTGTATCTTTTCTTCAACCCCTTTCCATATCACTCTCTTCTACCCCGGGAACTGCACTGATCCGCACTGCCGAGTACACCTTAGATCTTCATGTGTTAGTGGATGTACTGTCCCTCGCCGTCATCCAGATGGCTGCCCAAGATCCTGCCTTCTCTTAACCTCAGGGTGGACGAGCCCTAACCAGCTCTCCCGAGTCACCCGTGTACAGGTGCCTGCGAAGAAAAAGGGAGGTCTGGCATGTCAGGGTTAAAATCCCTGCCTGTCTGTCCTTTTGTTCCACCTGGCCCCCATTGCCATTTCCCTACCCTATCCTCTTCCTGTGCCCCCTCCACGTTCTTGCCTTCCTGTCACATCTGCCCCCATTGTGACTCTGCCACAGAGCCCCACCCCTCTCCCACCTTCCGGCTACCGAGGAATGGCCCCCCCTTCACGCCGGTACCATACCCTGATCTCTGCTCCTGCCCCCATTAGTCCTGAGCAGTGGTCTGTTTGGCCAGCAATCTGCCCCTTCAAAAACCCACCTATCTCCCACATCAAACTCCTCCTCCCCCCCACTCTAACATCGCCGCTAACTGGGGTGTCACAGTACCCCCAATTTGCTCCCCCGTTCCTGAGTCTGTGTCCGGCCCCCTTTCAGTAACCGCATAGGGGACAGGTGTCCCCCGTCCCCACACGTCATCTGTCAACCAGCGACTCCTGTATGGGCTTTCTCCAACCCCCATGTTAAATGCCCCCGTGCGTTTCCCCATTTCCCACCACTCGCGTTCCTCCCTGTGTCATACCCCCAGCCCCCCTCTTCTTCCATGGTGCCTGACCCCCCAACCCCCTACCTATTCTACCCCCTTGCCCTCCTGCCTATCCTGCTCCATCTGTCCCTGGCTGCCCCAAACTAAATGCTTGTACTGCTGCTTGCCCTCCCTCCCGTGTGTCCTGCACCTCACTGACCTTCATCCCCGTCACCCCCCTCCTTCCGCGACCTCTTGCTTGGCCCAAGGCTGATAAACCCAGGCCTTTAAGTAGGCCAGGACTCACCGATGCTGAGCACCAGCAGTTTTTTAAAGGGGGCCTCGAAATGGGTCTCTATCAGGCTCTGTTTTGTGCCCTGGCACAGGGGGTCCGTGTTTTTTCTGGACTGCAGTGACATCAGGCATATCGATGTGCGCATGCTCACACTGCTCACTTCTCACTAGTGGAGAGAAGTCACGGCATGACGTCATGCCAGGTGAGCGTTGTAGGGGAAGGGAAATCCTTTAAAGAGAGTCATTTTCTCTCTGGATTTCCCTTCTCTTTTTGAAACTCAGGAGCAGCAACATTGTCGTGGTGTCACCAGGGCTTTAAGTGGAAGCTTTTTCAATATTATATACAAGCCATAGATGCTGCTTATTGTGAGAAGTTGGCCTGGCATATGCTGTCCACTAATTATAGTGCGCACCTTGCACCAGTCCAAACAACCCCTTATTGGAGATAGGTTAAAGACAACCTTTATTGAAAGCTATCCTAGTGGTAGCTATGGAGAGCAGCCTTCAGGCTAAGTCTTGAAGGAATGTAAAGCAGCTAATTTTACCAGTCTATAATCTCTTGAGTGACCAAATGAAAGAGGACCACACCAGGTATATATTCAAAATATATGTATTTATTGCTAAACACACCCCTCTAGTCTCTTTATGAGGCTAGAGTTCGAAGTACATAAGTTATAAGTTAGTTATCTACAGTAATAGCACAAATACACGTTTGAGCCCTAGGGGCGTACCAAACCATATACCAATAAAGTGGTATAAGAACAACGACTGAGCTAGACACAGGGCCTAGAGCCTGTAGAAGGGCTTGGACCACAAGGAACCACCCAAGGTAGTGACACAGGGGACCCACGGGGGACGCGTGCAGTGTATGAACACAGCCGCGAATCGCCGTTAACTTCTATGGGGAAAGTCGCGGTTTGAATTTAAAAGAAAAGGGACACTTAGAGGAGGACTTGGAGCAAACCCTTTGAGAACTAGGCTGGTCTAGTGTCAATACCCACAGGAGCACCGGAGTACTCGAGTTACCTCACCCAGGGAGCCGGGTGCATAGGTGTCTTTCGGGAGTCGGGTTTCGCTCGTCGCTTTCAATGGAGATCTGCTGCAAAGTGCTGCTGGCGGCCAAGTCGAAAGTGTTCGGGTGGATCCAAAGGTGGATCGAAGATTTGAAGAACCTGAAAGCAGAGGGGACAGAGTCTGGGTCACTAGCCAGTGACCAGGAAGGCGATGAGCAGATGCCCACCGATGTCGAGTGCTTCAGGTAGGTTGACGGTCGTCTTGACTCTTCAGCCACGAGGTCCAGGAGGCGTCGACGATGACCAGGAGCTGGATTCGAGCTGTCCCACGAAGTTTGTCGATTGCAGGGGTGTCGGCGACCGGATTGGACCCAACAAGCCCTGGCAAGAGCAAGTCTCGTGAAAATGGAAGAAGGACGATGTTGCAGACCAGCAAGGTCTGTGGGACTCACCCAGCGAGGGTAAGTCAGGGCACGCCTGGAGCAACCAGGGAGCCCAAGCAGAAGAAGATTGGCCTTCGGGAGGGCCTACTAGCCAACAGACTAGTGACCGCAAAGGAGCCTCGAGTCGACGCACGTGGAGCTGGCTCACGGGACACTCGTGGAGTGGAGGCCAGTGATCTTCGGTGCAGTCGGTGCTGGAGGCTGGGGCTACTCGGAGCCCAAAGCACGACTTCGTGGGAGACCCAGAAGAGGATGCACTTGCAAATGCGATCGGTGTCCAGGGGTCACGGTTCCACGTTACCCACGACAGCTACGGGCCTCAGCTTTGCTGGGGACTCAGGGCAGCCTCGGGAAGTCTGGAAATCTACCTCTGGTGATGCAAAGACTTCGGCGTCCGGCGGGAGCTTCAGCGATGCAGACCGGACAATTGCTTCTTTGGTGCCTGCCAAGCAGGGAGTCACTCCTTGACCCCAAGGGAGATTCTTCAGTCCTCTAATCTTGAAGTAGAGCGTCGAAGGTCCAGGATTCTGTGTCAGAGTTTCGTCCAGGTTAATCTAAAGTCCTAAGGACTAGGGTCCCATACTTATACTAAGGTAGGGGTTGGACATACTCTGTGGACCCACCTATGGGAGGGTCAGGGCAGAGGGGTGGTTACACCCCTTTCCCTTTGTCCAGTTTCGCGCCAGAGCAGGGGCTGGAAGCCCCTGAGCCGGTTTGAACTGGGGTATACACAGAGACACCAAATGTGCCCCCAGTGCAGGACTTCAAAGCACCAGAGAGTGCTCCCGCCCAGCCCCAATACACACTATCCTGTCTGGGGAGGTGGTTACACCTCCCTGGGACAGGAAACCTATTGTCCAGGCCTCCCCTGCCGGAGTTTCGGTCAGCAGCAGGAGGCCAGACTCGTGTCTGTGGCAGCGGCATCCATTTTGTGATGCCAGGGCTCTGGAAAGTCAGTACCGGGTATACCGGTGTGTACATGTCTCTCCCTCTAGAAGGGTGGAATGCTACCCCGCCACCAGAACTGGCGGGGGGTAGTATTCCAAGATGTTTGACACCAAACACGACATGTTTCCGTGCAGCCATCCCAAAGTTAGCATTTAACGCGAGGTTATAATGCGCTTAAGAGTATATGGTCGGGCTGCACTACAAACAGCATCAGAGAAGGGTCTCCGAACGCTGCAGAGGGGCCCAGCTCATGCAGGGGCACCCTCTCACATAGGAACCACGCACTCTGCCTCCAGGATTGATAAGGCCTGCCATAGGAGTGACTTATAGGTTTATATGTGTGTATGTATGTAGTGATATAGGTAGCCTATATCACAGTAAGGGGTGCCTGCACCACCTTACCCAGGCTGCAGTAGCAGACCTGTGGTGTCCTTTTGGCTGGCCTTCCAGGGGTGGTACAATACATGCTTCAGCCCCTGGCAGGCCTCTGAGGTACCTATGCCCTGGGTACATAGTATACCATATACTAGGGACTTATAAGGGCACTCCAGATTCCAATCAGAGATGTGCCTAAGGCACATGGAAACCATTTTAGAGAGGAAGCAGCTAGGCTGGGGTTCTGATTAGCAGGGCCCCAGCCAGACTAAAGTCGAAAAACAGTGAAGCATCAGCAAAAAGTGGGGGTACCCATGTGAAGCAGATCCTACTCTCCTACACAACCCCCCCAAACTTAGGGACATTAAACTAACCTTGCCCAGTTAAGTCTTCATGTTCTAAGTGGAAGTACCTAGAGAGTCCATCTGCATTGGCATGGTTACTCCCAGGTCTATGTTCCACTGTGAAGTCCATCCCCTGTAGGGAAATGGACCACCTAAGCAGTTTGGGGTTTTCACCCTTCATTTGTTTTAGCCATAAAAGGGGCTTATGGTCTGTTTGAACAAGGAAGTGAGTACCAAACAAGTATGGCCTCAACTTCTTCAGAGCCCAGACCACAGCAAAGGCCTCCCTCTCAATGGCTGACCAATGTTTCTCTCTAGGGGTCAGCCTTCTGCTAATAAAAGCTACTGGCTGATCCTGACCTTCATCATTCAATTGTGACAGTACAGCCCCTACCCCCAATTCAGATGCATCTGTTTGGACAATGAACTTCTTGGAGTAATCAGGACTCTGTAGAATGGGAGCAGTGCACATGGCCTGCTTTAGGTCATCAAATGCCTTTTGACAGCTAACTGTCCACTGAACCTTTTTGGGCATTTTCTTGGAAGTTAAGTCATTCAGGGGTGTCACTATTGATCCATACCCCTTGACAAATCTCCTATAGTACCCAGTCAGGCCTAAAAGGCTCTCACCTGAGTCTGGGTAGTTGGAGCAGTCCAGTCCATGATGGTCTGGATCTTGCTCTGCAGTGGTTGAACCTGGCCTCCACCCACAAGGTGGCCCAGGTACACAACCTGACTCTGCCCTATCTGGCACTTTGTGGCCTTGATAGTCAGGCCTGCTTTCTGCAGGGCCTGCAAAACATTTCTGAGGTGGACCAGGTGATCCTCCCAGGTGGAGCTAAAGACAGCAATATCATCTAGATATGCTGCACTATAGGCTTCCAGACCTGTAAGGACTGTATTCACCAACCTCTGAAAAGTGGCAGGTGCATTCTTCAGACCAAAGGGCATCACCACAAATTGATAATGCCCACTAGGGGTTGAGAATGCTGTCTTTGGCTTTGCATCATCAGCTAGTCTGATCTGCCAGTAGCCAGCTGTCAGGTCAAATGTGCTTAGATACTTGGCTGAGGCCAAAGTGTCTATTAGCTCATCTGCCCTAGGTATTGGATGGGCATCAGTCCTAGTGACTGCATTGAGACCCCTGTAGTCCACACAAAACCTCATCTCTCTTTTCCCACCATTGGTGTGAGGTTTTGGCACAAGGACCACTGGACTAGCCCAAGGGCTATCTGAGGGTTCAATAACTCCCAAATCCAACATCTTCTGGACTTCTGTCCGGATACAGTCCCTGACATGGTCAGGTTGCCTATAAATCTTATTTTTAATAGGCAGACTGTCCCCAGTGTCCACTTCATGAGTGCACCAGGTAGTCTGACTTGGTGTCAGTGAGAATATGTGTCTGAACTGATTGAGCACCTGTCTGCAATCAGTTTGCTGCTGGGCAGTGAGGCTGCCTGCCAAGGCTACACCATCCACTGACCCATCATCAGGGTTCTGTGAGAGCAGGTCAGGAGTGGGTCACTCTCTTCCTCCTGTCCCTCATCAGTAGCCATGAGCAAGCCCATGTCTGCCCTGTCCACATATGGTTTTAACCTGTTGACATGGAGGACCCTGTGGGGACTCCTGGGTGTTCCTAGGTCTACTAAATAGGTAACCCCACCCTTCTGTTCAACAATGGTATGGGGTCCACTCCATTTGTCTTGGAGAGCTGCTGGGGCCATTGGCTCCAACACCCACACCTTCGGTCCTGGCTGGTAAACAGTCAGTACAGCCTTTGGTCATGCCAGGCTTTTTGCAGTTCCTGGCTAGCCTCAAGGTTTTTAGTTGCCTTTTTCATGTACTCAGCCATCCGGGAGCGGAGACCAAGTACATAGTCCACTATGTCTTGCTTTGGGGCTTGAGAGGTAACTCCCACCCTTCCTTCACCAAGCACAATGGACCCCGGACAGGGTGAACAAACAAAAAGTTCAAAAGGGCGGTAGCCAACCCCTTTGAGGCACCTCCCTGTATGCAAATAAAAGGCAGGGCAAGAGTATGTCCCATCTTCGCCTAAGCTTTTCTGGGAGCCCTTTAATCATGCCCTTCAAGGTTTTGTTGAATCTCTCAACTAAACCATTGCATTGTGGGTGATAGGGTGTGGTGAACTTGTAAGTCACTCCACACTCCTTCCACATTGCTTTTAAGTATCCAGACATAAAGTTAGCACCCCTGTCTGATACAACCTCCTTAGGGAAGCCCACTCTTGAGAAAATTCCCAGGAGGGCTCTTGCCACCACAGGCGCTGTAGTGGTCCTAAGGGGAATAGCCTCTGGGTACCTGGTGGCATGATCCACTACCACCAGGATAAACCTGTGCCGAGATGCTGTTTGGGGATCCATGGGACCAACAATGTCAATCCCCACCCTTTCAAAGGGAACCCCCACCACAGGTAGTGGTATCAGGGGGGCATTTGTAGTGCCACCTGCCTTGCCACTGGCCTGGCAGGTTACACAGGAGCGACAAAACTCCTTGGTGTCTTCAGACATGTGGGGCCAGTGAAAGTGAGGGACAATACTGTCCCAAGTCTTGTTCTGGCCCAGGTGACCTGCTAAGGGAATGTCATGGGCTAGGGTCAATAGGAAGCCCCTGAACTTCAGAGGTATAACCAACCTCCTGGTGGCACCAGGCTTGGGGTCTCTACACTCTGAGTACAAGAGTCCATCATCCCAATACACAGTATGGGGACCACTAGCTTTCCCAGCAGCCTCAGCAGCAGCTTGCTGTCTGAGGGGTTCAAGAGAGGGGCAGCTCTGCTGCTCCTGGCTCAGATCTGCCCTGGAAGGGCCCCCTGTCCCCAAGAACTGAACCTGGTCAAGTTCAAGCTCCTCTGGGACAGTTCCTTCCTCAGGACTGAGATCATCCACCTCAAGAGACTGATCTTCCATCTGAGCCAAGGGGGAAGGCACTGCCTTTTCCCCACTACTCCTCTTCTTGGAGGGCACTTGGTCCATTATTCCAGAATCCAAGGCCTGTTCAGTGTTAGACATTTTGGCTTGTGACCTGGTCACAGCAAACACATCTGCAGGGATGCCCAGCATTTCTGCATGGGTCCTGAGCTCCACTTCTGCCCAAGCTGAAGTTTCTAAGTCATTGCCAAGCAAGCATTCAACGGGTAGGTCTGCACTTACCACAACCTTCTTAAGGCCAGTTACCCCTCCCCAGGAGAAGTTAACAACTGCCAGAGTATGGTCTGTTCTGATGTTGCTAGCATTGGTCACTTGGTACATTTCACCAAGTATAATCTGCCCAGGATTCACAAGCGATACCAAAGGGGATGATGGACGGAGCGTTAGAGCAAATCAAACACTCACCCCCAGTCAACTGATCTGGGTTTAATCCATCATCATTCTTTAGCTCACTCCACCACCCCAGTTCAGACATGGCCATATGCAAATCAGTCTGACCCTGTGCCTCATGGGAACAGTCCAGCCCGAACTGCCAAGCCATGTCTTCCCTGGACCGGAAACAAGCATCCTGGGACCGGTTTCGGGTTCAAAACCCTCATCAGCCAGGCTATCTTGAATCCAGTGGCAAAGTGAGCAAGGGACCCACGTCTGGGCATACCCTGCCAACTTAGGGCGAACAAAGCGATACCAAAGGGGATGATGGACGGAGCGTTAGAGCAAATCAAACACTCACCCCCAGTCAACTGATCTGGGTTTAATCCATCATCATTCTTTAGCTCACTCCACCACCCCAGTTCAGACATGGCCATATGCAAATCAGTCTGACCCTGTGCCTCATGGGAACAGTCCAGCCCGAACTGCGAAGCCATGTCTTCCCTGGACCGGAAACAAGCATCCTGGGACCGGTTTCGGGTTCAAAACCCTCATCAGCCAGGCTATCTTGAATCCAGTGGCAAAGTGAGCAAGGGACCCACGTCTGGGCATACCCTGCCAACTTAGGGCGAACAAAGCGATACCAAAGGGGATGATGGACGGAGCGTTAGAGCAAATCAAACACTCACCCCCAGTCAACTGATCTGGGTTTAATCCATCATCATTCTTTAGCTCACTCCACCACCTCCAGTTCAGACATGGCCATATGCAAATCAGTCTGACCCTGTGCCTCATGGGAACAGTCCAGCCCGAACTGCCAAGCCATGTCTTCCCTGGACCGGAAACAAGCATCCTGGGACCGGTTTCGGGTTCAAAACCCTCATCAGCCAGGCTATCTTGAATCCAGTGGCAAAGTGAGCAAGGGACCCACGTCTGGGCATACCCTGCCAACTTGGGGCGAACAAAGCGATACCAAAGGGGATGATGGACGGAGCGTTAGAGCAAATCAAACACTCACCCCCAGTCAACTGATCTGGGTTTAATCCATCATCATTCTTTAGCTCACTCCACCACCCCAGTTCAGACATGGCCATATGCAAATCAGTCTGACCCTGTGCCTCATGGGAACAGTCCAGCCCGAACTGCCAAGCCATGTCTTCCCTGGACCGGAAAAAAGCATCCTGGGACCGGTTTCGGGTTCAAAACCCTCATCAGCCAGGCTATCTTGAATCCAGTGGCAAAGTGAGCAAGGGACCCACGTCTGGGCATACCCTGCCAACTTGGGGCGAACAAAGCGATACCAAAGGGGATGATGGACGGAGCGTTAGAGCAAATCAAACACTCACCCCCAGTCAACTGATCTGGGTTTAATCCATCATCATTCTTTAGCTCACTCCACCACCCCAGTTCAGACATGGCCATATGCAAATCAGTCTGACCCTGTGCCTCATGGGAACAGTCCAGCCCGAACTGCCAAGCCATGTCTTCCCTGGACCGGAAACACGCATCCTGGGACCGGTTTCGGGTTCAAAACCCTCATCAGCCAGGCTATCTTGAATCCAGTGGCAAAGTGAGCAAGGGACCCACGTCTGGGCATACCCTGCCAACTTAGGGCGAACAAAGCGATACCAAAGGGGATGATGGACGGAGCGTTGGAGCAAATCAAACACTCACCCCCAGTCAACTGATCTGGGTTTAATCCATCATCATTCTTTAGCTCACTCCACCACCCCAGTTCAGACATGGCCATATGCAAATCAGTCTGACCCTGTGCCTCATGGGAACAGTCCAGCCCGAATTGCCAAGCCATGTCTTCCCTGGACCGGAAACAAGCATCCTGGGACCGGTTTTGGGTTCAAAACCCTCATCAGCCAGGCTATCTTGAATCCAGTGGCAAAGTGAGCAAGGGACCCACATCTGGGCATACCCTGCCAACTTGGGGCGAACAAAGCGATACCAAAGGGGATGATGGACGGAGCGTTAGAGCAAATCAAACACTCACCCCCAGTCAACTGATCTGGGTTTAATCCATCATCATTCTTTAGCTCACTCCACCACCCCAGTTCAGACATGGCCATATGCAAATCAGTCTGACCCTGTGCCTCATGGGAACAGTCCAGCCCGAACTGCCAAGCCATGTCTTCCCTGGACCGGAAACAAGCATCCTGGGACCGGTTTCGGGTTCAAAACCCTCATCAGCCAGGCTATCTTGAATCCAGTGGCAAAGTGAGCAAGGGACCCACGTCTGGGCATACCCTGCCAACTTAGGGCGAACAAAGCGATACCAAAGGGGATGATGGACGGAGCGTTAGAGCAAATCAAACACTCACCCCCAGTCAACTGATCTGGGTTTAATCCATCATCATTCTTTAGCTCACTCCACCACCCCAGTTCAGACATGGCCATATGCAAATCAGTCTGACCCTGTGCCTCATGGGAACAGTCCAGCCCGAACTGCCAAGCCATGTCTTCCCTGGACCGGAAACAAGCATCCTGGGACCGGTTTCGGGTTCAAAACCCTCATCAGCCAGGCTATCTTGAATCCAGTGGCAAAGTGAGCAAGGGACCCACGTCTGGGCATACCCTGCCAACTTAGGGCGAACAAAGCGATACCAAAGGGGATGATGGACGGAGCGTTAGAGCAAATCAAACACTCACCCCCAGTCAACTGATCTGGGTTTAATCCATCATCATTCTTTAGCTCACTCCACCACCCCAGTTCAGACATGGCCATATGCAAATCAGTCTGACCCTGTGCCTCATGGGAACAGTCCAGCCCGAACTGCCAAGCCATGTCTTCCCTGGACCGGAAACAAGCATCCTGGGACCGGTTTCGGGTTCAAAACCCTCATCAGCCAGGCTATCTTGAATCCAGTGGCAAAGTGAGCAAGGGACCCACGTCTGGGCATACCCTGCCAACTTAGGGCGAACAAAGCGATACCAAAGGGGATGATGGACGGAGCGTTAGAGCAAATCAAACACTCACCCACAGTCAACTGATCTGGGTTTAATCCATCATCATTCTTTAGCTCACTCCACCACCCCAGTTCAGACATGGCCATATGCAAATCAGTCTGACCCTGTGCCTCATGGGAACAGTCCAGCCCGAACTGCCAAGCCATGTCTTCCCTGGACCGGAAACAAGCATCCTGGGACCGGTTTCGGGTTCAAAACCCTCATCAGCCAGGCTATCTTGAATCCAGTGGCAAAGTGAGCAAGGGACCCACGTCTGGGCATACCCTGCCAACTTAGGGGCGAACAAAGCGATACCAAAGGGGATGATGGACGGAGCGTTAGAGCAAATCAAACACTCACCCCCAGTCAACTGATCTGGGTTTAATCCATCATCATTCTTTAGCTCACTCCAACACCCCAGTTCAGACATGGCCATATGCAAATCAGTCTGACCCTGTGCCTCATGGGAACAGTCCAGCCCGAACTGCCAAGCCATGTCTTCCCAGGACCGGAAACAAGCATCCTGGGACCGGTTTCGGTTCAAAACCCTCATCAGCCAGGCTATCTTGAATCCAGTGGCAAAGTGAGCAAGGGACCCACGTCTGGGCATACCCTGCCAACTTAGGGCGAACAAAGCGATACCAAAGGGGATGATGGACGGAGCGTTAGAGCAAATCAAACACTCACCCCCAGTCAACTGATCTGGGTTTAATCCATCATCATTCTTTAGCTCACTCCACCACCCCAGTTCAGACATGGCCATATGCAAATCAGTCTGACCCTGTGCCTCATGGGAACAGTCCAGCCCGAACTGCCAAGCCATGTCTTCCCTGGACCGGAAACAAGCATCCTGGGACCGGTTTCGGGTTCAAAACTCATCAGCCAGGCTATCTTGAATCCAGTGGCAAAGTGAGCAAGGGACCCACGTCTGGGCATACCCTGCCAACTTAGAGGCGAACAAAGCGATACCAAAGGGGATGATGGACGGAGCGTTAGAGCAAATCAAACACTCACCCCCAGTCAACTGATCTGGGTTTAATCCATCATCATTCTTTAGCTCACTCCACCACCCCAGTTCAGACATGGCCATATGCAAATCAGTCAGACCCTGTGCCTCATGGGAACAGTCCAGCCTTCCCTGGACCGGAAACAAGCATCCTGGGACCGGTTTCGGGTTCAAAACCCTCATCAGCCAGGCTATCTTGAATCCAGTGGCAAAGTGAGCAAGGGACCCACGTCTGGGCATACCCCTGCCAACTTAGGGCGAACAAAGCGATACCAAAGGGGATGATGGACGGAGCGTTAGAGCAAATCAAACACTCACCCCCAGTCAACTGATCTGGGTTTAATCCATCATCATTCTTAGCTCACTCCACCACCCCAGTTCAGACATGGCCATATGCAAATCAGTCTGACCTTGTGCCTCATGGGAACACTCCAGCCCGAACTGCCAAGCCATGTCTTCCTGGACCGGAAACAAGCATCCTGGGACCGGTTTCGGGTTCAAAACCCTCATCAGCCAGGCTATCTTGAATCCAGTGGCAAAGTGAGCAAGGGACCCACGTCTGGGCATACCCTGCCAACTTAGGGCGAACAAAGCGATACCAAAGGGGATGATGGACGGAGCGTTAGAGCAAATCAAACACTCACCCCAGTCAACTGAGCTGGGTTTAATCCATCATCATTCTTTAGCTCACTCCACCACCCCAGTTCAGACATGGCCATATGCAAATCAGTCTGACCCTGTGCCTCATGGGAACAGTCCAGCCCGAACTGCCAAGCCATGTCTTCCCTGGACCGGAAACAAGCATCCTGGGACCGGTTTCGGGTTCAAAACCCTCATCAGCCAGGCTATCTTGAATCCAGTGGCAAAGTGAGCAAGGGACCCACGTCTGGGCATACCCTGCCAACTTAGGGCGAACAAGCGATACCAAAGGGGATGATGGACGGAGCGCTAGAGCAAATCAAACACTCACCCCAGTCAACTGATCTGGGTTTAATCCATCATCATTCTTTAGCTCACTCCACCACCCCAGTTCAGACATGGCCATATGCAAATCAGTCTGACCCTGTGCCTCATGGGAACAGTCCAGCCCGAACTGCCAAGCCATGTCTTCCTGGACCGAAACAAGCATCCTGGGACCGGTTTCGGGTTCAAAACCTCATCAGCCAGGCTATCTTGAATCCAGTGGCAAAGTGAGCAAGGGACCCACGTCTGGGCATACCCTGCCAACTTAGGGCGAACAAAGCGATACTAAAGGGGATGATGGACGGAGCGTTAGAGCAAATCAAACACTCACCCCCAGTCAACTGATCTGGGTTTAATCCATCATCATTCTTTAGCTCACTCCACCACCCCAGTTCAGACATGGCCATATGCAAATCAGTCTGACCCTGTGCCTCATGGGAACAGTCCAGTCCGAACTGCCAAGCCATGTCTTCCTGGACCGGAAACAAGCATCCTGGGACCGGTTTCGGGTTCAAAACCCTCATCAGCCAGGCTATCTTGAATCCAGTGGCAAAGTGAGCAAGGGACCCACGTCTGGGCATACCCTGCCAACTTAGAGGCGAACAAAGCGATACCAAAGGGATGATGGACGGAGCGTTAGAGCAAATCAAACACTCACCCCAGTCAACTGATCTGGGTTTAATCCATCATCATTCTTTAGCTCACTCCACCACCCCAGTTCAGACATGGCCATATGCAAATCAGTCTGACCCTGTGCCTCATGGGAACAGTCCAGCCCGAACTGCCAAGCCATGTCTTCCCTGGACCGTAAACAAGCATCCTGGGACCGGTTTCGGGTTCAAAACCCTCATCAGCCAGGCTATCTAGAATACAGTGGCAAAGTGAGCAAGGGACCCACGTCTGGGCATACCCTGCCAACTTAGGGCGAACAAAGCGATACCAAAGGGGATGATGGACGGAGATTATGGGGTGGTGGAGTGAGCTAAGAATGATGATGGATTAAACCCAGATCAGTTGACTGGGGGTGAGTGTTTGATTTGCTCTAACGCTCCGTCCATCATCCCCTTTAGTATCGCTTTGTTCGCCCTAAGTTGGCAGGGTATGCCCAGACGTTGGTCCCTTGCTCACTTTGCCACTGGATTCAAGATAGCCTGGCTGATGAGGGTTTTGAACCCGAAACCGGTCCCAGGATGCTTGTTTCCGGTCCAGGGAAGACATGGCTGGCAGTTCGGGCTGGACTGTTCCCATGAGGCACAGGGTCAGACTGATTTGCATATGGCCATGTCTGAACTGGGGTGGTGGAGTGAGCTAAAGAATGATGATGGATTAAACCCAGATCAGTTGACTGGGGGTGAGTGTTTGATTTGCTCTAACGCTCCATCCATCATCCCCTTTAGTATCGCTTGTTCGCCCTAAGTTGGCAGGGTATGCCCAGACGTGGGTCCCTTGCTCACTTTGCCACTGGATTCAAGATAGCCTGGCTGATGAGGGTTTTGAACCCGAAACCGGTCCCAGGATGCTTGTTTCCGGTCCAGGGAAGACATGGCTTGGCAGTTCGGCTGGACTGTTCCCATGAGGCACAGGGTCAGACTGATTTGCATATGGCCATGTCTGAACTGGGGTGGTGGAGTGAGCTAAAGAATGATGATGGATTAAACCCAGATCAGTTGACTGGGGGTGAGTGTTTTATTTGCTCTAACGCTCCGTCCATCATCCCCTTTAGTATCGCTTTGTTCGCCCTAAGTTGGCAGGGTATGCCCAGACGTGGGTCCCTTGCTCACTTTGCCACTGGATTCAAGATAGCCTGGCTGATGAGGGTTTTGAACCCGAAACCGGTCCCAGGATGCTTGTTTCCGGTCCAGGGAAGACATGGCTTGGCAGTTCGGGCTGGACTGTTCCCATGAGGCACAGGGTCAGACTGATTTGCATATGGCCATGTCTGAACTGGGGTGGTGGAGTGAGCTAAAGAATGATGATGGATTAAACCCAGATCAGTTGACTGGGGGTGAGTGTTTGATTTGCTCTAACGCTCCGTCCATCATCCCCTTTAGTATCGCTTTGTTCGCCCTAAGTTGGCAGGGTATGCCCAGACGTGGGTCCCTTGCTCACTTTGCCACTGGATTCAAGATAGCCTGGCTGATGAGGGTTTTGAACCCGAAACCGGTCCCAGGATGCTTGTTTCCGGTCCAGGGAAGACATGGCTTGGCAGTTCGGGCTGGACTGTTCCCATGAGGCACAGGGTCAGACTGATTTGCATATGGCCATGTCTGAACTGGGGTGGTGGAGTGAGCTAAAGAATGATGATGGATTAAACCCAGATCAGTTGACTGGGGGTGAGTGTTTGATTTGCTCTAACGCTCCGTCCATCATCCCCTTTAGTATCGCTTTGTTCGCCCTAAGTTGGCAGGGTATGCCCAGACGTGGGTCCCTTGCTCACTTTGCCACTGGATTCAAGATAGCCTGGCTGATGAGGGTTTTGAACCCGAAACCGGTCCCAGGATGCTTGTTTCCGGTCCAGGGAAGACATGGCTTGGCAGTTCGGGCTGGACTGTTCCCATGAGGCACAGGGTCAGACTGATTTGCATATGGCCATGTCTGAACTGGGGTGGTGGAGTGAGCTAAAGAATGATGATGGATTAAACCCAGATCAGTTGACTGGGGGTGAGTGTTTGATTTGCTCTAACGATCCATCCATCATCCCCTTTAGTATCGCTTTGTTCGCCCTAAGTTGGCAGGGTATGCCCAGACGTGGGTCCCTTGCTCACTTTGCCACTGGATTCAAGATAGCCTGGCTGATGAGGGTTTTGAACCCGAAACCGGTCCCAGGATGCTTGTTTCCGGTCCAGGAAGACATGGCTTGGCAGTTCGGGCTGGACTGTTCCCATGAGGCACAGGGTCAGACTGATTTGCATATGGCCATGTCTGAACTGGGTGGTGGAGTGAGCTAAAGAATGATGATGGATTAAACCCAGATCAGTTGACTGGGGGTGAGTGTTTGATTTGCTCTAACGCTCCGTCCATCATCCCCTTTAGTATCGCTTTGTTCGCCCTAAGTTGGCAGGGGTATGCCCAGACGTGGGTCCCTTGCTCACTTTGCCACTGGATTCAAGATAGCCTGGCTGATGAGGGTTTTGAACCCGAAACCGGTCCCAGGATGCTTGTTTCCGGTCCAGGGAAGACATGGCTTGGCAGTTCGGGCTGGACTGTTCCCATGAGGCACAGGGTCAGACTGATTTGCATATGGCCATGTCTGAACTGGGGTGGTGAGTGAGCTAAAGAATGATGATGGATTAAACCCAGATCAGTTGACTGGGGGTGAGTGTTTGATTTGCTCTAACGCTCTGTCCATCATCCCCTTTAGTATCGCAGGATTCACAAGGTCTTGTGTCACCATGGTGACACTTGCCCCTGTGTCCCTAAATGCCAAAGCCTCTTTTCCATTGATTAAGGGCTGTTGCCTGTACTTGCCCAGATTACTGGGACTCACAGAGGAGGTCACATCCATGCCTCCATCACAGACTAGGACAGCCTGAGTGAATTCTCTGACTAGGTCAGAGCTCATCTCCTTACCCAGGGTCAATCCTACTAAACCCTTGGCTTGTGTAGTCCCACCACCAATTGTAACTGCACTAGGGGAGCAGGTGCCTTAGGGGCATTGTTGGGGGCTAGAGTAGAGTCTTTGGACTTGGTGCAATCACTGGTCCAGTGGGTCTTTTGCTTACAGACCTTGCACCATGGTTTCTTTTGGCCTCTTCCCTTGTTAGACTGTGAATCCCCACCTGAAGAAGATTTTTGGGGGCCTTGTGAAGACTTTTGGTCTTTACCCTTCTCCCCACCCTTATCAGAGTTTTTCGAATCTTGCTTCTTAGGGTCACCACCTTGGTTCTGTACCTTCTGCCTCACCCTGGTTCTGACCCATTTGTCTGCCTTCTTTCCCAATTCTTGGGGAGAGGTCAGATCAGAGTCCACCAGGTGCTGATGCAACAGCTGATTTTGACAATTGTTAAGGATCTGCTCCCTCATGATAAGATTGTACAATCCTGTGAAGTCACATACCTTACTGCCCAATAACCAACCTTCCAGAGCCTTGGCAGAACAATCAACAAAGTCCACCCAGTCTTGAGTCTGTGCCTTTTGGGTATCTCTGAACTTTAACCTGTATTGTTCAGTGGTTAGGCCAAACCCATCAATTAGAGCACTCTTCAAGACTTTGTAATTATCAGCTTCCTCCTCTCTAACAGTGAGGAGCTTATCTCTTCCTTTGTCTGCAAAGGAGAGCCACAAGATTGCTGCCCACTGCTCCTGAGGGACCCTCTGTACTTTACAGGCCCTCTCTAGAGCAGTTATCCATTTGTGGATGTCATCCCCACTCTGGTAGGGAGGGACAATCTTGCTCAGGTTTCTATGGTCATAAGACCTTTCCCTATCTCTGGGGAAATTGCTGCCACCATGGGACTCTAGTCCCATCTTTTTCTCTCTTTGTAGAGATCTAGGGACTCCTGTCTATAGCCAACTGCTGTTTTCTGAGTTCAAGCTGGGCTTGCTCATACTCAATCAGTCTCTTTCTCCTGTCAGGAGAGGATTCTCTCTTATGAGAGGAGACAGAGGTCCCTATTGAGGTGTCAGAGTGGTTAGACTCCTGAGAAGGAGATCTAGACCTTCTGGGCACACTCACTATTCTTCCTGGGGGACAAAGGGGAGGTCATTCTGATCCTCCTCCTCCTCCACAGGAGGAATTGCGTTTTCCAGGTCAAGGTCAGTTTCACCTTCCTGGCCAGTTTCAGAGGGGTGGGCCTGGGTTTCTTCACCCCTGACCCCTTCCTCATCTTCTGCTCCACCCTCTCTGCCTACCCCTTCAGACCCTAGGGGCCTGCTGAGATCATCAGCTAGTAACACCTCCCTGAGGTGTTGGGTGCTGGCACTTTTGCCTGCCTTCAGCTTCCTAGTATTGCATAATGCTCTCAATTCCAAGAATGGGAGTTTATCATACTTGGAGGGAAGAAGCCCACTGGCTTCTGGCAAGGACTCACTGGGTCCTGGCTTTGAAGACATTACTAGTGAGGTGTGGTGTATGCACTACCTACTCTAGTGTGGCCTACTAAACTCTCTTGAGTTGTAGAAAGGGTGTGCTATCCGTTAACACACAACTCTAAGTTCAGTAGAACGTACTGTATACTAAGCTTGATTTATATGTACCTTAGGTACCCTTAGTGGTTTTCAGTTGATCAATTCAATTGAGATTATCTGGTAAAACAATAGCAAGCTGGAATCCCACACGCTGCACACCAATGTGAGAAGTTGGCCTGGCATATGCTGTCCACTAATTATAGTGGGCACCTTGCACCAGTCCAAACAACCCCTTATTGGAGATAGGTTAAAGACAACCTTTATTGAAAGCTATCCTAGTGGTAGCTATGGAGAGCAGCCTTCAGGCTAAGTCTTGAAGGAATGTAAAGCAGCTTGTTTTACCAGTCTATAATCTCTTGAGTGACCAAATGAAAGAGGACCACACCAGGTATATATTCAAAATATATGTATTTATTGCTAAACACACCCCTCTAGTCTCTTTATGAGGCTAGAGTTCGAAGTACATAAGTTATAAGTTAGTTATCTACAGTAACAGCACAAATACACGTTTGAGCCCTAGGGGCGTACCAAACCATATACCAATAAAGTGGTATAAGAACAACGACTGAGCTAGACACAGGGCCTAGAGCCTGTAGAAGTGCTTGGACCACAAGGAATCACCCAAGGTAGTGACACAGGGGACCCACGGGGGACGCGTGCAGTGTATGAACATAGCCGCGAATCGCCGTTAACTTCTATGGGGAAAGTCGCGGTTTGAATTTAAAAGAAAAGGGACACTTAGAGGAGGACTTGGAGCAAACCCTTTGAGAACTAGGCTGTTCTAGTGTCAATACCCACAGGAGCACCGGAGTACTCGAGTTACCTCACCCAGGGGAGCCGGGTGCATAGGTGTCTTTCGGGGTCGGGTTTCGTCGTCGCTTTCAATGGCGATCTGCTGCAAAGTGCTGCTGGCGGCCAAGTCGAAAGTGTTCGGGTGGATCCAAAGGTGGATCGAAGATTTGAAGAACCTGAAAGCAGAGGGGACAGAGTCTGGGTCACTAGCCAGTGACCAGGAAGGCGATGAGCAGATGCCCACCGATGTCGAGTGCTTCAGGTAGGTTGATGGTCGTCTTGACTCTTCAGCCACGAGGTCCAGGAGGTGTCGACGACGACCAGGAGCTGGATTCGAGCTGTCCCACGACGTCTGTCGATTGCAGGGGTGTCGGCGACCGGATTGGACCCAACAAGCCCTGGCAAGGGCAAGTCTCGTGGAAATGGAAGAAGGACGATGTTGCAGACCAGCAAGGTCTGTGGGACTCACCCAGCAAGGGTAAGTCAGGGCACGCCTGGAGCAACCAGGGAGCCCAAGCAGAAGAAGATTGGCCTTCGGGAGGGCCTACTAGCCAACGGACTAGTGACCGCGAAGGAGCCTCGAGTCAACGCACGTGGAGCTGGCTCACGGGACACTCGTGGAGTGGAGGCCAGTGATCTTCGGTGCAGTCGGTGCTGGAGGCTGGGGCTACTCGGAGCCCCAAGCACGACTTCGTGGGAGACCCAGAAGAGGATGCACTTGCAAATGCGATCGGTGTCCAGGGGTCACGGTTCCACGTTACCCACAACAGCTACGGGCCTCAGCTTTGCTGGGGACTCAGGGCAGCCTCGGGGAAGTCTGGAAATCCACCTCTGGTGATGCAAAGACTTCGGCGTCCGGCGGGAGCTTCAGCGATGCAGACCGGACAATTGCTTCTTTGGTGCCTGCCAAGCAGGGAGTCACTCCTTGACCCCAAGGGAGATTCTTCAGTCCTCTAATCTTGAAGTAGAGCGTCGAAGGTCCAGGATTCTGTGTCAGAGTTTCGTCCAGGTTAATCTAAAGTCCTAAGGACTAGGGTCCCATACTTATACTAAGGTAGGGGTTGGACATACTCTGTGGACCCACCTATGGGAGGGTCAGGGCAGAGGGGTGGTTACACCCCTTTCCCTTTGTCCAGTTTCGCGCCAGAGCAGGGGCTGGAAGCCCCTGAGCCGGTTTGAACTGGGGTATGCACAGGGACACCAAATGTGCCCCCAGTGCAGGACTTCAAAGCACCAGAGAGTGCTCCCGCCCAGCCCCAATACACACTATCCTGTCTGGGGAGGTGGTTACACCTCCCTGGGACAGGAAACCTATTGTCCAGGCCTCCCCTGCCGGAGTTTCGGTCAGCAGCAGGAGGCCAGACTCGTGTCTGTGGCAGCAGCATCCATTTTGTGATGCCAGGGCTCTGGAAAGTCAGTACCGGGTACACCGGTGTGTACATGTCTCTCCCTCTAGAAGGGTGGAATGCTACCCCCGCCGCCAGAACTGGTGGGGGGGTAGTATTCCAAGATGTTTGACACCAAACACGACATGTTTCCGTGCAGCCATCCCAAAGTTAGCATTTAACGCAAGGTTATAATGCGTTTAAGAGTATATGGTCGGGCTGCACTACAAACAGCATCAGAGAAGGGTCTCCGAACGCTGCAGAGGGGCTCAGCTCATGCAGGGGCACCCTCTCACATAGGAACCACGCACTCTGCCTCCAGGATTGATAAGGCCTGCCATAGGAGTGACTTATAGGTTTATATGTGTGTGATGTATGTAGTGATATAGGTAGCCTATATCACAGTAAGGGGTGCCTGCACCACCTTACCCAGGCTGCAGTAGCAGACCTGTGGTGTCCTTTGGCTGGCCTTCCAGGGGTGGCACAATACATGCTTCAGCCCCTGGCAGGCCTCTGAGGTACCTATGCCCTGGGTACATAGTATACCATATACTAGGGACTTATAAGGGCACTCCAGATTCCAATCAGAGATGTGCCTAAGGCACATGGAAACCATTTTAGAGAGGAAGCAGCTAGGCTGGGGTTCTGATTAGCAGGGCCCCAGCCAGACTAAAGTCGAAAAACAGTGAAGCATCAGCAAAAAGTGGGGGTACCCATGTGAAGCAGATCCTACTCTCCTACACAACCCCCCAAACGTAGGGACATTAAACTAACCTTGCCCAGTTAAGTCTTCATGTTCTAAGTGGAAGTACCTAGAGAGTCCATCTGCATTGGCATGGTTACTCCCAGGTCTATGTTCCACTGTGAAGTCCATCCCCTGTAGGGAAATGGACCACCTAAGCAGTTTGGGGTTTTCACCCTTCATTTGTTTTAGCCATAAGAGGGGCTTATGGTCTGTTTGAACAAGGAAGTGAGTACCAAACAAGTATGGCCTCAACTTCTTCAGAGCCCAGACCACAGCAAAGGCCTCCCTCTCAATGGCTGACCAACGTTTCTCTCTAGGGGTCAGCCTTCTGCTAATAAAAGCTACTGGCTGATCCTGACCTTCATCATTCAATTGTGACAGTACAGCCCCAACCCCCAATTCAGATGCATCTGTTTGGACAATGAACTTCTTGGAGTAATCAGGACTCTGTAGAATGGGAGCAGTGCACATGGCCTGCTTTAGGTCATCAAATGCCTTTTGACAGCTAACTGTCCACTGAACCTTTTGGGCATTTTCTTGGAAGTTAAGTCATTCAGGGGTGTCACTATTGATCCATACCCCTTGACAAATCTCCTATAGTACCCAGTCAGGCCTAAAAAGGCTCTCACCTGAGTCTGGGTAGTTGGAGCAGTCCAGTCCATGATGGTCTGGATCTTGCTCTGCAGTGGTTGAACCTGGCCTCCACCCACAAGGTGGCCCAGGTACACAACCTGACTCTGCCCTATCTGGCACTTTGTGGCCTTGATAGTCAGGCCTGCTTTCTGCAGGGCCTGCAAAACCTTTCTGAGGTGGACCAGGTGATCCTCCCAGGTGGAGCTAAATACAGCAATATCATCTAGATATGCTGCACTATAGGCTTCCAGACCTGTAAGGACTGTATTCACCAACCTCTGAAAAGTGGCAGGTGCATTCTTCAGACCAAAGGGCATCACCACAAATTGATAATGCCCACTAGGGGTTGAGAATGCTGTCTTTGGCTTTGCATCATCAGCTAGTCTGATCTGCCAGTAGCCAGCTGTCAGGTCAAATGTGCTTAGATACTTGGCTGAGGCCAAAGTGTCTATTAGCTCATCTGCCCTAGGTATTGGATGGGCATCAGTCCTAGTGACTGCATTGAGACCCCTGTAGTCCACACAAAACCTCATCTCTCTTTTCCCACCATTGGTGTGAGGTTTTGGCACAAGGACCACTGGAAAAGCCCAAGGGCTATCTGAGGGTTCAATAACTCCCAAATCCAACATCTTCTGGACTTCTGTCCGGATACAGTCCCTGACATGGTCAGGTTGCCTATAAATCTTATTTTTAATAGGCAGACTGTCCCCAGTGTCCACTTCATGAGTGCACCAGGTAGTCTGACTGGGTGTCAGTGAGAATATGTGTCTGAACTGATTGAGCACCTGTCTGCAATCAGTTTGCTGCTGGGCAGTGAGGCTGCCTGCCAAGGCTACACCATCCACTGACCCATCATCAGGGTTCTGTGAGAGCAGGTCAGGGAGTGGGTCACTCTCTTCCTCCTGTCCCTCATCAGTAGCCATGAGCAAGCCCATGTCTGCCCTGTCCACATATGGTTTTAACCTGTTGACATGGAGGACCCTGTGGGGACTCCTGGGTGTTCCTAGGTCTACTAAATAGGTAACCTCACCCTTCTGTTCAACAATGGTATGGGGTCCACTCCATTTGTCTTGGAGAGCTGCTGGGGCCACTGGCTCCAACACCCACACCTTCGGTCCTGGCTGGTAAACAGTCAGTACAGCCTTTTGGTCATGCCAGGCTTTTGCAGTTCCTGGCTAGCCTCAAGGTTTTTAGTTGCCTTTTCATGTACTCAGCCATCCGGGAGCGGAGACCAAGTACATAGTCCACTATGTCTTGCTTTGGGGGCTTGAGAGGTAACTCCCACCCTTCCTTCACCAAGCACAATGGACCCCTGACAGGGTGACCAAACAAAAGTTCAAAAGGGCTGTAGCCAACCCCTTTGAGGCACCTCCCTGTATGCAAATAAAGGCAGGGCAAGAGTATGTCCCATCTTCGCCTAAGCTTTTCTGGGAGCCCTTTAATCATGCCCTTCAAGGTTTTGTTGAATCTCTCAACTAAACCATTGCATTGTGGGTGATAGGGTGTGGTGAACTTGTAAGTCACTCCACACTCCTTCCACATTGCTTTTAAGTATCCAGACATAAAGTTAGCACCCCTGTCTGATACAACCTCCTTAGGGAAGCCCACTCTTGAGAAAATTCCCTGGAGGGCTCTTGCCACCACAGGCGCTGTAGTGGTCCTAAGGGGAATAGCCTCTGGGTACCTGGTGGCATTTTCCACTACCACCAGGATAAACCTGTGCCCAGATGCTGTTTGGGGATCCATGGGACCAACAATGTCAATCCCCACCCTTTCAAAGGGAACCCCCACCACAGGTAGTGGTATCAGGGGGGCCTTTGTAGTGCCACCTGCCTTGCCACTGGCCTGGCAGGTTACACAGGAGCGACAAAACTCCTTGGTGTCTTCAGACATGTGGGGCCAGTGAAAGTGAGGGACAATTCTGTCCCAAGTCTTGTTCTGGCCCAGGTGACCTGCTAAGGGAATGTCATGGGCTAGGGTCAATAGGAAGCTCCCTGAACTTCAGAGGTATAACCAACCTCCTGGTGGCACCAGGCTTGGGGTCTCTACACTCTGAGTACAAGAGTCCATCATCCCAATACACAGTATGGGGACCACTAGCTTTTCCAGCAGCCTCAGCAGCAGCTTGCTGTCTGAGGGGTTCAAGAGAGGGGCAGCTCTGCTGCTCCTGGCTCAGATCTGCCCTGGAAGGGCCCCTGTCCCCAAGAACTCAACCTGGTCAGGTTCAAGCTCCTCTGGGACAGTTCCTTCCTCAGGACTGAGATCATCCCCCTCAAGAGACTGATCTTCCTTCTGAGCCAAGGGGAAGGCACTGCCTTTTCCCCACTACTCCTCTTCTTGGAGGGCACTTGGTCCATTATTCCAGAATCCAAGGCCTGTTCAGTGTTAGACATTTTGGCTTGTGACCTGATCACAGCAAACACATCTGCAGGGATGCCCAGCATTTCTGCATGGGTCCTGAGCTCCACTTCTGCCCAAGCTGAAGTTTCTAAGTCATTGCCAAGCAAGCATTCAACGGGTAGGTCTGCACTTACCACAACCTTCTTAAGGCCAGTTACCCCTCCCAGGAGAAGTTAACAACTGCCAGAGTATGGTCTGTTCTGACGTTGCTAGCATTGGTCACTTGGTACATTTCA